>OX596011.1:41644494-41993991 GCA_951394025.1 Heteromyza rotundicornis
GAAGATTGAGAATCACTTGTTTTTCTGTAATTTTGGGTGAAATGAATTTTATTAGTAGTTTTTCGAAGAGTTTCGATAACACAGAGAGCAAACTTATGGGGCGGTATGAAGTCACATTGTTGGGATTTTTTCCAGGTTAGGGAATCATTGCAACTTGAGAAAGTTTCCAATCATCTGGGTAGTGACATGTTCTAAGGATTGCATTAAATATGTGCAATAAATCGGTTATTGCAACTGATGGCAGTTCTTTTATCATTGTGGGCGTTATCAAGTCCAGTCCTGGTGCTTTTTTTGGGTCCAGGCAAGTATTTATTGCCATAAGTTCATTTTTTTTTATAGCGACTGTACAGGAGTTTTTGAGTGGGATTAATGTTGGTAATGGTATATCGCCAGTTGTTTCGTTCGGGGTGAATAAGGTTTTTAGGTGGTTGGCAAAAGCAGCACCTTTTTCTGAATCGCTTCTGGCCCAATTTCCGTTTGTATGTTCCAACACTGTTGTTCTATATTGTTATATATCATGTCAGTTTCATCATGCGGCGGTAGCTCTTCAAATGCCGCTGTTACTGATGCGAACAGTTCGTTGAGCGATTGTTTTGCATTTAAAATGTCATAATCAGACATGTGCTCCAGTTCATGCGACGTGATTAATTTTCGGAGGTACCCCATTCTCCTAAGGAATATCCTCATGTGTGGTGTGTCACATTCAAACATCTTGTGTAGTTTAAATATGGTGGTGTAATAATAAATTTTAAAATGTTTCACTGTTCACAATAAGTTGGCATGCCAGAGGAGACTACGTCAAGGCCAAGTCGGTTGATTGTGTTCAACAGGAGCCTACCCTTTGGTGATATTAGGCGAGAGCCACAATATGTATGTTTATCGTTGAAGTCGCTGGCAACGAGAAACTTTGGTCCAAGGGAATGGAAAAAAGTCTGGAATTACTGCTCAGTTATTTTGTGTCTGGGTGGACAGTGTATATCTAATAATGTTAGGCCTTTTAAGTGTTCATCGAGAGAAATACTTGAACATGTTCTGTGCAATAATTCTGAAGAGCATAATGTTTTATCCTGCTTTTTATGAGAATAGCGGAACCAACTCTAGCGTTTCCGCTTGGATGCTTTGTGTCATAGAGTCTATATCATGGTAGATTGAAAAGTGTTTTTCAGTGAAGTGATTTTCAGAAACTATGCAGGACTCTTTCAAGAACTCGTGAAGTTATAGTTTATGAAGACACAGGTCGTTTGCATTCCAGAATGATATTTTTAAACCATTCATGGTTTAGACATGAGATGTTGTAGTAAGAGACTTTGATTTTAAATCATTTCTTACATCATATTTTGCATACCAGACTTGAATTGGGAAATTTTTTGCATGAACATTTGTAGAGTTTGTTCAAGGCTACTACTAGGAGGAGCAGTTTGAATGTTTACAGGAACAGAGTCACCGCTTTTTAAGGCGCTAGCGTAGGAAGCACCTTGTTTTCTAATGGTGCTTACAAGAGATTTACCATCGGGTTGAGGGGGAAAATTTTGGGTTTTCCTTGCTTCGTCGTTTTGAGTCGAGTTTTGAGTCGAGTTTAGAGTCTTATTTAAAAAACGTTGATAAACGGCGCAGTCTCTATAGTTTGCAGTGTGATTGCCACCACAATTGCTACATTTTTTAATAGTCGAATCTTCCTTTATTTTCGTACACATACCTGTTTCGTGAAGGTCTCCACAAATTACGCACACACTGGGAAGTGTGGCAGTTATGCCACTGAATCGGTCCACGGCGCTTGTGGGGTTCTTCAATTGTAATTCTGCGGTGCAAGAGATATCGCAGAGAGTATATTGGGTGGGGTTCACCATTTTTAAGAGTTTTTGAGTCGAACTCTAGTTCCACACGGAATAGGGGTTGTGGCACTTTATTTCGATTTTGTATACTGAATACTGACTTTACTTCAAAGCTTTCATTGGTTAGAGCGTTTTTGATTTCATCACATTCTACGAAAGATTCAATACCTTTCAGTACGACTGAGAGGCCTTTGGAGCTTTTGACATTTGTTGAAATCCAGCTTTTGACACATAAATAGGAGTGGGTACACTACAAAAATGTTCATTCATAAATCAACACGAAAATTACAACAACAAAAGTATTATAAAATCGCGAGATTTTTTTACAATTTTTCATATTAATGACACACCAAAAAAAGATGTACAAAGATGTTTTTTGTAATAGCTAAACATACATCCTTTTAAACTTGAAAAACTTTAACCAAAAATCGCGCGATTTTTGGTAAAATTTTTCGCCTGTGCTTTCTTTCAAACTACTTCTGACTTGCAATAACATTATAACATTACTACACTAAAGATTACACCATTACAACAACAAAATTAAAATAACACCAACTGTTTCGTTGTACTTGTAGCATTATTGAAATCAGAATTTTATATCACAAAAGTTTAATATTAGTTCCGTATTTTTGCTTTAAGCTAAGGTCAGATTAGGCAAATATTTGCCCAAATACACTCAGATATTTCTAAAATCAACTGAAATCGTATGGGACTGAACCAGTATTTTATTTCTCTGAATGTATTTTCCAAGCATTTGAGCAAATATTTGACTAATCTGACCGCAGCTTAAGAATTTTCTAAAAGCAGAAGTTTCCAAATTCTTTGTTTCTTTGAAATATGAATATCTGAAATGTTTTCTTATTATTAAATGAAAATAAAAATTTTTTTTGGGCGATTTTTCATTTTGTTTTTGGGTTATTATACATTATGAACAAAAGTCCAATTGTTCATTTTAACTTTTGGGCGAAAATTCAAAATTTTTTAGGCGATTTTCGCAATTTTTTGTGCTCTTATTTATTATGAAGAATGGCCCAAAATTTTTGGGCGATTGTTCATTTTTGGTCATTTTTGTTAATTTTTGGCCTTTCATTTCAACTTTTGGGCGACTTTTAATTTTTTCCGCCCACTTTTTTTTGGGCGATATTTTACTGAGCCATAAAAAGCACTTTTGAAAAGAAACAGTACTGCATCGCTGTTTTCCTCGACATCACCCAGGCCTTCGATAAAAGCTTTGTAAAATATAAAAGCTTTGTCTCCCGAAAATACGAAATACTTTCCGGAGTACCACAAGGTAGTGTCCTCACGCCCCTGCTTTATATTCTCTATACTGCAGATGTGCCCAAAAGCGATAGAACTCTTATATCTACTTTTGCTGACGACACTGCTATCCTGTGCGCTCCCTCAAACCCAGACATGACAACTCTTTACGTGCAAAAACATTTAGACACTCTAAGTAATTGGCTATCACGATGGAAAATCAAAGTCAACGAATCCAAAAGCAGCCACTTAACCTTCACCCTAAGAAGGGGCACGTGTCCTGCTCTGAAGATAAACGGTCAAGTTGTCGCTGAAAGCTCCGAAATAAAGTATCTTGGAATGCACCTCGATCGCCGACTCACATGGCATAAGCACATTCAATCCAAAATCACCCAGATTCAACTAAAATAATTGGAACTAAATTGGCTTATCTCAAAGGCATCTAAAGCAAAATCTCACATATAAAGTCCAAATATACAAAAGTATAATAAAACCCATATGGACATATGGAATTGAGCTCTGGTGCACTGCCTCTCCCTCAAACGTGGAAAAACTCCAGAGAGTTCAATCTAAAATCCTGAGACAAATTGCCAGAGCCCCTTGGTTTATAAGAAAAGCAAACATATAATATCCCTGCAGTAAAAGACGAAATTCCGAAACTTACCACGAAGTACAAGCAGAAGAATTTATTGAGACCTCTGAAGCCCTCACGTCTCAAACGAAACTAATATATTCTACAAATCCTCATTGCCAAATTCAATGCAGTTTAGGCGATGCCAATGCGCGATATAGATTTAAGTGAATTTAATAAAAAAACATTGAAATACCATTACATCTAACATAAAATATTCTTAGATAATTCAATAAATAATCTAATTTAAATAAAAAAAAAAATAAAAAATAGTGTTTCTCCATCACTGGATGCATAATAGTGATTGCTAATGTATTAAAGGCATCAATTGACCGCGCTGGCAAATTTTTTTTTGCCAAATTAAAATTTTTGTGGTTGGCAAAATTAAAAATGAACACTATTTTAGAGAGCGAGTGAATATTTTTTCAGGTGTTTTTTTGACGCTAGCTTCAAGGTGGGATCATCAGTCAAAAACTGTAGCTGTCAATCTCCGGCATTATTAACAATCGTCTAAACGTTTGTATATTTCTCAGCAAGTTTTTTTTGTTTTGTTTCTTAAAGTATAAATTGAAGTTTTTAAATCTAAAAATAGAAACTTCAATTGAATATTGCTCAACAAGTGTTCGTTTTTTTAGACACAGAAAAATTGTGCCTGTGATAGATGAGTATGAATTTATTATTTCCAATTTCCATAGGTCGTAGGTTCAAGACTAGTTGGCGGCAATATATTTATATATTTATATTTATATTTATGTTTTAATAGTTTTTTAGCGACCTCTTATTATACCCTACACTGCATGAGGTATGGGTTTATTCACTTTGGTCTGATGTTCGTAACACCAAGAAGGAGACGTGTCCGGTATGGAAAAGTATATATATTCTTGATCAACGTCACTTCCTGAGTTGATTTAGCCCTATCCGTCTGTCCGTCCTCTTGTCTTGTAAAAAATCCCAAATTTTGGATTTATCATATTGAACACTGAAGTGTCAAAATGAAATGCAACTACCATCATACATCATTATGATTTACGGATACATTATATTGAGCACCAAAGTATCAATATGACGTATCCGTACATCATATTGATGTACATGGTGGTTGGGGCAAGTAACACCCATATACATCAAATTGATGTACAATTTTTTTTCTGTGTGTATCCACAAGAAAAGTACACACATTTGTTGCATCAGTAATTCAACGAAATCTGCATAATTTAAGTTGAAGCTTGTGACTAAAATTTGGAGTCCCCACATTATTTTCTCGTCGTAATATTTCTTTATAAATTGTTGTTTAATATAAGGCAATGTAAACAAAACATGAAATAGTATTAATACACTTTTGAATAGGGGCGAACAGTGGCAAACGGCAAGTGAAGGTTCAACAGCAAATCGTTGAACATTCGACAACACGCTACATACATACGAAAAGGAAGAGAGCGACAGTGGTGACACGGCAACAATTCACCACACACAACGACAAAAATAGCGCTACAATACATCAATAGATATTGGTGAAGAAAAACCAGTAAAAAAGATTCGCACAAAGCTTGATTCGGTCTCTTTTGATTTTCCGAATCAGGTAAGTGACATCTCCATAAGCCTTAGGTCGCATATCGAATTATTGCGTTCTATTAAGTAAATACAGTATTGTACAGATAGATGATACCAAGACAAAGTGTGCCTCCCACAAGCGGAATTTCCATCTGCTACGGTATACTCTTACCCCGGGTTTTGTTATAAACAAATATATATGTAAACCCAATACTGCACAGGACGATGATACCAAGGCAAGGTGTGCCTCCCACAAGCGAATGTCCATATGTCATGGTATATTCTTGCTCCGCATTTTCACATAGAAATAAGATAACACAGTGCTACAAAAAAAAGGTTTTTTGAATGTACAGGCATTCCCATCTATACAGTTGGTTTGGCACCTTAAATTAATGACTTTCTGCGTTTACAGAATATTTATATCAAATCAATTTTTTTTGTAATGAATTCTTTAATTATTGACTTAAATTTTCCACTTTTGGTCACTTTTGATCGTAGTTTATCTATTTTTGATCCGATCTTGGAATGTTTGGTATTGCTTGAAGATAAAATCTGCCCCAAGTCCAAAATGTAAAAAGTTTTGAAAATTGACAAAATAATTTGGAAAACATTTAATTTTTTTAAAATTGAAAATTTTAGTCTATAATTAAAAAATGCATTATAAAAATCGATGTGATATAAATATTCTGTAAACGCAGAAAGTCATTTTTTTGGAGTGCCATACTAACAGTATAAGTAAAAAAAGCCTATACAAAAATAATAATTTTTTTTTTTAATATTTTGCAACGTTGTACCGAAAATTTAAAACAAATTAAAACTAGTAAGAGAATTATCTTCGGTCTGACCGAAGCACATGCGAGTACGATACCTTCTGAGACCATATGTTAGTAATTTTATCGAAAATCGGTATTTTATTGATAGTTTTTCGATATTTCATTCATAATTTTTCGATAGTTTTTCGATAATTTAGCGATTTATTATCGATAATTTTTAAAAAATTTATCGATTTGTTATCGATAATTTTTCGATTTTTTATCGATAGTTTTTCGATTTTTTATCGATAATTTTTCTATTTTTTATCGATAATTTTTCGATAATTTATCAAAAATTTTTCGATAATTTATCGATAGTTTTTCAATATTTATCGAAAATTTTTAAATATTTAGAGATAAGTTTCCAATATTTATCGATAATTTTAGTTTCTTGATCCATTCAAAAATTTTGTTCCAATTCCATTTTGTTCCCGACCTCATTTCCAACCCAATGCAGAAAACCGCATCCAAATCGGTTAAGTATTTCTCAAGATAAACGGAAACAATATAAAATTGGCGGCCATTTTGTATGGGAGGTAGGTGTGGCTCTTATCCGATGTTGCCCATTTTCAATACCGTCCAATCATTCGCCAAAACAAGAGGAGTCGATAGCTCAAAAGCTACGACAGTTATCGAGCGAAATGACGGACAGACGGACAGACGGACAGAAGGACATGGACTAATGGACTCAGGAGATGATGCTGATCAAGAATATATATACTTTTCTATACCGGACACACCTCCTTATGGGCGTTACAAACGGTGTGACAAAAACAATATACCCTTGGACACTAGTGTGCAGGGTATAAAAAGTACCCACTGATTAAATTCGACCAAAAATCAGCCGTTCATTTGATAGCTTTGGGATTAATATTTTTGAAAAGGTAATTAAATTTCCTACAAACAGCTGGAAAAACCTAGATTAGTAATGTTTAGTAAATATTTGTCCTAAGTGATAAAATATTAAAAATTTTAAAAATATTTAATTTTCTTATCATCTTTTTTTTAATAACTTGGTCAATTTTCAACCGGTTTTCAAAACTTTATACATTTTGGACTTGGAAAAGATTTCGCCTTTCAAACAATGCCAAACTCTTGAAAATCGGATCAAAAATAGATAAGCTACGATCATCAGAGTGGCCTAAAGTAGCCAATTTTATAGTCTCCACTTCAAAATTCATTTTAAAAAAAAGTTGATGAGATAGAAACATTCTGTAAACGCCGGAAGTCAATTTTTTAAGGTGTCAAACCAACTATATAGGTGGGAATGCCTGTACATTTTTCGTAAAGCACAGTGTAATCTATTTCTCCTTCGCAGATTTATTTATAACTAATCCTTTGTAAATTAATAAAGAAACTCGTTCCAGGGATTACACTGTGGAACACATTTTTCCGACCTGGTAACGGTCAATTTGTGTCGAAAACAATTATATAGAATAGCAAAACCCTAGGTGGGTTTTGCGAAATTAGTTTCTTTTCAAAAGATATAGTCGCTTAAAGTTTGGTTGCTTTACTGTATTTTTGAAATCAACATTCTTATTTAGAAGAATTGTTGATAATATACGGATAAATAAATTATGTTAACAAATTACACTGTGCGACAATTTCAAGGTCATGGAATCCGACCTGGTATCGGTCAAGATGAGTCGAAAGTATTCATATAGAGTAGCAATTCCCTGAATGGGTTTTGCAAAGTTAGTTTCCTTTCCAAAGATATAGCTTCTAAAAGTTTGCATGTTTTGCTGTATTTTTCAAATTAATTTGTCGGCCACAACTTGCAACTTTTAAAGGTGATAACGGTATTGAGCTCCCAACTGCATCAGAAAGGGTTGATTTAAAGCCATTGGTACCTCTAAAATAGCTTTTTTGACAATAGCTATGCTTTTCTATAGAACAAAAATTAAAATTAAACAAAAAATTTTTTAATGAAAAAAAGTTTAAAATTACAGTTTTTTCTACTTTGGTCACCAAATTGCTAACACTTTATAATTTGGTTGGTATATTTTGTTAACATAATCTGTTTATCTGTACATTACCGACAATTCTGCTGAAAGAGGTAACCAAAAATATTGATTTGAAAAATACAGTAAAGCAAGAAAACTTTAAACGACTGTATCTTTTGAAAGGAAACTAACTTTGAAAAATCTATTGAGGGTTTTGCTACTCTATATTAATACTTTCGACCCACCTTGACCGTTAACAGGTCGAAAAAATTTAATTTAATGTACGTTTTTTTTTGGCATTTTGCGTAACGCCATATGAGCGTTATTTTTTCATCACAATTTATGTGTTTTGCTAGTTCTAGCAACGTTTTTAAGAAATTAGTGAAAATAATTCGTGCAAAAAAAAAATTACGAAAAAGGAGATAAAGAAAATTTTTGTCGTTTTAGAAACGAACACAAAAATACTAAAGATGATTCAATTTATGCTTATTAAGATGCCTGCAAATCTCGAAAGGAAAATAGATGACAATTGCATTTCATCGGCTAAAATTTCAATCTACTCCCTGTAAAATTTACGCCCTTCAATTATTTTGGAAATTTAATAGAATTTACAGAACTTGAATTCGCTGCAATTACGTCACTACACTAGAATTTGATGAAATTGAACATCGAAAAATTAAATAATCACTTTTACATGCATATTTTATCTTTATGATCATTAGGGCTTATTTTTATATGGACGAAAAACTTGAAAATATGTATGGAATATGGACGATAAAACAGGCGAAATATGGACGAAAAAATAATAAATATTGACGATAGATTTCATTATTTTTGTTTGTTTTTGATGTATTTTTTTGCATAATAATTCATTAATCAATTGTAATAAGACTTATTGACGACTTGGCCGGTAGCTAAGCCAACTTTCTCTGTCCAACTAATACAAAATTCAATGCTTGCTATTTCGCTCTTACAGTGAGCTCAAAACACTTTGCAGAGATAGGATACTGGCAATATAGAAGTATTACATATATGGGATAACCTAGTGGGTCCTTGGACTTTAAATCATATCAGGTGACAGGTAGGTCAAAATTTTACTTTTTTGCTTGCGATTCTAGCTACCGAGCAAAGAATTGATTGCGCAATTGTCAAGCATATCAACTAGAAAACTCATATTTTTGCTACCGTTTCCGCCCAATGATGCGTTTGTTCAACTCTGTTTGGAAAATTGAAATCCAAGTATTTATTTAGTTTTCAGCGATTGCCTTTTTCTTTTCTTCATTAAATAAAGGTTCAAACTAAATAAAACCAAAAAATTTTCATTAAAAAAGTTTGTTATTATATTTTTTTATTTTAAAAATCGTTGAAAAAGCCCAATTTTTTAGGTCATTTTTATGGTCTCGGTGGGGGCGGGGGAGTGAATAAAAGTCTATGTATCCAATATTTTTAGAAAGATTGAACCTTAACTAACGAAATGGTATCTTTGTTATTTCAAAAAAATAGTTTTATCTATTTTTAATCTTTTTTCGCAGTAATGTGGCGCAATACCGAAAAGAAACTGCACATCTTGTTTTGCTTATAAAAAAAAGGTTCTTAATTTTTTTTTTGTATCAAAAAGCAATCTATTCTAAATGATTTTTCATTAAAATTTAAAAAAAATGTTCTTATAAAATTGGCCGAATATTTTGTGTTGGTCCCTTTATTAAATTTCACACAACTGCTTCAATAACGGCATTTCTTGCCTTACGCAAGTTTTTTGAAATTGTTTCACGTCACACGTTGGGAAAAAATAAGTGAAAACGCGCGCATTACTTTTTTCTATTCCCCTGTCTTCACAAAGAGAGAAAAAAGTTTAAAGTAGAACAATTTTTTAATAGAATTCATTGGAGAATCGAATGGCATTTTTACGTTTTGAATTACTATCACCCTACACTCTACACCCCACAGTTCAATATTATAAAATAAATTATCGAAAAATTATCGATAAAAATCAATAAATTATCGAAAAATAATCGATAAAAAATCGATAAAATATCGAAAAATTATGAATAAAATATCGAAAAACTATCAATAAAATACCGATTTTCGATAAAATTACTAACATATGGTCTCAGAATGTATCATACTCGCATGTGCAGGGTATTATAGCTTCGGTCAGACCGAAGATAATTCTCTTACTAGTTGTCTTCTAAAATCGAACCTAAAAATAGAAACTCACACAAAACGTTGTTTACTTTCTGCTTCATATATATTTCAGTTTAGACAGAGAAAAATTATGCCTGTGATGAATCAGTGTGAAAGCGGCAATAAAGTTTTTTATTTATAGAAAACATTTAAATACGCGCGTATTGAATTTCTATATGAGATACTGATTGCCAAATATTGAAATATTCAAATCACATTTAAATAAAAAGTATTTAATTCTACTATGCGTTTGTTCGCTCAGTGTACCACTGATTGGTAAAGCATCATCTTTATCAAAAACAGAAAACCATCCGGTAGTACACTCTTGTGGCACGATTCAAATTCATTTTTATAACCCTTATATTAACTTGCTTTGGGTGGACTATGAACCATATTTTTGGTACGTTTAAAAAAATTGGTAGTTAATATTGAGACAGAAAATCAAAAAATTTACCTATTCTTAAACTTTTTTCCTGCGGGTATAGAATTTTTTTTTGGATGCAAAAAGTTTGTTCCATCAAAAGCATACTACTTTGCAAAAGAAATTTAAGTGATACAAATATTTCCTAAATTTTGAGAATTTTTTAAAAAGTTTGATTTTTGGCTAAAAACGACCAATTTTGTATGATTTGTATGAAATTTGCAAATTTAATCAAAAATCAAACTTTTTAAAAAATATCATTTCAAAATGCTCGATGGCCCTATTATTTTGTCCGGCTGAATTATGACCAAATTCGCCTCAACTCAGCAAATTTGATTTTTTATCTTGGCCCTATTATTTTGACCATGAGGTTATATATATATTTATATATATATATTTGTATATATATATTTGAATATATATATATGTATTTGTATATATATATTTGAATATATATATATGTATCCTCAAATCTGCGGCGAGCTTTTTCATACACTTCCACATGAGCTAGAGAGCTGAAATTTGGAACACTTGGGGCCCATCAGAGGCGTAGGAGGCCGAACCCCTCTTTTTTTAAACATGGCATAACTTCCAATTCCTTCAAGCTACAATGATGGTAGGTGGGTTCTTATTGACAAAATGAAATTGTATACCCTTTGGAAAGGGGGGTGTGGGGGCTAAGGGGAACGGGATGGAGCCAATTTGATGTTCTAACTTTCGTATTTTGTAAGCTACAAGGCTGAAATTTTTTACTTAGGTTCGCATTCGTGAAAAAGTGTAAAAAAGGGGGAAAAAAAAGGGGAAAAGGGGGGAGAAAAAAGAAGCAATTTCGATTTAAAATTAAGGGTTTTTGGCGACTTCAAAATCCGCAAAGATATTAGGAGGAAAGTAGCCAAAACCCCTTAATTTTAAATCGAAATTGCTGAAATTAATTTAAAGGAAATTTATTTTCTGCTTTTTAGTCGGTTGAAGGGTTATATTTTAAAAAACTTGTTTTTTACTCCTTTTTTTTTGCTTTAGGTGATCTATTCAAAAATCATTTGGGAGAAACCAAAGGTTTGTCATGTAAAGAACATAACGCCAGAATTTGTAAAATTTTACAATAAAAATATCAGGAACTACATTAGACTTTTGGTTTGCCCATTCCAAAAACTAATCGAGCAATCATCGTATCATCGTATACCTCGAGATAGCTTTTATGGGAGCTTATTACTGACTCAGACGCCGATGAAAAAGAGGGTGATATTCCATCTTCGATGTTGTACTATACAAAAATAAAAATATAGAGAACTGCAAATAAAAACATTTATTAAAGAATAGACTGTTATACCTTTTTTTTCCACACCCTTAGATTTTACCTTAATTTTGCTTTGATTCCAATTGTTCCCACGGAAGGAAATATTTGGTTCAAGTCACTATCGTTTAAGTAAAGAAGTTCTTCAAATCCAACGCTAGCTCCTTATTTTAAATATGACATTTTCCAAAAGAGATGTATTTTATCAAAATAATGATATGGTTTCTATTTTATTATACAAGCCCTTACTTTACAATATTAACCAATTAGACGGATAATATTGGGGCTGATGGGTCCAAAAAGAGATTTGCCATAGAATGCACCGTTTCCGAGATATTCGTGGAAACGCGTTTCTCCTAAAGCACAACCAGTACAGTCCCGCCAATTTGGAATTAAGCTTAGAACACTACATGTTTTTAAATAGAGCAAAACTTTATACCCTCAAAAAAATGTAAGCTATAGGTCAATTAACAATATTAAATGACAAATTTTTTGAAAAGTTTAATAATCTGGTTCATAATCAAGGTATAAATGCTTCTGAATAGCCTTCGACAGCCCTGACCTTAATCCAATAGCCACTGTGGACATTAATGAAACAACAAATGCGAAAGTGCCAGGGCACAGGTATCACTTAACTATGTAAAAGATTTCAAAATAGTCAGATATGTGAACAATATAGGTCTTTATTCAACAAGGAAAATTCAAGAATGAGACAATTATTATCACAATGCAAAGTGAAATGAAACAAAGCGTTAAACACATCACTATCATAGCTAAATAAGAATGAAATGTTTACCTCTTAACGTCTTAAGCCTGGTTTTCATTATGTCATAATCAATGGCATCACAAACTGACAACGATTCAGCAAAGTGTTGAATTTGCTGGCACGTGCCATATGCAAATAAATTTGCCTGCATGTTGGCAAATACCAACGTATATGACAAACGGTGACGTCACCTCATATTCATTTTTCGATATTTTACATCAGTTCGTTAAATTCACAACGAAATGCCAACCTGTTCTCACAACATATGACAACAATTGCCATTATTTTGACTTAATGAAAACCAGGCATTATAAACGTTTCCAAGATTCCACTCTTCCAACAACTCCAGTAAGTTAAAGTCCTCCTCAAAATACGCATCCATAATTTTGTATGATTTAGGAGTAATTCACTAACACCTGATAATATTATTATTATTATTGAACGGGATATGCACTGCGTCCAATAGTGAACTATTGTGCCCCGTCAAGGACTTATAGCAACTCTATAAGTCCTATCCCATTGAGAAATTGTAGTATCGGGCCTACTTCTAGGGATTTCAATATGTGTTCTGGTATTTGGTGGTCGCCCAGATATCTTTTCCGTTTTTGCATGAGTGCGGGGCACTCTCCTAAGATATGTTTTGAAGTTTCAGTGTCCTCCGTGCAAAACCTGCGTTTGTCGTCCGATACTATTCTCAGTTTTGATAGGTGGTAGTTTAACCTACAATGTCCTGTCAAAATCCCTGTTATTATTCTTATATTCTTTTTTGGTAAGTTAATACATTCTTTATGTTGCTTTAGGTAGTAAGTCCCTAGTAGTGTTTTTGATTGTTTCAGGCCTGGTAGATTGTCCCAGTATAATTTCCATAGTTTATCTTCTTCTTCTTTTAATATAATAGAGATGGTCCCATTTCCCATTCCACAGAATGGTTCTGGCCCTACGAAGGGAGTTTCCACTCCTTTCTTTGCTAGTTCGTCTGCCATTTCATTACCTTCTATCCCTCTGTGACCCGGCACCCAGTAGATACAAACCCGATTGTGCAGGCCAAGCGTATTCAGTTTATCAAGGCACTCCCACACCAGTTTAGAGCTTACCTGGTATGATTTTAGTGCTTTGATTGTCGCTTGACTGTCGGATAGGATCGCAATGGTTTGGTTCCGGTATTTCCGTTTGAGGTTGAAGTGAGCGCACCTATCAATGGCATATATTTCCGCCTGAAATATGCTGGTGTATTTACCCACGGGCTCAGAGTATTTTATCCTTGGCCCAAACACTCCTGCTCCTGTACCTTCTTCCGTAAGAGACCCGTCTGTATACCAGGTTATCGTACTTTGGTTTATTGTGTAATTTTCATGTACACCTTCCCACTCCTTTTTATTGCTAAGTTGTGTTGCAAATTGTTTAATGAAGCTGAACTTCGGTATCATGTTATCTCTTGGTAGTGAGATTTCCGGGTATTGCTTCGTGAGAATATCAATCTTCCGACTTATGCAACAAGCTGACCCGACGCTTCCTCCAGTTATTCTTAGTATAGCCCTCTTCGCCTGCGTCTGAACGTAGATGTGAAGAGGTGTTAATTCTAAAAGGACTTCTAATGATGCTGTAGGACAGCTTCACATAGCCCCAGTTATACACACGCATGCTAATCTTTGCATTTTGGTTAATTCATTGACAACCGTTTACTGATTTGTTCTTCCTACCCATGTTATCGCTCCATATGCGATCATTGGTCGTACGATTGCAGTATACATCCATCGTAGTATTTTTGGTGTACAGCCCCAGTTTTTCCCTGCGATGGACCTGCAAACCATAAGTGCCCTCTTGGCTTTCTTTGATACATTATCAACATGCTTTTTCCAGAGTAGTTTCTGATCCAGGGTAATGCCCAGCAATTTTACCTCTGTTTGAAGCTTCACTTCCGTTCCGTCTAACATAATTGGTTTCAGGTGCTTAAGTTTATATTTCCTTGTAAATGGTACAATAGTAGTCTTTGCTGGATTTACATTCAAACCTACTTTTGTACACCATTTTTTAGTCACCTTCAACCCTTGCTGAATTCTTTCACATAGGGTATATTCGAATTTGCCCCTACAAATAATTACTATATCGTCGGCGTAGCCCTGAAATGTAAATCCATTGCTCGCCAATTCTTCAAGTAGTTCGTCCACAACGATGCTCCTCATCAGTGGGGATAGCACTCCCCCTTGTGGACATCCTCTCGTTGTAGTTGCTATTAAGGCCCCAGTGCCTGCTGGTATCTCTATCGTTCTAGTTTTCAGCATATTTTTCATCCATAATGCTAGAGTATTAATAACACCTCTGCGGATGAGAGCATCTTTTATGGCCTCGTGTGAAGTATTGTCGAAGGCAGCTTCAATATCGAGGAATGCACATATAGCTATTTCTTTTGTTTCAAAAGTTTCTTCTAGTACATTTGTCAGTTGGTACAGAGCAGTTTCCGTTGATCTACCTCATCACATAATTGTCTACAATTTTCTCTAGAGTTTTCAGTACAAAGGAAGTTAAGCAGATTGGTCTGAAGGATTTCGGGTGAAGAGGATCCTTCTTCCCTACCTTCGGTATAAATACCACTCTTGCTCGCTTCCACATCTTTGGTATGTAACCCAAAGCGATACTGCCTCTCGCAATTTTCATTAGTGGGCATAGGAGAAGCTCTATGCCTTTCTAAAGTAGTCCTCTGAAACTCGAACGCTTTGCTCTTCTGATTTCGTTACTATAGTTGTAAGAGTATTCCTATAGTTCGACCAATCTCCTGTTCTTTTTGCAAGATTGAACAACCTGCGAACCTTGGTTCTCAGTTTAGATAAATCTTTGTTCCACCATGGTACGTCTTCTGATGAGTGTATTTTGCTGATTGGACAGCTTGCCTCATATGCATCATTAATAACTTTATTAAAGTTGTCTACCGCTGTTTCTAATTCTAGCTCATTCTTGATATTGTTGCCAGCTCCCATATGGACTGTGTTATTGCTCAGATGATCTAGATATATGTCCTAATTTGTTTTCTTGGGATTTCTTATACGTTCATTGATTGATGGAGAGCCATCTATGTCAAATCTTAGCATCCTATGATCAGACATCGATGGCTCTTCAGAAACCCTCCAATTGTGAACCAGTCCCCTCATTAGAGTATTTCCTATAGTTATGTCTAGGACCTCTTCTCGTGCACTGGTTACAAAATTTGGTGTATTTCCAACATTACAAATTTCCAATTCATTACTAAGAATAAATTCAAGAAGGTACTCACCCCTTTGGTTGTTGTCTGTGCTGCCCCACGTCTCGTTATGCGCGTTGGCGTCACAGCCGAGTGTAAGTGGTAACTTCTTCTCGTTACAGTAGCTCACCAGTCTAGTGACTAAGTCCGGTGGTGAATGAACGTCGTCTCCTGGTAAATACCCTGTCGCTACTACAACGTCGCGTATGATCCCTTTGATGTTGATTGGGATTCGTACCGCTACCAGGTCTCCCGAAATAAATTCTGAAAGACATATATATTTCAAACCGTTAGGTAGTAACACACAGGCCCTTGGTTTTTCGCATCGTATGTCCCAAATTACCTGCGTGTCTTTACATGACAGACCTCGTGTCTGCCCCCTGAAGACCCAGGGTTCCTGAACCAGCACTATTCCAATATTGTCCTTGGTGATTACCCTTGCGATCGTTGCCGAGGCAGCTTTCGCATGGTGCAGATTTACCTGCGCTACCTTAGTGCTGGTCATGCTTATCATTATAGTTGGTCTTCCGCTGTCAGAGTGTCATCACTTTCCTCTGACAGTTTCTCGTCCTGAGATTCATCATGCGTCCCCATGGTCAACATGGTTAAATCGAGGGCATCCAGTCCCTCAACCTCGTGAGATAGCAGGTTGACTTCCTCGACTTGCTCATTCTGTGCAACTTCTATTTCCGCCACAACCTCTTCCGGTATAATTCCCGATGAGGCTTCCGCCGTATTCGGTGTAGGATCCCGCGGCTTGTGGAGGTGTACAGGGATGCGGCCGAACCTGTACCGAAAAGTACAGTTGTTCGCCTTTATCGCCTCAAGCGAACGATCGTCAACGCCAAGCGTCATAAGCTTCCCCTTATTCTCGTCCTTGCTTCTAAAAATTCTCCAGAGCTCAGTTTGGAGTCCCTCGTTCTGGGCGATGAGGAGGCCCAAGAGTTTCTTGGTGTCCACACCTGCCGCTTTTGGAAGGTATACAGTTGCCATGTGTACATTAGGTATGTTGTCCCCACTGCACGTCGTCAACTCCACACCTTTCCAGCTCGGCAGTTTAGGAACCGTCAACCTCAACCATTCCGCCGTTTCTTCGCTTGTGCAGTCCACCAGTATTAGGCCTGGTCGGAAATGGATGCCATCGAATTGGAGTTTGGACCTCCAACCCTTAAACATCTCCTCTACAAAAGCTTCCTCAATCTGTCCTTGCTCCTCACGAGTGAGTATGTGCTCTGGATACAGTTTTGGCAGTATGGCCAGTGTTGTAGCCTTGACCGTGCTAGCATAGCTAACATCTGGATTCCTGGTACCTGCCTTTGGCGCCACGCCCTTCCTGACCTCTTTCTTCTCTACCTGTTCAGGTCTCCTTCTCTTCATTTCATTGCCATCGTGTGGGCTTAGTTCGTCGGTGCCTCGTTTCTTCGGTTCTGTCGAGTCCTTCGGTCTGTCCAGAGCCTTCTGCTTGGCAGCTTCCGGCGATAAGCCCTCCTTAATGTAGCGCAAATACCATTTGGCACCCGCGCCACTTAAGCCGATTGACTTCCGTATGTCCCCATGTGTGGCCTGTCCGGATGTCAGTCCAGTACTCGTCGATGGGTGTGGATGATCTCCGGTGGAGCCCACTAACCCACGACTTTCCTTCCGTTTCTGTATAATTGGCAACGGTCCCGTTTGTTGTTTGGTACCCCTGCCCTTCTTCCTAAAGTCCGATTTCCTACTTCTCGGTGTCGCAATCGGTCGGTCAGTATTCGTGAAGACACGTTCCGCCCGATCTGCCAGTTGTGATGCGGTATAATCGCCCGCTGATTTGTTAATATTTTTAAGACTATTCATACTTGTTCCCACGAGTGTAGGGGATAGTAGGTCCGCCGTGTCATAGCCCCCATCAACACGGTAAGGTCACGGTTACTCACAGAGATGACCTGGTATCCGTTAGGCTCCGTTAAAATACAGTCAGTTACCCCCGACTGCAAACTAACCATGGGCAAGTGATAATAAACAAGTTTCAGTCGGGCAAGCCGACTTATATATACCCTACACCTACTGGACCATATTGTATCCGAGATCTTGAATTTTGAAAATGTGACATCAAATTCGAAATCAGACCCCAAAAACCCCCCTATACAAAATTTCATACTGTTTTGAAGAAATCTTAAAGTTTCGGCCGCCATATTGGTTCCGCCATATTGAATTTTTGAATTCCGACATCAAATTCGAAATCAGCTACCCCGGAAACCCCGCAATACGAAATTTCATACTGTTTTGATGAAATCTTAAAATTTCGGTCAAAACATGATTTTCACTTATATGGGAGGTAGGCGTGGCAGTCGACCGATTCCGCCCATTTTCAATGCCAACTCCTTCTAGGGGCCTAAAAAGGATAAATACAAAATTTGGTCCCTAGCTTTCTTCTAGCTGCTGCAATCGTGTTTACAAGAAAAGAGGACGGACAGACGGACCGACGGACATACGGACAGACGGACATACGGACAGACGGATAGGGCTAAACCAACTCAGGAGGTGACGCTGATCAAGAATATATATACTTTTCCATACCGGACACTTCTCCTTCTTGGTGTTACAAACATCAGACCAAAATGAATATACCCATACCTCATGAGGTGTAGGGTATAAAAATCAATAAATACACACAGCGCGGTTGTATGAGACCTACACTAACGGCTCAGTGAGTCGACCAGAAACGTAGGAATGTAATGCAAGTAGATTTTTACAACTTCATGTCACCAGGCGACCAGGCGACCAGTCGATTAACTGAGCCAAAAATCGCTGATCGCATTTATTTACAGTATATTTGTTTTCTCTTTAACTTCGTAACGGTAAATCTTTGAGGGTAATTGTGCAGTACAATATTAATTGCGCAGTGACTGGAAAAAATATAGTGCATATTCTTGTACATCAGGATGTAAATTGAAATACAATTTATAGTTTGGAATGTTGATGAAACTTTTTTTTGTGAAATGAGTTTCGGATATTAACATAATATCTATTTGCTGAGATTGTAGATATGCTTTCACTTCGAGCGACAAAAAGATTCTCAACGCGATCACAAAAGAAACAAAAGAACTTTTTTAACACAACTTTTTAATGCGGTATTAGTTAAAGGATTTGTCCCAACCCAATTGAAAGTGGCGCAAATTATTATGATCCTAAAGCCAGGGAAAAGTGCTGATGAAGCCAAATCATACAGACCAATTAGCTTACTTCCAGTTGCATCAAAAGTAATGGAGATCTTATTTCTAAAAAGACTAATGCCTATTATCGAAAAGAATCACTTGATACCAGCGCATCAATTCGGCTTTCGGAAACAACACAGCACTATCGAGCAAGTACACAGACTTGTTGAACAAATAAATTCAGCTTTCGATAAAAAGAAATTCTGTACTGCAGCTTTTCTCGACATATCCCAGGCATGAGGGTCTACTATTCAAGATCAAGAAGACATTACCAATCAACTATTACACCTTCATTAGGTCATATCTCAACGACAGACATTTTTTCGTAAAACAAGGTGACGAAGTGACACCAATATACAAAATACATGCCGGATGTCTACAAGATACAGCTTATCCAGACTGAAAAGGAAGATACCTCAAGATCTAACTATATAGTTACCGCTTACACGGCTGTACCATTGGGTGCATTCCGTACAGGGTAATAACATTTATTTATTCCATTATTATATATATTATTTGTTGTACTGTATAAATTGAATTTAATGTATTATACATAGAAGTATTGTTAAATGTCCTTAGACAGATTGCAATAAAAAAATTATGAAATTAAAAAAAAAAATTCTTGTACATGTACAGTGGCTCACACTCAAATTTTATTGGTATTTTTTTGCTTTTTTCAATACAAAATTGCTGACATGTCTTCTATGTCGCTTCTGAATTTTCAAAACTATCATCAATACTTATATTTGGGAGAGATTATGGGCAAGAGGTGACCCTTGTCACTTAACTTTTGCCATAAAGTCAATTTTGAAATTTGTGTTTCATACCGCCCTCTTCCATCCACCCCTCCAATTCCTTTCGAATAAGTACTAGGACCATTTAATATTTGCTCAAAAATTTAATCCTAAATTTTCAAAAAAAATAGTTTTTGGCAAAAAATCACAAAATTTTATCACTTTTATACACACACAAATTTTCAAGAAGTTCTCAAAATTCAAAAGAAACTGTATAATATATACTAAAAACACCTTGGATTGCATCTTGTTTGATTCTGAACAAATAATTCAGCCTACAAGAAATATGCAAATCAAATTTGTAATTGAAATGTTTTTCACGAAGTGGTTCTAGTGTGTTTAAGAGGGTAATAAAAATCTTCCAACCTGATGAGGGAGTGGCAGTCTCGAAATGGTCCATAAGACAAAATAGTCTTGTTGACATTGTTGTTTTCTTTTTCACATTGTTGCTCACTACACCGAGAGAAAAAACTGTTACAAAAACTGTTAAAAACCATCCGACAGTCGGAAAACTGTTAAATTGACAGCGAAAACTGTTACAATGATCAGTTTTCGCTTTTATTTTAGCAGTTTTCACTGGCGCTCAAAATGTCAAGAAGTGTTGCTATTGCTTTTAATCCGCAGAAAAATTTAAAGTATTACAAAAAAAGCCCACTAAAATACCCACATACAATTCAGTAACAAAATAACAAGTATTTCAATAAAATGACCTCAAAATTAAATAAATAAGCGGAAAATAAAATACAGAAGTCGACAAATTGTTTTCGTTGAATTTTTAATAGGGAAGAAATTTCTTTCTTTCATCAATAATAAAGGAAATTTAAAAAAATTCCCCTTTTTACCTTTATACGAATTTGCCATGGTGCACTTCATCTTGCACCCCGAGCTTGAATAGGCCTGGCCAAGGAATTTGGGAACCACTCCTTGTTTATTCGTATCTTCCGGTTGTCCTTTTTCCAATTTCCATTCATAATCCTCAATTTCTAGTGTGATTAAAGGCACGTTAAAAAAAAAATCAAATTATATTTTGTGGCTCACTCGGAGCAAACGAAGAACCCGCGACTCCGGCGAGCTCAGTCGAGTAATAGAAGCGTGCCGACACACCGCTCCGCACATCACCAGCAGTGAGTTGCCACAAATTAGAAAAGACTTTTGAGGGTAATATTGATAGGAAAAATCGCGGTAGTCAGAGAAGTCTCAATGAGGCTGGATGCCAGATTGCGAACCATTTGTGTATGAATATTTTTTTTTTTTGCAGTAAAAGCAAACATTTTAAAATATAATTTTAAATATATTTCTGCTAATATATATGCGATATATGCGAACATTTTTGTATTCTACTCAATAATATGCTATTTTAAAATCCAATATAAAAAAACAAATTTTAAGGAATTTTCTAAAATATTTTTATATCAACTCCATACATTTTTTTTACAAAATCGACACTACAACTTTCGACTTTAGCTTAGACATGGGCAGTAGTATCAATTACACTTTGTAGCTCAATAACAACTACATGTAATTGAAATATAACTTTTTTCAATTCAATTTTCACAATAACATTTGTAATTTAAAAATGTTATAGAGACAAAGTAATTAAGAAAAAAAGTAATCATTACATTTTTTGTACTTAATTACATGAAATATCACGGATTACAGGAAAATATAAGGGATCAGTCAAAACATCTGAAACTTTTAGATAAAAAAACTTGGATATTGTTCCAATGAACTGACATGAAGCAATCAAAAATGTTCAAGGACGCACTTGGTGGCAACTATAATCCCACCTGACATTATACAATTACATTAATTGTAATTGAAAACAATTTCACTTGCAATTGCTGTCATTTGTAACTGACAACATTTTTGATTGAAAATGCTCATTTCTGCTTTAGCTAATTTAAATTATTTTCAAAGATCTATATCCAGAGCCGGATTTATGTATTTTAAACGCTGTAGACACTACAAAATTCAGTTACCTTCGTTAAAAATTAAATTAAATAGTTAAATTTTCTATAGAAAACAAAAAAAAATTTTAAAATAAATGTCAATATCAGTTCGAAAATAGTATGAATTCCTAATTTTTACCTTTTTGTTTACATTCAATAATCCAAGAAATTTAATTTAACTAAATGAAAAAGTTAATGGTTTTCGAAATTAACTGAAACGTTAAAAATTTAACTTCGTTAATTAACTATTAACTAATGTCCAGTTTTGTGTATTACTTTAAAATTTATTTTACATATTATAACCTTTGTTGGCCAATGGAATTTAAAAACTTCGGAATATCAATGAGTGTGTTTACTAAAAAATGTATACTGAACACTTCTCACTCTATGCCAATCAAAGAAATTTTTATAAAGAAAAACACAGAACAAAGTTGTTATGTATTAAAAAGTAAATAATATTTAAAATGTAAAAAATCGAAATTTTTTTTAATTTGCTCCAATTTCAAGCGCTTTTTTTCAAATTGTTGGCGCCCGTTAGAATTTTGCGCTGTACACAGAAAAAAAAACGTCGGTAAAATTAACCGAAAAAAATTGTTTATGTACAACTTTTCAAAATGTATGAAAATTTTAAATTTTTTTACCGAGCTGGTAGGTTGGATTAACCGAAAAAAAAATTGTTAAAATAAACCTTCAAAATTCGACACAAAATAGTTCTAATAATCGAAAAAGTTGTTGTTATTGTAAGTTCTTTTACCTCAATTATTGGTTAAATATGAATTTTTCAAAAATTTACTGAAAAATTTACAACTTAACCGAGAAAAAAACGGTGCAATAAATTTACCATCTCTCATCGGTTAAACGTACCGACATTGGATGGTTGGAGCGTTTTTAACCCTCTTTTTCGGTTAGATCTACCGACTTTTTTTTATGTGTAGGCAAGTGCCTACTGTGCCTATAGCTAAATCCAGCGTTGTCTATATCACAAAATGGATGTGGTGACACAATATTGTGTGCTGACGAGATGTGAAAAGAAAAAAAAGTAGGCTCCGATTGACAGTTTTTTTCGAGAAGTTGAAAAAAAGTTTAATTCAACAGCAAAAATGGTTATATCAAACAAAATTGGGATGAAACTTTGGTATACTAATTTTTAGACCCAATACAACATTTTTGGGGGAAAAACCAATTCGAAATTTCCCCATACAAATCTTGGGCTACCTTATTGTAACTCCCTGTATATTCTTTGATCCCCATGAAACTCCTTATCGATCCCCCTTGGACTTCCTTTGAATCCATTTTGGACCCAATTTTAACTGCCACACCCATATTTCGAACTGCCAAGCCCCCTTTTATAATCAAAACCTCTAATCAAGAATTTCTATCAAGGCTTTCACAGAATATATACAAGGTCCACTGGTGAATATATTTGTATGTATGTGCAATTGCAGCTTCCTAGATCCTAATTCCACGCCCTCGAGTGCCTCAAGCTATGGGTGCGTAAGTCATATATATGAAGATATATATAGGGTCTCTAGGTCCACTGTTTGCTGGAAGGTGAAGAAAGACATCCGGACAGACAAACAATGGAATTAATGTATATTTTTGTCCAGGTCTGTTTTCCTTTCTGTCCGTCTTACTGTCTGTCTTTCTGTCTGTCTTTCTGTCTGTCTTTCTGTCTGTCTTTTTGTCTGTCTTTTTGTCTTTCTGTCTGTCCCTAACGCTAACCGATTCAAAATAAACGACTCAACTTAAGAATTAACATTTTTTTAAGTTGTTAACCTTCTTTTCTTTTAAATGTTAGCCGTTCTGGTGGTTCGTCCACACGACGCTGCGGTCGTGAGACGGAACCTAACACTATTTTCACCTAAAGAATCAATTGCAAAAAACCAATCGTAAACTTATCGATTATCAAATCACGTAGTCGATTAATCGAACGATTAATCGGTTTTTTTTTAAAATGGGAATGGTAAAAATTAGAGATGGGTGCGTGTCGTGAGTCACGCATGATTTTGTCGTGTCACGGCGTAACACGCGTAACAAGCTTGATTGAAAATTTCAAATCGTGCGTGAGTGTGCGTGATAATGAGCGGCCATTCGTGATTACATTCGTGCGTGAGCGTGAGTCACTTTATAATTTCATATATAAATATCTGTGGCGTTCGATATACTTACTGTTTACGTCAAAACACCCTGTTTGCCACCCTGTATAAGGAATTGTACGGCAACCAACTTTATACCATTAAACCTACTGGAGCACCGCTTAACATTCTGTTAAGCTGTGTCCCAAAACTGGTTTAATTCAATATGACGGCCTTCTGTCATTTCCGTAACTTTAACTTCCTTCTTCTTGTATCAGCATCGAACGAGTCAATCACGTATATTTTTACGCTCCTGCATCATCATCGTGCTGCAGTGCTTTTTATTTATATAAAGCTTACTTTTTGGTATCCTACGACATCCGTCTCAAGTAAGCAACCTTTGTGCTCCTTTATCAATAAAGCATACTTAAAAACCTACATCCTACACGCCTTTAATTATATTTTGCTAATTCTCCATTTTCACCCTTTTTTCTTTTTTATATCGTTTGGCCATTTTACGAGTGAGCCAAACATTTGGTCCTTCGAACCGGATCCGGATTTTGAGAACGACATCCGTCGTAAAAATTAGCTTCAGCACTTCTGCATATTTTGGCAGCATCTTCGACGCTCCAAGCTCCGCCGAGGTTTCAACTTTTCCAGCGTTTTTAGCGTTTTACGAGCGTTTTTAAATCTATTAAAATTCTATAATTTTCAATAAGAAAGTAACTTTTACTTTAAAGTTGAAAAATTTGTTGGCAACCCTTTTTGCCTCTTCTCGTAGTAATACGATCCACAACCAAAAGCTTTTGGCTCTCAGCCCTTCCACTACATATTTTGACAGTTGTCATTATTCCTTTTAGTTTTTGGTACGAACATTAACTACATAAATTATAAATATAAATTATATTTAAATACATAAAAATAAATAGTGAAAAAAAAACAAAGTGAGAAAACATCGAAAAAAAAGGTACATTAGACAAATTAACTAACACAAATAATAATCGAAACACAAATAACTACACAAAACAGAACAGAATACACAAACTAGTAAACCAAAACGAAAAGCAACAATAACAACAAGTGTGCAAGTGAGTTATTTTCTTGCTATATGAAATATGCAATTTTTTATTATTATGTGTATTTGTTCTTAAAAAGTTTCATTATTTGTTTATTTGTGCTCCACTTTATTTATCTCGGTTCCATTGTGCTCCACTTAATTACGGTGCCACCATAGTTTGGCCAATATTTTTTTTGTTTATTTGCTTCGTACCGGTGATTACATTATTTTATGTCACACCACAGTAGTGTGCAATTCTCTTCATCGACTCATTTAACCGAACTTTGTCCTTTGTGCAAGTAAGCGAAAGACCGTACTGTTCGGTTATAAATAAATAAATACAAAAAATTCCTGCTTCCTAAAGTTTTTAGAATCTTTTATACTTCTTAATATTTTTCTAATATTTTGTGCACTCGGCCCTATTTTACAAAACCCACCTTGGGTAAATATTAAATTGAAATTAATTTTCACATTCCAATTAAATAAAATCAACATTAAATTAAATTCAGTTTTTAAAATTTAGTTTATTTTGTTGGTTTTACACATTAGTGCTCAACGCAAATTCCTTTTTTGAATTCTTAATTTTCACATCAGGGCACAATCTCAAGTACCTATACCGAGGGTACTTTTGCATTTAACATTTTTATTTAATTAAAATTTTTTATCCAAGTGATCTTTTGATCTAAGTTCTCCACAACCTCAAGTGTCACCCCTAATTGTTTCGGGTATTCATTTTCGATGCCTTCTCCTCTTATTTCGAGCAAATTGATTTTTTATTTAAAGTTTTTTAGTTTTTCTTTAAAACCATGACAGCTTTAGAGATTTTTATTCTCGCTGCTGACCAATTGGTCAAATTTGAAGCAGCTTTTGCGGACTTACCGCCAGCAACACACACCCAAGTCAATTTGAGCACTCAAAGTGAAAAAATAAAATCACTTTGGGCTGCAGTTAAGGCTTCATATCAGCCATGTTTAACCTACCTTGTTCAAGGTGGGGGCCCGGATGTCAACGCGGACATCGCTTTAGTCAAGTCCAAATACAAGCGTTCTTATTACAGCTTTGTAAAGTGTTTGGCAACAATTAACGAACTACTGCACCATAGTGCCAGTACAAATTCTTTGACTTTTCAGTCTTCCACCAAAGATTCCACAACAATAAATACTTATAACACCAATGTGTCATCGAATCTTTGTGGACTTTGTCCTCGTCGACAACATTCGTTGCGCACCTGTCAGCGTTTTCTGACCATGAGTGTCGCCGATCGTAATTTAAATTTAAAACGACTTAAGTTCTGCATCAATTGTTTAAGCAAAAATCATCAGGTTGAAGGTTGCAAGAGCACCTCTGTTTGCACCAGCTGTCAGAAGCGTCATCATACGCTTCTACATAGAGATGTGCCTGCTCCGCAGGCATTACCCAGTGAACATTTTCCTTTAGGGCCCCGTCCTACAGAAAATAATGTTTCACAATTTCAGCCTTCAACCAAGGAAACTTTTTCTTTAGGGCCCCGCCCTATTGAACATATTCTTTCTCCATGTGCACAATCTTTTGTCAATGGAACTTTTCCTTCAGGGTTACGCCCTACCGAAATTAATGATTTGCAATCAACTTTCCCATTCTACGATGGAAGTTTTCCTCCAGGGTCCCGCCTTTCTGGAAACTGTCATCGACAAACACTTCACGAATCAATACAGTCCACTTCTCTCCAAGCTGAGCCAATTCTTGGTATTCAGAAATGCTTCACTTTTAGCGCTACTTATGTACTCTTCGGTACAGCCGATGTGAACATTTGCCACTTGGGCACCGTCTACTCAGCAAGTGCGCTGATAGACTCTGCGTCAGAAACTAGGTTTATTTCTGATCGCACGAGGAAGTTATTGAAACTTCCTTCGATACCGACTGAATCCAGAATTATAGAGAGTATTCAATCTGGTGCTGTTACTGCTAGCAAGCAGTGTTGCATTACTCTCGATTCTCCTATCGATTCGCAGAGAAAAAGCGAGGCAGCGACCCTCGTACTACCAACCAATTTTCCAAAATTTACAATTGCATCACTTCGTGATCATCAAAGGCCATACAATGCATTGGCATATGCCACTTACTGGCAAAGCTCGCCGATATATATCCCTATCGGCGTCGCTTTTCATCGAAACCTTTTATTAGATAAAATTCAATGTGATATTTTTAGTCAAATTTCCCGTAAATTACATAAGAAAAAGTTTATGACTGCTGCGGCTAAGTTTTTTGACAACCGCTTCGTCAATTCTACCCAGCGTGACCAATTCAAATTTTACGTCATAGCTCTTGCCATTAAATCGAAATTTCAATTAGATATTCGACATAACTCTTTACACAAATTAGCACCTAGACATTTTCTCCAACATAACTTCAATACATATTTGGAATTAAAAATACATAATCTGGTATTAATGCTACGCTTAATATATCGCCGCGCTCGTGTTCGGTTTCGACGTGTATTCGAAGACTGTGCTGGTTGGATTTATTTGAAATCCTGGGGTTCCTTTTTACCCAAGCACAGCCTTCGGCAGGGTCCTTTCTGGCTCAGATCTCGCATGAGAGATCCGGGGTCCCTCATGACCCACGTCGTGTGAAAGATCCGTTGCCGCCCTATTTGGCCCTCGCTACCTTTTTAGCGATAATTCTAGGAATAAATTACTTTTTCTAAATAAATAAACTATTAAAATAATTTTTTTTTTTATATGCTCGATGTCATTATGCTTTTATACCATACCAACTACATGTACTAATCTACAATTTTTTTGCAGCGTTAGTTACTGCAAGGTGGGCGGAATGTTTACGTCAAAACACCCTGTTTGCCACCCTGTATACGGAATTGTACGGCAACCAACTTTATACCATTAAACCTACTGGAACACCGCTTAACATTCTGTTAAGCTGTGTCCCAATACTGGTTTAATTCAATATGACGGCCTTCTGTCATTTCCGTAACTTTAACTTCCTTCTTCTTGTATAAGATCGAAAAGTGAATAGACGTTTATTTACCCGCTCCTGTCATAAGCTACCAATTATATTATATATATATCTATCGTCATCGATATCCAAGTAAGCATCCTTCTGCCTCTACTTCCTAATAAAAAACATACAAAAATCTAAACTACACGACTTTGATTTCCTTTTGCTAACTCTGCCGTTTTTTTCTTATACTCTTTTTTTATATCGTTTGGCCACTTTACGAGTGAGCCAAACACTTACGATAGCTCAAAACATGTTATTTAGTTTTCCACAGTCATTTAAATTCTATTCAAATGTTCGATGTCAATAATCAATGGGCCCTATCATGAGTGTCTGAATACTACGATAATCGACCTGTGTCGTTTTTTTTCGATATTTCGGCTTTTCGGCCAAAAAAAAGCGGTTTCGTCCGTTTTTCGGATTCGGATTTTTGTGCAATTTTCATTATTTTTTTTGGATTAGGCGTGGCAAAATACATAAGGAACAACCAAGTGGATAAAAGCGGTATGTAACACAAATTTAAGTATTGATCATAGTTTCGAAGAATCAAAAGCGACAAAGAAGACAAGTCCCCAATTTGTATTGAAACTAGTAAGAGAATTATCTTCGGTCTGACCGAACCTATAATACACTGCACATGCGAGTACGATACATTCTGAGACCATATGTTAGTAATTTTATCGAAAATCGGTATTTTATTGATAGTTTTTCGATATTTTATTCATAATTTTTCGATATTTTATCGATTTTTTATCGATAATTTATCGATAATTTTTCGATTTATTATCGACAATTTTGCGATAATTTATCGATAATTTTTCGATTTTTTATCGATAATTTTTCGTTAGAAACGTTAGAAACGTTAGAAGCGTTAGAAACGTTGTGTCAAAGTTAGTATACCCTGCCACAGTGAGTGTGGGGGTATAAAAATAATCAAAACAAACGGATCAATTTCTAGTCAAAGAAAACGATCGAAATAAGAAAAGGGACAAAAACCGAAATGTAAAGAAAAGGAAAAACAAAACCTAACCAACAACAAAAAAAATGCTAACAGACTACAAAAAATGAAAAAATGTTAGCCAAATGCCGCAGTCTGTACACTCACTGTCCAAACTCTGCAGTCTGCTTACTCACCAGAATTGCACGAGCTCCGAGTTAGCAAAAAGGAAGAGGAAGAGCTTATGACGCTTCTCTATGAATATAAGTTCTCTGATAAGTTTCATTTAAGAAATTCCTTCAAAAAAAACACTTAGAAAAAAATT
This sequence comes from Heteromyza rotundicornis, assembly GCA_951394025.1. Taxonomy (NCBI): domain Eukaryota; kingdom Metazoa; phylum Arthropoda; class Insecta; order Diptera; family Heleomyzidae; genus Heteromyza; species Heteromyza rotundicornis. Next base: position 41,673,746 of record OX596011.1, read on the forward strand.
GTCCCGCCCATGACCATCTTATCTTCCCTCTACGGTCTACCTATGTTGCCCCTATATCATCCCATGCCGCTCCATTAGCCCCTTATATCCCCCGTCTCATTCCCAATAAAAAAAAAAGTAATGAAATTTTTCAATATAATTGTCATACAAAATAGCTTTTTACACATGAAAATTTAGACACCATATATGATGCGTTTGCGTAACAGGCTGGTACTCCGGAACCGGAAGTCAAAAAAATTTGAAATTTTGCAAGGAGTGTTTTTTGACCAAAATAAGAAATCTCACCCAAAAAACCTCAAAAAAATTCGATTTTTTTGCTCTGGATGGAAATGGGTTAATAAAGCCTAGAATACAATTTGCTTTGTTGATAGTTTTGTTCACATGCGAATTATTATACACTGCACACTAGGTCCAAGGGTATATTGTTTTTGTCACACCATTTGTAATACCCATAAGGAGGGGTGTCCGGTATGGAAAAGTATATATATTCTTGATCAGCATCACCTCCTGAGTCCATTAGTCCATGTCCGTCTGTCCGTCTGTCAGTCATTTCGCACGATAACTGTCGTAGTTTTTGAGCTATCGACCCCAAATTTTGGGATTCCTCTTGTTTTGGCGAATGATTGGACGGTAAATGGGCAACATCGGATAAGAGCCACGCCACAAAATGGCCGCCAATTTTATATTATTTTCGTTTATCTTGAGAAATACTTTACTGATCGCCTCCAAATTTAGGGATTCCTCTTATTTTGGCGAATGATTGGACGGTATTGAAAATTGGCATCATCGGATAAGAGCCACGCCTACCTCCCACACAAAATGGCCGCCAATTTTATATTATTTTCGTTTATCTTGAGAAATACTGAACCGATTGGATGCGGTTTTTTGCATTGGATTGGAAATGAGGTCGGGAACGAAATGGGAATGAAACCGGAACGAAATGGAATTGGACCGGAACAAAATGGAATTGGAACAAAAATGGATCAGGAAACTAAAATTATCGATAAATATTGGAAAATTATCGATAAATTATAGAAAAATTATCGATAAATTATCGAAAAATTATCGATAAAAAAATCGAAAAACTATCGACAAAAAATCGAAAAATTATTGATAAAAATCGAAAAATTATCGATAAAAAATCGAAAAATTATCGATAAAAAATCAATAAATTATCGATAAAAATCGATAAATTATCGAAAAACTATCGATAAAATATCGAAAAATTATGAATAAAATATCGAAAAACTAACAATAAAATACCGATTTTCGATAAAATTACTAACATATGGTCTCAGAATTTTATCGTACTCGTACTAGTTTTTTTATTAAGTATTTTCGCGTTTTAAAAAAAAGTCGATTTTAATTAACACAAACTTAATTTTATTTAAAACTCAATATCGTGATCTGCCAAAGACTGATCTTAATTTCTAGCTACAGTGGTACTTATAACATATTAATTGCTGACAACAGCAATTTCTTTGTTCTTCACCAAAGACGAAGAATATGATGCAATAAAGAAGCGTCGTTGTGAAATTCAAATATCCAGAAGCTTCTTCTACTTTTGTTTGTAATAATCAAAGATTCTCTGTTTATAATAATCAAATATTCTCTGTTTATAATAATCGAAGATTTGCTAACTCAAATTGGCTGACTCCACTATGGATAAATGTAGATTGACAGTAGAGTGCCGTTATATGGTATATGAGGTATTAACTCCCCCTTTCCTTAAAAAAAATGTCGGCCCGACATTTCCATGTAATTTTACAATGTGATATTTTAGTGATTTTCTGTTTCAACTAATTGATTTGTTAATTTTTCAATTTGAATATACATTTGTTGATAAGTTTTTTCAATTGCTTCCATTTTTTCTTCAAATGATTATCTCTTCAAATTTTAGTTAACTTAATAAAAATATATATTGATGCAACTACTATTGTTACAATTATAATTGTCCATAATACAGGATGTGAGTTTAATTCTTTCTTTGCTTTATTTAATACATTAATATTTTCAAATTTTTATTTTCCGATTCATGATATTCAATTACTTCAAAATTGTTGAAATGGTTGGTTTTTACATAATTCCAAATTTTCAATGTTTTCGTAGTGATATTATCAATAATAGTTGTATTTTTAAAAGTTATTAAATATATTCCTTCTAATGGTTGATTTTCGATATTATGTTTTCCAGAAATTAATATTGCTCCTTCTTTTATTTTGTCAATTTCTTTATTTCTTTCATTGATTTTTTTGGATTGACTTTTATTTAAAATTTCCGATAAACATGATTTTTCAGATTCAATTTTACAATATGTACTTATTATTTCCTTTTTACATTCTTTTACGTTAAAATATTCATTATTACATTTTGATATTTTTTCATCAATCATTAATTTTCCATCCTTTTGCGCTATGGCACGAACTTCATAGAGATTACAATCATATTTAATTATTGGATACTTTATATAAATTACGATTACATCCTTATTCTGTACTATTTTAAATTCTGATACGTCCATTAAGTCAGTTATAGTCATTTTCCCATTTTCATGTTTTGTTATGTTCTTTAGTTCGTTAAGGTGCAAAATGGTTGTATTTAAAATTCCTACCTTCGCTAATGTTACTGTATTTATTAAATTTTGCAATTTATTAAGTATATAATTATTTCTTTCTTTTAATACTAATTTGATATGTGAACACTCATTTAAGTTCTTAACTATTTCGGTTAATTGTTCAATAGCTTTAAAAATTTCGGAATTTGTGGTGAACTGTTTATTATTGTTTTCAACTAATTCATTCAATTTATTATTTATTAATATCAAATCATCATGGTCAGGCGTACCTGCTATCCATTTCCACAACTTGCCTAATTCATTTATTCCCCTTTTATATCTATAATCCTTTTTTTGTAACTGTCCCATCAATGTCTCTATAAGTTCAATTTCCGACTCAATTTTTGCTTCACTAATATCTTAATTTTTTAAATGGTAATATATTCCATTTTTTCATGGAAATATTTTTTTGTTTGATCAATTATAGTTTAATAATATGTTAAATTTGTAATGTGAAAAATTTCACCAAAATCGTGGTAAAGTAATACGTCTCCATTTTCTATTAGTCCTCCCTTGTGTAATCAATTATGTCTGTCATAATAGTCATAATTTGAAGGATGAATAACACGAGATGGAACATTCTATAATGATAAAGTAAATTCCTTAATTTTTCTTTAAGTTTCTTATATTGTCCTTATGAACTATTCTATTCCTATAAACAATTTTCACATTTCTGTCAAAATTTTCTTTAACTCTTTGTTTCTTATATCGATTATTTATTTTATTTCTTTCACCGATATTTTTTTCATAAATGATATCCCACCTCTCAAATTTCTTTTGGGTTCTTCGGTTGTTTTCTCTATGCAAGGCATTTTCTTGAGCCTTCTTTAGTAATTCTGGCAATTCTTCATGCTCAATTTTATTAAATAAAACATAAAATGGTCTTTTTTCGTGACAGAATGAATTGTACGATTGTATTCTTTAGCCGCTCTTTAAATTGCTTCTACATCTTCTATAAGACTAAATTCCTCTTTTATGCAACGAGAAATTTCAATTAATGTAGAATGTACTCTTTCTACTTGCCCATTTGTTGTACTGTGCCTGGGATCACAATATCGTATTAATATGCCACACCTTTACATTAAGGATTTAAATTGTACTGAACTGAATCCCGGTTCATAATCCATTGTAAGGAGTTCAGCTTCTGGATAACCTTGTAAAATTTCTAGTACATTTTCTCCTAGGTTCGTTTTGTCATTAATTAATTTAATTGTCAAATAATTTGGATTTACGCGTCCATTATTGTCAAAAATATTTTATTTTGTATATAGAAAATGTCTATATGCAATTGTTTGCCCTCATTTCTGGGTATAGGGGCTTCACCAATTGGAATCCTTTTTGGGTGTCTTTCATATTTATTTTTGTTACAGATGTTACAATTCCTTATATGTTCTTTAAATTGTTTTGCCATTTTCGGCCAGTAATATTTATCATAAATTTGGTTATTATTTTCTCTAAAATTTCTATGAGATCTCTCATGAGTTTGTTGAATTATTATTTTTTGATCTTCTTCATTTGTTACGTCTATTGGGAAAATTTTTGTATGATGAAATTTAATGTTAAAAGTGTTTCATAACACTGCGTTATAGTCGCCCAGAACTTGGGACGCCACCTATTTTTTTTTTTTTTTTTATAGTAATTTTATTCAATTGAATCACCTATAATAACTTAGGTCTAACAATGATTTTTCAAAAATTCAGAAATTCAGCTTATTTTTATAATATTCAGATTAAAACTATTTGCCCTATATCCATTGATTTAGGCAATGTAGAGTTATCGTAACTAATATATGGGGAATATATTAGTTTCGTTTGAGACGTGAGGGATTCAGAGGTCTCAGTAAATTTCTAGCTAGAATGTTTGGGTGAAACATGAGCTTCTGCTTGTACTTCGAGGTAAATTTCGGAATTTCGTCTTTTACTGCAGGTATATTCAGGTCTCTGTGGATGTTAGTATTTTTTATATACCAAGGGGCTCTGGCAATTTGTCTCAGGATTTTAGATTGGACTCTCTGGAGTTTTTCCACGTTCGAGGGAGAGGCAGTGCCCCAGAGTTCAATTCCATATGTCCATATGGGTTTTATTATACTTTTGTATATTTGGACTTTGTATGTGAGATTTAGCTTTGATGCCCTTGAGATTAGCCAATTTAGTTCCAATTGCTTTAATTTGATCTGAGTGATTTTGGATTCAATATGTTTATGCCATGTGAGTCGGCGATCGAGATGCATTCCAAGATACTTGGATTCGGAACTTTCAGGGACGACTTGGCCGTTTATCTTCAGAGCAGAACACGTGCCCCTTCTTAGAGTGAAGGTTAAGTGACAGCTTTTGGATTCATTGACCTTGATTTTCCATCGATGTAGCCAATTACTTAGAGTATCCAAGTGTTTTTGCACGTATAGAGATGCCATGTCAGGGTTTGAGTGAGAGCACATGATAGCAGTGTCATCAGCAAAAGTCGATATGAGAGTTCTATCACTTATGGGCATATCTGCAGTATAGAGAATATATAGCAGGGGCGCGAGGACACTGCCTTGTGGTACTCCGGCCAGTATTTCGTATTTTCGGGAGACAAAGCTTTTGTATTTTACTAAAAATTTTCTATTCGTGAGGTAGTTTTTGAGTAGACAGTGCATATTAGCGGGAAGAATATGCTGTAGTTTGTAAATAAGTCCTTCGTGCCAGACTTTATCGAAGGCCTGGGTGATATCGAGGAAAACAGCGGAGCAATACTGTTTATTTTCGAAAGTGCCTTTTATTGAGTCAACAATGCGGTGCACTTGCTCAATAGTGCCATGCTTTTCGCGGAAGCCAAACTGGTGATCGGGAATCACTTGTTATACCCCCACACTCACTGTGGCAGGGTATACTAACTTTGTCACAACGTTTGTAACGCCCATAAGGAGGCGTGTCCGGTATGGAAAAGTATATATATTCTTGATCAGTATCACCTCCTGAGTCGATTTAGCGATGTCCGTCTGTCTGTCCGTCCGTCTGTCCGTCTGTCCGTCTGTCCGTCTGTCCGTCTGTCGGTCCGCACGATAGCGGTCGCAGTTTTGGAGATATCGACTTGAAACTTTTTTTACATGTTTTTCTCGTGAATACTGAGATCAAGTTCGAGAATCAGCCAAATCGGACAAAAACTGGGCGTGGCTCCCATACACCGAAAAAAAAGGTAAAATTTTTTTATTGTTGTATTCGATTGGAAATGTTTAGAAACGTATTTTTGACATGGTCCGAGGTTCCGCAGCCACATATATAAGGGTCTAAATGGGGTCTTGAGACCAATTTTTTTTTTTTTTGTGGATTTAATTGGAAATTTTTAGAAATGGATTTTGGACATGGTCCGGGCTCCAAAACCACCTATAATTGGCTCAAAATAGGGTCTTGAGACCACAATTTTTTATGTTCAAGGTACTTCTTCCTACTGTGTGGGGGTATTTCAGCTTCGGTATAGCCGAAGATAGTCCACTCTCTAGTTTTTCTAGAATTTTCGGTAGAATCAATTTTATTAAAAGTTTTTCGAAGAGTTTCGATATTACAGAGAGCAAACTTATAGGCCGGTATGACGTCAAATTACTGGGATCTTTTCCAGGTTTGGGAATCATTGTAACTTGAGATAGTTTCCAATCATCTGGGTAGTGACATGTTCTGAGAATCGCGTTAAATATGTGCAATAAGTGGGTTATTGCAACTGTTGGCAGTTCTTTTATCATTGTTGGCGTTATCAAATCCGGTCCTGGGGCTTTTTTCGGGTCCAAGCTTTTGTTTATTGCCTCCATAAGTTCTTTTTTTTTAATCGAGATTGTAGAAGAGGTATTATGTGGGATTAATGTTGGTATTGGGATATCACCAGCTGTCGTGTTCGGGGTGAACACGGTTTTTAGGTGGTTGGCAAAAGCTGCACCCTTTTCTGCATCGCTTCTGGCCCAGTTTCCATTTGGCAGCCTTAGAGGGGGTTCTGCCAGTATTGGTTTTTTCATATTTTTTGCAGCTCTCCAGAGCGAGTAGTTTGTTGATTTTGTGGGTGCGAGATGTTCAACAAATAGCTGGAATTCTCTTTCGGATTTCCTCTCAAGCTGCTTTTTTAGAATTCGAGAGACATCATTAAGCTGTTTTTTCAGATTTGGGGATCTGTTGTTTTGCCATTCGCGACGTATTTTCCTTTTATTTTTTATTAACTGCTCTATGTCCTTTGGAGTACACTTTGCATAGCTGCGAGTTGAGCTTTTTGGGATTTGGGCGGGAGTGGCCGCTGCAGCTGCTTGTGAAAGCAAGAGTGTGAAATTACTAACAGCTGTGTGTATTTCAACTTTCGTTTTTAGTGACACATTAGCGATAATGTGGGAGCTTATATACTTTCGATATTTGAGCCAGTTTGTGAGTTTGCTGGTCAGTTTATCTGGCGGATTGGCCTCAGAACTTGGCGCATACTTTATTGTGATAATAGTAGGCGTATGATCTGATGAGAGATCTAGAGAGGATTCAATAAACAATTGGCTCCTTTTTACAGTTTTGAAGACTGCAAAGTCAATGACATCGGGGGTTTTGCGACTGTCAGTTGGCCAGTAAGTTGGCGTGCCAGAAGAGATCACGTCAAGACCGAGTCTGTTGACAGTGTTCAACAGGAGCTTGCCCTTTGGCGATATAAGGCGAGAACCCCAATATGTATGTTTGGCGTTGAAATCGCCGGCAACGAGATACTTTTGTCCAAGAGAATGGAAAAAAGTCTGGAATTGTTGCTCAGATATTTTGTGTCTGGGCGGGCAGTATATAGCTGTTAATGTTAGGCCTTGTAAGTATTCATCGAGAGAAATACTTGTCGCTTGGATATATTCTGTGCAATAATTCTGGAGAGCGTAATGTTTTATACGACTTTTAATGAGAATGGCGGTTCCACCTCTAGCGTTTCCGCTTGGATGCTTTGTGTCATAGAGTCTGTATCCTGGTAAATTGAAAAAGTGTTTTTCAGTGAAGTGTGTTTCAGAAATTAGCATAACGTCTGTGCTGGACTCTTTCACGAATTCGAGAAGTTCTAGTTTGTGATGACACAGGCCGTTTGCATTCCAGAATGATATTTTTAAACCATTCATGGCTTAGACATGAGATGTTGTAGTAAAAGACTTTGATTCTTTATCATTTCTTGCATCATATTTTGCATACCAGACATAAATTGAGACATATTTTGCATGAATATTTGTAGAGTTTGTTCAAGGCTACTACTAGGAGGAGCAGGTTGCGCGTGCACAGTGGCAGAGTGACCGCTTTTTAAGGCACTGGCGTAGGAAACGCCTTGTTTTGTAAGTGGGTTTGCAAAGGATTGCGCAGCGGATAGCGGAGGAAATTTTTGGGTTTTCCCTGTTTCATGTTTTTGCGTCACATTTTGCGTCATTTTTATGAAGCTTTGATAGACTGCACAGCCTCTATAGTTAGCAGTGTGATTGCCACCGCAATTACTACATTTTTTAATAGTGGAATCCTCTTTAGTTTTTGTGCACGAACCTGTTTCGTGCAGGTCTCCACAAATTACGCACACGCTGGGAAGAGTGCAGTAAGACTTTGTGTGGCCGTATTCTTGGCAGTTATGACACTGAATCGGTCCACTGCGCTTGTGAGGCACTTCAATTGTGATTTTGCGATGTAGCAGATATCTGAGCGAGTATATCGGGTGGGGTTCACCTTTTTTGAGCAATTTCGAGTCGAACTCTAGTTCCACACGAAAAAGGGGTTGTGGGATTTTTTTTTGATTCTGGATATTGAATACGGACTTTATTTGGAAGCCTTCATCGCTTAGTGCAGTTTTGATTTCGTCGCATTCTACGAAAGGCTCGATACCTTTCAGTACGACTGAGAGGCCTTTGGAACTTTTGAGCTGGTAGGTGTAGTAGCTCTTTTTGAGTTTATCAAAGAGATTGACAATTTTTCTATAATTGGATTCGCTGTAAATTTGGATTTTTGTTTCGTGTACTTGTCCCCTGAGAATAGAAATCACGTGGAAATTATTAGGACCAATATTTTGAGTTATATCGCATATCGATTTTGCCCAAGCTCGAGAGATGGCTTAACGGGATTCGTCTTTTGAATTTTTGCGGGATGCCTATTCCCATTAGTGGGGGACGATAGTACTCGTTTTGCGAAGTAAATGTCGATTCCTGTCTGCACTGTCGGCATTTTGCTCTTTTGACCTGTAATAATGGAGCGAGTAGCGATTAGCGATTTCAGAAAATCCGCTATTCGTCTCACTTGAGTCAGGAATGGGGGTAAGGCCTACGGGGATTTCAATATATTTGCTAGGGGTGTCAACCAAAGAAATTGACGATACAGAGTTACCTGTGTTTGCGTGTGCAGTATCGATATGGGAACTCCACTGTATATCTGGCGAGGGAATTTGAATAGGTTGTTGTTGTTGTTGCGGAAGCTGTTGCTGCGCACCGTCCTGCTGTGGCAGCAGGGGTTGCAAAAGTTGTTGTTGTAGTTGCAGCTGCTGATGAGCTGTACCATTTCGTCCACTGTCTACTGATGACGGAGGGGTACGTTGCATGGTACTAATTTCGCGTTTTTAAGGTTCTGGTCACCCTAATTAGAAAAGCGACGCATAGAAGGCGCGATGCGGTTTGTGTACTCGCTGATCGCTGCAAACAGATGTTTTTTGGGATATTTTTTTCTGAGGGAAATTTTAACGTCAACGCTGTGTTGACTTTGCTGTCAGTGGATCAGCTGATTATATTTTGTTTATAAAGAATGTGTAATGTTTTAGCATGTGTAATGTGTAATGTTGCGCGGGATAAAGTTTTTGTTGATGAAGCGAATTCGAATTGTGATTTTATTTGGCAAAAATTTTCGTTTTGTTTTTAAATTTCACAAAAGTGTCCAAGCAAGTGATCGCGAGCCCTATGCAAACGCGTCACTGTACTATCGCACGAAGCCTCGGGGCTGTTTCAATATTTTTAGAGTAGAATTTCCGATATAAAAAATTGATTTTATGAGAGCAGATTTTTTATTCGCACAACCGATTGAAATATGTAAATGCACTCAATAGGTTAACACCGGCAAAAATTGGTTTTTCTCTTCTAACTTCAGATTTTGGGGGTGTAATCAAAATACCTGGTATGCAGTTATCATTTTTTTGGACATACCTACAACGTGTAATAGGTGGCGCCCCAAGTTCTGGGCTTTTTTTTTTTGCAACGCAGTGTAATTTATCTTTAATTTCGTACAAATCCTCTGGTGTACATGAAATTCCTGTTACTAAGTTTGGTCGCAATAATTCTTTAAGTAACGTGATCAAATTAGTTACTGTATCATATTCTATTATACGTCGTGTTTTTCCGAAATTTTCTACTTGTTCATGTATGGTAAAACGGTTTTTCCCCAATAATATTTGAAATGGTTTAATGGTTTTCGTGTTTTCATAATTTGTCTATTGTCATTTGATTCTATCGAATGATCAGAATCTGAATCTGTTGTCTGATTTTCGTCTGTTAAAATATTTAATATTTGTCGTGAAAGCGCGTCAGCTACTACGTTTGTTTTTCCTGGTTTGTATACTAATTTTGGTCCAAATTCTTCTATAAAAGATCTCCATCTTTTAGTTTTTGTGTTAGGCTTTTTGCTTGAAACGCAGAATGTTAAAGGTTGGTGATCAGTGTGAATTTCTAAATCCCTTACTCCATATAACTAGTTTTGAAGTGATTTCAAGGCCCAAACTATGGCATATAATTCTTTTTCGTTTATTGCATAATTTTTCTCGGTTGAATTTAAAGTTTTTGAAATGAATGTAATTGGTTTTTCATCCTGAGTTAGTACTGTACCTATTGCAACGTTTGATGCATCGGTTGTTAAGACAAACTTTTTACTATAGTCCGGTTGTGCTAATTTAACTTGTTCAGTCAATAAACTTTTTAATATTTGATACGCTTCAGTTCCTTCTTCGTCTAAATCAATTTCTGTTTTAGCTGATTTATATTTCGAAACTTGCCCATTATTGCCAGATAAATATTTTGTTAGTGGTTTAGCTATTTTCGCATAATCTTTAATAAATTTCCGATAGTATCCTGCCATACCTAGGAAGCTTCTCAATTGTCTTAATGTTTTGGGTATTGGAAAGTTTGAGATCGTCTCGATCTTACGAGGATCTGGCTGAATTGTTTTATACGACACCACATATCCTAAAAAATCAACTTTTGTCTCAAAAAATTTAGATTTTTCTAAAGAAATCTTCATATTAGTTCCACGCAAAGTTTCAATTATTTCCTCAAGATGTTTTGTATGCTCTTCCAAACTATTTGGAAAAATTATAATGTCGTCCATGTAAACAGACTCCAAATTCTTCTATAAAAGATCTCCATCTTTTAGTTTTTGTGTTAGGCTTTTTGCTTGAAACGCAGAATGTTAAAGGTTGGTGATCAGTGTGAATTTCTAAATCCCTTACTCCATATAACTAGTTTTGAAGTGATTTCAAGGCCCAAACTATGGCATATAATTCTTTTTCGTTTATTGCATAATTTTTCTCGGTTGAATTTAAAGTTTTTGAAATGAATGTAATTGGTTTTTCATCCTGAGTTAGTACTGCACCTATTGCAACGTTTGATGCATCGGTTGTTAAGACAAACTTTTTACTATAGTCCGGTTGTGCTAATTTAACTTGTTCAGTCAATAAACTTTTTAATATTTGATACGCTTCAGTTCCTTCTTCGTCTAAATCAATTTCTGTTTTAGCTGATTTATATTTCGAAACTTGCCCATTATTGCCAGATAAATATTTTGTTAGTGGTTTAGCTATTTTCGCATAATCTTTAATAAATTTCCGATAGTATCCTGCCATACCTAGGAAGCTTCTCAATTGTCTTAATGTTTTGGGTATTGGAAAGTTTGAGATCGTCTCGATCTTACGAGGATCTGTCTGAATTGTTTTATACGACACCACATATCCTAAAAAATAAACTTTTGTCTCAAAAAATTTAGATTTTTCTAAAGAAATCTTCATATTAGTTCCACGCAAAGTTTCAATTATTTCCTCAAGATGTTTTGTATGCTCTTCCAAACTATTTGGAAAAATTATAATGTCGTCCATGTAAACATGACAAAATTTCCCTATGTTGTCTCTCAAAATATCGTCCATTGCCCTCTGAAAGATGCCAGGAGCGTTTTTCAAACCAAATGGTAGACGCAAAAATTCATATTTACCGTTATTAACTGAAAATGCGGTTTTTTCAATGTCACTATTTTTCATTAAAATTTGATGGAATCCTGACTCTATGTCAAGAGTTGAAAAATATTTAGCTCTCGCAAGATTGGCTAGAATAACGTTCATATCCGGAATTGGATATCTGTCTGGTACTGTTTTTTCATTTAATTTTTTAAAATCTATTACGAGTCTCATCTTTGGAACTACCCGGGGAATTGTATGGGCTTTTGCTTTTCCTAATTATGTTTTTTTGCAATAAATTATCAAATTCTTCATTGACAAAATCGTTTACTGCCAATGGATAAGGATATTGTTTACTCCATATAGGAGTTTCAGCATTTGTGCGTATTTCCGCACGAACATCCGTTCTGAATGGAATATCCACATCAATATTAGCGTGATCCTTTTCAATTTTATATATTATGTCCCGCTTTAGTTCATTAATATTTTCTTCGCTTATTTGATTAATTTGCCGGTATTCCTCTTCGGCTGGCGCTTTAGGAGTTCTTCCTCCCAAAGTAAATTTTTTCTCATTAATTGTATTTAATTGCCGGCATTCATCTTCGGCTGGCGCTTTAGGAGTTCTTGCTCCCAAAAGTAATATTAATAATTTTTTTCGTACGATTGCCGGTAAAATCGTCGGCTGGCGCTGTAGGGACTTTTACCACAATTTTATTAGATTTTCCAGGATCCCCTCCCGAATTATTTTCATAATTTATTTCATTACATTGTATTTTTTCTTGAATTTTTCCTTGAATTAATGTTTTTTTTTCAAAATCTAATTTTACATTCGCCTTTTTTAACAAATTGTATTTTATAAGTAAATCAGCTTCTAAGCCCTCGATTTCGTAAAATCTCTGTTTTGTATCAAATATTGTTAGTTCTGAAAAATGCGTTAGGATTGAAAATCCATGTACTGTTTGAACCCTTTTTATACCCTACACCTCATGAGGTATGGGTATATTCACTTTGGTCTGATGTTTGTAACACCAAGAAGGAGAAGTGTCCGGTAAACTCGAAAGTGTTTTCCAAATCAAATACAAACTCCGCGAAAAAAGAAAATAAAGTGATCGCGACTTTTTACACGCAGTCGGCATCGTAAATTAAAAAAATTATTTCTGCAAAAAATGAGAATAAAGCATTCCCCGAAAAAATCGAGCGCGTCTCTCACGCCGTTTTCTGCTTCCCGCTCAGACGAAAGCGAAACAGAAGAAAGTGCGACACAATCAAAACAACAACAAGAAAGTGCGAGAACCGCGAAAAATCATGTGTCCCCGCTTGCCCCCAATAGCGATGACGCTCTTCGTCCATCATTCCAGAATGCAACGCTCTCTAAGCATTCTGTATCGCTAATGTTACCAACTACTCCCGTTCAATATCCCGCATTGATGACATCACGCGCTGAATCTCTCACGCCTGCTCTAACATGGAGTCAAGAGTGTGTTACTCCAAACACACACACAGGTAACTCTGTTTCGCCTTTTGTTCTTGAAATCCCATTTCATCACAGCATGCAAATTCCCCTTTGCGTTACTCCCGCTCAGAATACAAATGAGCAAACAAAATATGCAGGCAAACAAAAAACAATAAAAACTCCAAATAGCTCTACTACTATAGAGAATACTAAAGAATCGGCAATACAGAAAGGCATTGACGTCTACTTCAAAAAAAAGGTTCTCCTCCTGGAAATGGGAAATCCTCTAAAATGCAAAAGACCAATCCCAAAAAGTCCCACCAATTTACTTAAGTGAAAAAAATCAAATTCCCTAATAAAAATAATTTCTCAAATCATTGGTGATCACACATTTCATGTAATCCCTATTCTTAAGGGAAGCATTCCATGAGACTAAAATTCAAATCTATAACGAGCAAATTATGGAAAAATTTTCGAAACCCTCGATAAATCAAAAAAGAGCTATTACACATATCAGTTCAAAAGCTCTAAAGGTCTCTCCGTTGTCATAAAAGGCATTGACTCGTTTGTTGAATGCAATGAAATCAAAAGCGCTTTAATCGAAGAGCGCTTCCACGTTAACTCCGTTTTTAGCATACAAAATCGAGATACAATTCCCCAACCACTATTCCGAGTGGAACTGAAATTTGATCCGAAGTCCCTAAAAACGGGGGAATCTCACCCAATTTACTCACAGCAGTGGAAGAGCCTCATAAGCGCCGAGGACCAATTCAGTGCCAAAATTGCCAAGAAAACGGCCACACAAAATCGTATTGCACACTTCCCAGCGTGTGCGTAATATGTGGCGATCTCCAACCAACAAACCTGTGCAAAAAAACTAAAGAGGATGCAAATGTTAAAAATGCAGCAACTGCGGTGGCAACCATACAGCAAACTATAGAGGCTGTCCAATCTACAAATCCTTCAAAAGCAAGGCTATTCCCAACGCTGATGTTTTCCCCTCAAAACAGGATTTAAGGACAAAACTCTGTCCCCGAGTTCACGCAACCTGCTACTCCTAGCAGTTCTCTCGAACAAACTCTGCAAGTGTTTATACAAAATATCTCACAATTTATGTCTGGTATGCAAAATATGATGCAAGAAATGATTAAAAATCAAAGTCTTTTACTACAACACCTCATGTCTAAACTATGAATGGTTTAAAAATATCATTTTGGAATGCAAATGGCTTGTGTCTTCACAAACTAGAACTTCTGGAGTTCTTGAAAGAGTCCAGCATTGACGTTATGCTAATTTCTGAAACTCACTTCACCGAAAAACACTTTTTCAATCTTCCGGGATATAGACTCTATGACACAAAGAATCCAAGCGGAAACGTTAGAGGTGGTTCCGCTATTCTCATAAAAAGCCGAATAAAGCATTATGCTCTACAGAATTATTGCACAGAATATATTGATGCGACAAGTATTTCTCTCGATGAATACTTAAAAGGCCTAACATTAACAGCTATATACTGCCCGCCCAGACACAAAATAACTGAGCAACAATTCAAGACTTTTTTCCATTCTCTTGGATCAAAGTTTCTAGTTGCCGGCGACTTCAACGCCAAACATACATATTGAAGCTCTCGCCTAATATCACCAAAGGGCAGGCTCCTGTTGAACACAATCAACCGACTTGGCCTTGACGTAGTCTCCTCTGGCATGCCAACTTACTGGCCAACTGACAGCCGAAAAACTCCCGACGTCATTGACTTTGCAGTATTTAAAACTGTAAGAAGGAGCCAATTGACTATAGAATCCTCTCTAGATCTCTCATCAGACCATACACCGACTATTATCACAATAAAGTACTCGCCAAGTTTTGAGGCCAATTTAACAGATAAATTGTGCAGTAAACGCACAAACTGGCAGTATATAAGCTCCCACTGTTCAAAATACTTATGAACACTTTTACATTTCTGATATTATCTACAATTATCGCTAGTAATAAAAAATGTCAAACAGATGATCTCCCACATCATAATCTATGTTTAGTAACACTCAGTTTGAGTTGAGGCTGTGTGGCCATTTACAATTCTAATGTATTCTATTATTGTCGCTATTAAGAAAAGTACACACACAAGTAATAAATAGTTTATGGCCTGTGCCGAGATCGCTTATTGTGCCTCTGCTGATAATATTCTATTTCTGTCTAGTTTTAATAGATTTTTTGTGCTATATATTTATGTGTTTTATTAAAATAAAGTCAGTACCTTACAAATACTCAAAAGAAGCGAATGTAATATTCGTGCATTGGTCCTACGAGGAAACGATCTAGTGAAATTAAAGTCACAGTCGTGGTAACATTTTTTAAATTTTCTAAGTCGCTAAAGTGCGAAGGAAATTTAAAAATTGTATATAAGTTGCGTTTCTTACGGCCTAAACAGTGAGATAAGCGTAACCGAGGCTTTAACATCGGAACAGTGAAACATTTTAAAATTTATTATTACACCACCATATTTAAACTACACAAGATGTTTGAATGTGACACACCACACATGAGGATATTCCTTAGGAGAATGGGCAACCTCCGAAAATTAATCACAAATACGTCGCATGAACTGGAGCACATGTCTGATTATGACATTTTAAATGCAAAACAATCGCTCAACGAACTGTTCGCATCAGTAACAGCGGCATTTGAAGAGCTACCGCCGCATGATGAAATTGACATGATATATAACAATATAGAACAACAGTGTTGGAACATACAAACGGAAATTGGGCCAGAAGCGATTCAGAAAAAGGTGCTGCTTTTGCCAACCACCTAAAAACCTTATTCACCCCGAACGAAACAACTGGTGATATCCCATTACCAACAATAATCCCACTCAATAACTTCTGTACAGTCGCGATGAAAAAAAATGAACTATTGGAGGCAATAAATAAATGGCTGGACCCAAAAAAAGCACCAGGACCGGACTTGATAACGCCCACAATGATAAAAGAACTGCCATCAGTTGCAATAACCGATTTATTGCACATATTTAATGCAATCCTTAGCACATGTCACTACCCAGATGATTGGAAACTTTCTCAAGTTGCAATGATTCCCTAACCTGGAAAAAATCCCAACAATGTGACTTCATACCGCCCCATAAGTTTGCTCTCTGTGTTATCGAAACTCTTCGAAAAACATCTAATAAAACTGATTACACCCAAAATTACAGAAAAACAAGTGATTCCCGATCATCAGTTTGGCTTCCGCGAAAAGCATGGCACTATTGAACAAGTGCACCGTATTGTAGACTCAATAAAAAGCACTTTCGAAAAGAAACAGTACTGCTCCGCTGTTTTTCTCGATATTACCCAGGCCTTCGATAAAGTCTGGCACGAAGGACTCATTTTCAAATTACAGCATATTCTCCCTGCTAATATGCACTGCCTACTTAAAAACTATCTCACGAATAAAAAATTTGTCGTAAAATATAAAAGCTTTGTCTCCCAAAAATACGATATACTGGCCGGAGTACCACAAGGTAGTGTCCTCGCGCCCCTGCTTTATATTCTATATACTGCAGATATGCCCAAAAGCGACAGAACTCTTTTATCGACTTTTGCTGATGACACTGCTATCCTGTGCTCCCACTCAAACCCGGACATGGAAACTCTTTACGTGCAAAAACATTTGGACACTCTAAGCAATTGGCTATCACGATGGAAAATCAAAGTCAACGAATCCAAAAGCTGCCACTTAACCATTACCCTAAGAAGGGGCACGTGTCCTGCTCTGTAGATAAACGGCCAAGTTGTGCCAGGAAGTTAGAATAGTAGGTCAGTTTTTAACTAGGATTTTCTTGATAAGTGTCATGGAAGTCATCATAGAATGGGGTCCAATAGACTTTTTCAATAGTAATCAAGTTGATATTCTTAAAATTTTGGCAGTCACTCAAGGCTGGCCCTAATTATCTGTCCGCCACTGTATATAATATGTATCTACACATACACCAAAATACTGCTTAGGTTTTCAATAACATAAGAAATATCTCCATATGAACTGAAATTGGTAAGGTCCTCGTCATCATTTCATTTGACATACACAACTTACATGGCTGTAAAAGAGGTTTACGATGAAGCCCATAGGAAGTACCTGCTTCATCTTCCTCCTAATCATCTTGTCCAGCCGAATAAAATTATGCTCGCCTAAATGTCTTCATCGTAATGTAAATTTGTTAAAAAACAATGGAGAAAGTTTCAACCGGTCGAAGTAAACCTATATATACCATGCACCCTTCCATCTGAGACCTGGTCGCCATCTTTTGCTCATTCCACCGACGGTACTCACATGTGCTTCATTTAGTAGTACTTTTTTACATTCATCAGCTCGGCATGACCTAGCCATCTTAGACGTGAATTTTGTATGCGTCATGACATGATCGGGGTATTGCTCATATAGCTTTTGCGTCACTCACCATCGATGCCAAGCGGACAATATATCTTACGGAGAATTTTCCTACCACAATTCCCTTGAAATCGGGTAACATTTGTTACAAAACTCGACTTTCACTTGTATGGAAGGTAGGCGTAGCAGTTGATTGATTTCTCCCATTTGCTACTCCTTCTAGGACCTCCAAGGGATAAATTCAATGTTTGGACCGCCTAGCTTTCATTTAGCTCCTTCAATAGCCCATACCAATCAAGGAAATACCAATCAAATAACGGACAGACATACGGATATGTCTAAATCAACTTAAGAGGAGCTGCTAATTTTTCATAATTACACCAAGTACATAACCACACTTTAAAGACAATTTAAAGATAAAATATTTTTAACTTCATATGAAAAAAGCTAAAAAAAAATACATTTCAAACCAATATATAGAAAAATGTACCTCATTTTACAAAAAATACTCGAATATGTACGCAAATATGTATATAAACACGTACAAAAATTATTTAAAATCTGAATATTAAAAAAAAAATTTTGTTTTAAATTATATGAAGAACACAAAAACACTTTCAAAGCAATATACAAATAAAATATATTTGATTTTACATAAAAAAAGCTCATACAAACAATTTCAGTAAGAAAATTTAAATTTGCTAGGGTTGTGACGAGCGTGCCCATATGGTAACAGCAAAATTCAAAATGATAAAAAGGTAACACAGAAGTTATAAATAATTTTATTTTATACGTTTTCTAATACTTTGATATTTTACCCAAATGCCAAAAAAAAAACATTCAAAATATATAACTTTTTATGGCAATGAAAAATATTCTTACTGGGAAGGTCGTGACTTTTCGCTGTTTTTGCCCACTTTTTAAAAACACTACTTTTCAATTATCCGCCACCACCGCTACTGACGCGCGATTGCTTAGAGTTATATATCAAAAGAAAGATCAAAGTATGCTTTATTAACATCAAAAAACGGATTAGTGATATTCGTTCAAATATTTTTGTAATTGCACATACCGTAGAACGCTATCAGCGTTACCATATGGGCACGCTCGTCATGAATGGGTTAAGTTAAAATAGTTGGAGCTAAATTGGCTAATCGCAAGGGCATCAAAGCTTAATCTCACATATAAAGTCCAAATATACAAAAGTATAATAAAACCCATATGGACATATGGAATTGAACTCTGGGGTACAGCCTCTCCCTCTAATGTGGAAAAACCCCAAACAAAATTCCGAAACTTACCTCGAAGTACAACCAAGCTTCTGCTTTCATCCAAACATTCTAACTAGAAATTTACTGAGACCTCTGAATCCCTCACGTCTTAAACGAAGCTAATATATATCTCATATATTAGATTCGCTAACTCCACATTGCCTAAATCAATGGATGTAGGGCAATTTTTAAATCTCATAGCATAGTTTAAGCTGAATTTTTCTTTTTTTAGAATTAAGTAGAATTATTGAATAATCATTGTTAGACCTAAGTTAATATTGGGTGATTCAAATGTACATTATAAAAAAAAAAAAAAATCCTTCTTAGGCCCTAGAAGGAGTTGGTATTGAAAATGGGTGGAATCGGTAGACTGCCACGCCTACCTCCCTGTCTGTCCGTCTGTCCGTCCTATTTTCTTGTAAGCACGATTGCAGGAGCTAGAAGAAAGCTAGGTATCGCAAAATTTGGATTTATAATTTTTAGACCCCTATAAGGAGTTGGTGTTGAAAATGGGCAGAATCGGTCGACTGCCACGCCTACCTCCCATATAAGTGAAAATCATGTTTTTACCGAAATTTTAAGATTTTATCAAAACATTCGAATTTGATGTCGGAATTTAAAAATTCAAGATGGCGGAACCAAAATGGCGGCCGAAATTTTAAGGTTTCATCAAAACAGTATGAAATTTTGTATAGGGGGGTTTTTGGGTTTTCGGCTTGCCCGACTGAAACTTACTCACTTGTTTTAATCTCAAGTTCCTGCCTATTTGCAAGAACATTTGGACTACAGTAGCAACATGTTGCTCCTGTGTCAATTAATGTTTTTAATCTTCTTCCCGAGTGGCTGCTTCTCCTCCAAATGTATGGCAGCCTGGGCCATTCTCTAAAAAAGCCACCTCGTTTAAATTGCGTACCCTTTGTCTGTAGCGTCCTGATGAATTATCCACCTCCATTGATTCAGGATTCTGGAACTCCTGTCTTGGTTTTTGGAAATTTTGGTTATCCCTACGGAAAGTATTATTGGGATTTGGGTTTGCCCTAGGAAAATTAAAATTTGGGTTCGGCCTGGGAAAATTCATATTAGGCTCTGTCCTGGGGAACCTAAGATTATTATTTGTGCCCCTAAATTGGGCATTCCTCATTGGAACAAAATTATTATTCGGCGCACTTCTTTTTATCTCAGTTTGATAAGTATTCTTGTTAGGGGATCTTTCTCCAAATTGATATGCAAATTTGGTCCTTAGGTTATCCGCTTCCAATTCCTGGGCCTTAGCAAGCGCACCAGGCAAATTATTTGGTGAAATGGAAAAGAGAATGTTTGATACTGGTGGATTTAATCCTGTAACGAAAACTCTCAAGGCATTTTGCCTATTAATTTCATTTAATTTCTTTGTAATGGCATTATCGTTGCTGTACGCCATAATTGTGTTGTGTACTAGTAAAGTTAGTTTTTTATTTACTACATTATAGTAATCTAAAATGGAAGAGTTGCCCTGTCTAAGGACACTCAGCTCCTGTTCTATAACATGCATCGGACGCTTGTCCGAGTATGCGAAATCTAATCTGCTAATAATAGCATCAAAATTTAGTTTAGTTCCGTGTGAGGTCAAAACATCGTTTGCCCCATTTGTTATTTTATTTCGCAGGATTGTCAGAGCCGCAAAATATCTCTGACTTCCTTTTACATAAAGACAAATACTGTTTTGCGCAGCTTCGCGCCAACTAACGTAGGAATTTGTTCCTCCCGAAAATTCCGGTAGAGACTTTATTACGTCTAAGGTTTCAGTACATTGAATCGTGTTGTCAATCGTTTGCGTCTCATAGTCCACAACGTTAGTCCTTTCTGTCAAAGTCCCTATTTGTTGTTTGAGTGAGCTAATCTGCGCTTGCAATGAAGCGGTTTGGGTAGCTATTAGTCAAGCTATCATATCTATGTTAACTGTATTGCTGTCCATAGTCATTTTGGAAAATTGTTCTATTAACCGGTCCAGTATTATTTTTTCTTTTTTTTCTAATTCTTAGTACACTTCTTAGTTGGATGATTTTCCGAACACTTTTCACACACGTATAACTCGTATCCTTTCTTTTTTTTCAAATAATCTAAAATTTTATCTTTACTTATTTTATTTTTATAACGTATTTTCTTCTTAAATATAATAATTAAAATTACTAATTTATCAGCTTACTCGCTAGCAATTAGTTGTCCTTAGTTATTCCAATGTTTTTGAGTAGGAATGCTTCTCGATGGTCTCAATAGATTTCAGTCACAATTTCCGGTTTCCCGCCTTTCCTTCAGTGTATTTTAAGCCTTATTTAAGTTTCACTCTCTTATTTTCCTTGATGAAAATTCTTAGCTAGTTCTTTTACTTCTCCAAAGTATACAAAATTTTTCAGTTTCAGAACGTTGTCTTTACTAGTAATTTTTGTCTTTTGTTCTTTAAATTTACAATAACCTTTTTTCCGTCTTTAAGATTTTTTTTTATTTTTGTGTTATGGTTTACTTTAATTCCTTTTGTTTCCGGATACTATGTCCTTACTTTTTTTTAAACATTTTTCAGGACCTTACTTATTTTTTTTCAGGATTTATTATCCTTACTTTTTAATTTTTTTCAGGATTTATTATCCTTACTTGTTTTTCACTTTTCAGGATTTATTATCCTTACTTGCTTTTCACTTTTCAGGATTTATTATCCTTACTTGTTTTTTCGGGTCCTTAGCAGATAACCTTGCTCTCCAATTATTTTTTTATTAAGTATTTTCGAGTTTTTAAAAAAAGTCTATTTTAATTAACACAAACTTAATTTTATTTAAAACTCGTTGTGAAATTCAAATATCCAGAAGCTTCTTCTACTTTTGTTTATAATAATCAAAGATTCTCTGTTTATAATAATCGAATATTCTCTGTTTATAATAATCGAAATTTGCTGACTCCACTATGGATAAATGTAGATCGACAGTGGAGTGCCGTTATATGGTACATAGGGTATTAACTTGCGTGTTGAAACAAAGTTTGGGACAGGGATTGCAAAGAACCGGTTCCGGAACCGAAACCGATATTTTGAAAATTTGAAAACCGAAACCGAAATTTTTTTCATTTTCGGAAACGGAACCGAAACTATTAAATTTTTTTGGTTTTAGTTCCAAATTTTATAACTCAAAGAATACAACTTAAAACTAGAGAGTGGACTATCTTCGGCTATACCGAAGCTGAAATACCCCCACACAGTAGGAAGAAGTACCTCGACCATAAAATTATGTGGTCTCAAGACCCCATTTTGAGCCACCATGTACAAAATCCGTTTCTAACAATTTCCAATCAAATCGACCAAAAAAAAAACTTGGTCTCAAGACCCCATTTTGACCGTTATATATGTGGTTTCGGAACCTCGAACCATGTCAAAATACGTTTCTAAACATTTCCAATCGAATGCAGCAATAAAAAAGACTTGAAAAATGTTGACCTTTTTTTCGGTGTATAGGAGCCACGCCCAGTTTTTGTCCGATTTGGCTGATTCTCGAACTTGATCTCAGTACGAGAAAAGCATGTACCCAAAGTTTCAAGTCGATATCTCCAAAACTGCGACTGCTATCGTGCGGACGGACAGACGGACGGACAGACATGGCTGAATTGACTCCGGCGGTGATGCTGATCATGAATATATATACTTTTCCATACCGGACACGGGCGTTACAAACGTTGTGTCAAAGTTAGTATACCCTGCCACAGTGAGTGTGGGGCTATAAATATAATTTTAAATGTAATTTATTGTCATGATCATAAAAAATCTTTAAAAAATGATGCTAAAAGTTTAAATTCATATATTCTAAACGAATTCCTTTATTCTTATCTTGTTTATGTTGGTCTTTTTCTAAGCAAACCCAGTCAATTTACAACAAATTACAACATGAAAAGCAGGCGTTGAGATATTAAACGCCGCAAAATCAAATTTTTTTTCTGCTTTTCATGACAACAACACACACGTGTACACATGTATATATTTCGGTACCGAAGATGACATCCCAACGTGAAATGAAAAGCAAGCCTTGAGTCATTGCAAAATCTAATATTTTCCTACTGCTTTGCATTACAACAATATACACATTTACATATTTCAGTACCGAAGATGACATCCCAACGAGCACAAGGCGGAAAATGTAGACACTAGTGTGCCGGGTATAATGATTCAAAAAGGCGAAATTCATGTATTCTTAAACGTTTTCTAGGCCAATAAAACCGGTTCAGTGTAATAGCAATTAGTTATTAGACCACAACAAACAATACCAGAATGCCGTTGAACTGTCACTTTGATTTTCGGCGACTAGACCCCTTACCCCTTCATAGACAAAACAATGTTGAAGTTGTATTTTGGTAGACCTTTTTAGTAGCTTATGCGTTGGCAACCCTGTGTTTTGATGCTGCTTTGAAATGTTCGTTGGCAGTCGTGGCTGAAATGTTGGTGTAATCGGTTTTTTTACAGTTATGTTTTTTTTACAATTAAAAAATGGAAACGCATAGCATTCTTTGTTTTTTGAATTTTGTGGACAAAACCTTAACTTTTGATTTTAAAACGATTTTATATCAGTGATGGCAGCGTAATATTTTTTGACGTCAACACGTAAAATTTACGATTAAAATTTTACGCGTACAATTTTTTTGTTGAGGTCAAATCTTTAATTGTGCTATATTATTAAAAATATGGGACGATAAGCTCTTAAATGTAATATTTATTACTTATGTTTAATCCCGAGAATATGTTGTTGCACAGGCACTTGAACCTGGGCAACGTATTCAGGGTTCCGTTCGAGTGGTTCAAGTCCATATCGAACAAATCCTGAATACGTTGCCCGGGGGCGCCAATGTTTAATCCCGAGAATATATTGTTGCACAGGCACTTGAACCTGGGCAACTTGTTCAGGATTTGTTCGAGATGGCACTTGAACCACTCGAACGGAATGTTTAATTAACTGACTCTACTACGCCAACTTGCGTTTGTAACCAAAACACCTTTAACTATTCAAAGTCAAAAAACAACTCGTCTCTTTATTGAATTGTGTCTTCTTTTATACTTATAATTTGATTTTTATACTTATAATTTGATTTAATTGTCGCAACCTTGACTGCTTATTTTGCAGTCAGCATTATCGGCAGCGCTTGCTTTTTTCAATCGTGCAAACGGGAGTGTCATGTTCCCGTCTGGAGCGACAAAACTTGTGCGCCAATTATGCTAACTATGCATTTGTTCAATGCATTGTAGTGAATTCATGGCCAAGGCCAATCGACTACAGTGCATTAACCGTCAAAGTTGCAGTGATAATTCAACATTCTCCCCACCGTTGACGAACTGTCAACACCGTGAAAATGTAGTCTCGAACGTTGATTCGTCGTCGTCATTTGAAGTTTTGGTCCGTGGAAGTGGAGTTGGTGCTTTTATTGTGATTGTTGGTATCTTTAACGTGCTTGGCTTGCATCTGGATTTTAATTGCCATATTATGATGCCAAGAAGCAGAATAGTGGATAGGATGAGTGAAGTATAGCTGACCGCATGGTGATATTGTCGGTTGGATTCCATTGCGTTCGGAAGATTTGTGAAGTCTTCACGTGCTAGTTGGTTTTGGAGGATGGTGAGTTGTTCCAATTGAGTTTCAAACTTTGTGAATGTTGTATTGAAAACCCTTTTTACTTCCAGAGCTGTGCTGATATTCTGGATATCCTTAAATCTAGCATATGATGTATGTACTGTGCTATATGAGGTATAGTGGCCTTGAATTGTGAATACGTTGCTTTTGATTACGCAATTCGGTTCCATTGTGATTATGCCGGATCCAGTTAGTGTTAATTGCGTCAGCTTTGTTCCACAAACTGCGGATATTTCCAAGTCTAATGTTGTTGCAAAGATCCATTGATTTCTATTGTTCATTTGCATACATGCAAGGTTTTCTTGTATTCGTGTCAGTTTGCACTGTGTGGTAGGTTTGTCGTTGAATATGTGAATTTCTCAGGAGTGTACCGATGATTGCTTTCCAAATTTTGGACCTTTGTTGTCGCAAATGTAGATGTCATCTTTCGATACAAAACATGATCTTAAATCATTTGAGCTTAGTGGAATGTACTAATCCCAATGGGCACTTACAGCTAAGAATGCTGTATCGGTTACAATGGTAATCATTGTTTTGGGTTTGACCATAGGAATGGGAATGAGGTTAAACAAATCGAAATGTTGGTCGTCAATCAAAGGTAGAATTATTTCGAAGAGTACTTCGTTTTTAGTGACTGCTCCCTCAGCCTTCATGAGTTTGTAGAACTGTACCATATTATCGTCATCTATGGGTAGTAAGCGGGATGGAGGAAGATGAGCCTTGATGACTCTAATATCGTTGTTAAATTGTTGAGGCGTGAGTAACAATGAACTGATTTTTCCGTGGTGTGTGTCAGTTAGTACATTAATAATTTCTGTCTGCATTCGTTGTAAATTTGCTGCCATCAATGTTAGTTGTGTTGACAATGGTGCAAAGAGTTGGGAGTACTTCAGTTGGTCTTCATTTGTTGTCACTTGTTTCATCACTAAGGTTATCCTCTGCTGCAGTTCTAATAATTTTGATTCTGTGGTCCGTTCGTTTTGCTTAATGACATTTATAGTGGAGTCGATGATGGAGGTTTGATTTCGCAGTAGATTTATAATGTGACCTTCGTCTATTTTAACCTGGTTAATTACTTCTGACATTTGCTCAGCATAGTCAGAGTCTAGAACACCGAACCAGGTGCGAGCGATATTGCCAACGATATTAAGGGCTGCTCTCGTTTTCCGATTATGCGGAAGCATGTCTCTATCCTGAAGAAGCTCGTTTCTTGTATCCTCAAAGTTTTTTGTCAGGACGTCGCAGGTGACATTTTGCTGGAGTTTTGAGCACAACTGTTGAAGGGTGGCTACTCCAATTGAAAATGTTCTCATTTCCTCCCAAAATGGATCCAAATTGTAGTAGACTATCATTTTCCATTCTGTTGTCACGATTTTTGCTGTCCCCATTCCTTCAAAGTATATTCCAGGATCTGTACCAAATTTCTCAACCAGAACTGTACTACCCAGTACTGCCTGAAGTAGCAGTAGGGAGACAAGGATTGTTAAGAGAAATTATGGTTTGTGGATTTGTTTCGTTTGTTGGGGATGTCATCTGCGCTTTCATTGTTTGAAGGTTTTGGGTGTTGTTCAGGCTGCGACTCTTGTTCTATATTTTGGTCCAAGGCTGTACTTTCTTCTGCATTGGATTCCGTTATTGGGAGTGGTGCAAGTCTATGATTTGGTCGCTTACAGATGCCGCTTGCAGTTTTTATGTCCGCTACTCTAACTGCATTGTCATGCCCCAGGTAGGTTTTGACTATCCTTCCCAGTGGCCATTTAAGGGGGGGTAAATTGTCTTCTTTGATTACCACCATCATGCCCGGTTTAACGTTGTTGATTTGCTCCTTCCATTTATGTCGGTATTGAAGTTCATTTAGGTAATCTCGCGACCACTGCTTCCAAAATTCGTGCTTTAGTTGCGCCACTAATTTCCATCTTGTGAGCAGTGAACCCTTGGTGGATGTTCCAGTTGTATCAATTTGTGCCGTTAGCGGTTCACCAATCAGAAAGTGTCCGGGTGTCAATGCGTTTAAATCATTCGGATCGGCTGACAGTGGTGTCAATGGTCGTGAGTTTAAGATTGCTTCTATCTCCACCATCACTGTCTCCAACTCTTCGTAAGTCAATGAGGCGTTTGAAACACTTTTGACAAATAGATTCTTGGCAGGTTTTACAGCTGCTTCCCATAAGCCGCCAATATGAGGAGCTCTTGGAGGGATGAAATAGAATTGAATGCCTTTGTCGCTGCAGGTCCTCATAATGACTTCTTGTGCTTTCTCCGTGTGAAGCGTGTTCTTTAGGTCGATCAGCTGGTTTCTGGCGCCAACAAAATTGTCGCGTTGTCACAATATAGGTTCTGACATCGTCCCCGTCGTCCGATGAACCGCTTTAGGCATCCAATGAACGCTTCTGTCGTGAGATCACTGACGATTTCTACATTTTTTTTTTTTTTTTTAAATAATTTTATTCAATTGAATCACCTAATAATACTTAGGTCTAACAATGATTTTTCAAAAAATCAGAAATTCAGCTTATTTTTATAATATTCAGATTAAAACTATTTGCCCTATATCCACTGAATTAGGCAATGTAGAGTTATCGTAACTAATATATGGGGAATATATTAGTTTCGTTTGAGACGTGAGGGATTCAGAGGTCTCAGTAAATTTCTAGCTAGAATGTTTGGGTGAAACATGAGCTTCTGCTTGTACTTCGAGGTAAATTTCGGAATTTCGTCTTTTACTGCAGGTATATTCAGGTCTCTGTGGATGTTAGTATTTTTTATATACCAAGGGGCTCTGGCAATTTGTCTCAGGATTTTAGATTGGACTCTCTGGAGTTTTTCCACGTTCGAGGGAGAGGCAGTGCCCCAGAGTTCAATTCCATATGTCCATATGGGTTTTATTATACTTTTGTATATTTGGACTTTGTATGTGAGATTTAGCTTTGATGCCCTTGAGATTAGCCAATTTAGTTACAATTGCTTTAATTTGATCTGAGTGATTTTGGATTCAATATGTTTATGCCATGTGAGTCGGCGATCGAGATCTTGGGTTTGAGTGAGAGCACATGATAGCAGTGTCATCAGCAAAAGTCGATATGAGAGTTCTATCACTTTTGGGCATGTCTGCAGTATAGAGAATATATAGCAGGGGCGCGAGGACACTGCCTTGTGGTACTCCGGCCAGTATTTCGTATTTTCGAGAGACAAAGCTTTTGTATTTTACTACAAATTTTCTATTCGTAAGGTAGTTTTTGAGTAGACAGTGCATATTAGCGGGAAGAATATGCTGTAGTTTGTAAATAAGTCCTTCGTGCCAGACTTTATCGAAGGCCTGGGTGATATCGAGGAAAACAGCGGAGCAATGCTGTTTATTTTCGAAAGTGCCTTTTATTGAGTCAACAATGCGGTGCACTTGCTCAATAGTGCCATGCTTTTCGCGAAAGCCAAACTATTGATCGGGAATCACTTGTTTTTCTAGAATTTTCGGTAGAATCAATTTTATTTAAAGTTTTTCGAAGAGTTTCGATATTACAGAGAGCAAACTTATAGGCCGGTATGACGTCACGTTACTGGGATCTTTTCCAGGTTTGGGAATCATTGTAACTTGAGATAGTTTCCAATCATCTGGGTAGTGACATGTTCTGAGAATCGCGTTAAATATGTGCAATAAGTGGGTTATTGCAACTGTTGGCAGTTCTTTTAGCATTGTTGGCGTTATCAAGTCCGGTCCTGGTGCTTTTTTCGGGTCCAAGCTTTTGTTTATTGCCTCCATAAGTTCGTTTTTTTTAATCGCGATTGTACAAGAGGTATTATGTGGGATTAATGTTGGTATTGGGATATCACCAGCTGTCGTGTTCGGGGTGAACACGGTTTTTAGGTGGTTGGCAAAAGCTGCACCCTTTTCTGCATCGCTTCTGGCTCAGTTTCCATTTGGCAGCCTTAGAGGGGGTTCTGTCAGTATTGGTTTTTTCATATTTTTTGCAGCTCGCCAGAGAGAGTAGTTTGTTGATTTTGTGGGTGCGAGATGCTCAACAAATAGCTGGAATTCTCTTTCGGATTTCCTCTCAAGCTGCTTTTTTAGAATTCGAGAGACATCATTAAGCTGTTTTTTCAGATTTGGGGATCTGTTGTTTTGCCAATCGCGACGTATTTTTCTTTTATTTTTTATTAACTGCTCTATGTCCTTTGGAGTACACTTTGCATAGCTGCGAGTTGAGCTTTTTGGGATTTGGGCGGGAGTGGCCGCTGCAGCTGCTTGGGAAAGCAAGAGTGTGAAATTACTAACAGCTGTGTGTATTTCAACTTTCGTTTTTAGTGACACATTAGGGATAATGTGGGAGCTTATATACTTTCGATATTTGAGCCAGTTTGTGAGTTTGCTGGTCAGTTTATCTGGTGGATTGGCCTCAGAACTTGGCGCATACTTTATTGTGATAATAGTAGGCGTATGATCTGATGAGAGATCTAGAGAGGATTCAATAAACAATTGGCTCCTTTTTACAGTTTTGAAGACTGCAAAGTCAATGACATCGGGGGTTTTGCGACTGTCAGTTGGCCAGTAAGTTGGCGTGCCAGAAGAGATCACGTCAAGACCGAGTCTGTTGACAGTGTTCAACAGGAGCCTGCCCTTTGGCGATATAAGGCGAGAACCCCAATATGTATGTTTGGCGTTGAAATCGCCGGCAACGAGATACTTTTGTCCAAGAGAATGGAAAAAAGTCTGGAATTGTTGCTCAGATATTTTGTGTCTGGGCGGGCAGTATATAGCTGTTAATGTTAGGCCTTTTAAGTATTCATCGAGAGAAATGCTTGTCGCTTGGATATATTCTGTG
This sequence comes from Heteromyza rotundicornis, assembly GCA_951394025.1. Lineage (NCBI taxonomy): Eukaryota > Metazoa > Arthropoda > Insecta > Diptera > Heleomyzidae > Heteromyza > Heteromyza rotundicornis. The sequence continues at coordinate 41,703,070 of OX596011.1, forward strand.
CAATAATTCTGGAGAGCGTAATGTTTTATACGACTTTTAATGAGAATGGCGGTTCCACCTATAGCGTTTCCGCTTGGATGCTTTGTGTCATAGAGTCTGTATCCTGGTAAATTGAAAAAGTGTTTTTCAGTGAAGTGTGTTTCAGAAATTAGCATAACGTCTATGCTGGACTCTTTCAAGAACTCGAGAAGTTCTAGTTTGTGATGACACAGGCCGTTTGCATTCCAGAATGATATTTTTAAACCATTCATGGCTTAGACATGAGATGTTGTAGTAAAAGACTTTGATTCTTTATCATTTCTTGCATCATATTTTGCATACCAGACATAAATTGAGACATATTTTGCATGAATATTTGTAGAGTTTGTTCAAGGCTACTACTAGGAGGAGCAGGTTGCGCGTGCACAGTGGCAGAGTGACCGCTTTTTAAGGCACTGGCGTAGGAAACGCCTTGTTTTGTAAGTGGGTTTGCGAAGGATTGCGCAGCGGATAGCGGAGGAAATTTTTGGGTATTCCCTGTTTCATGTTTTTGCGTCACATTTTCCGTCATTTTTATGAAGCTTTGATAGACTGCACAGCCTCTATAGTTAGCAGTGTGATTGCCACCGCAATTACTACATTTTTTGATAGTAGAATCCTCTTTTGTTTTTGTGCACGAACCTGTTTCGTGCAGGTCTCCACAAATTACGCACACGCTGGGAAGAGTGCAGTAAGACTTTGTGTGGCCGTATTCTTGGCAGTTATGACACTGAATCGGTCCACTGCGCTTGTGAGGCACTTCAATTGTGATTTTGCGATGTAGCAGATATCTGAGCGAGTATATCGGGTGGGATTCACCTTTTTTGATCAATTTTGAGTCGAACTCTAGTTCCACACGAAAAAGGGGTTGTGGGATTTTTTTTGATTCTGGATATTGAATACAAAATTTATTTGGAAGCCTTCATCGCTTAGTGCAGTTTTGATTTCGTCGCCTACGAAAGGCTCGATACCTTTCAGTACGACTGAGAGGCCTGTGGAACTTTTGAGCTGGTAGGTGTAGTAGCTCTTTTTGAGTTTATCAAAGAGATTGACAATTTTTCTATAATTGGATTCGCTGTAAATTTGGATTTTTGTTTCGTGTACTTGTCCCCTGAGAATAGAAATCACGTGGAAATTATTAGGACCAATATTTTGAGTTATATCTTTGATTAGCGAATTAGAGTTTCGCTCACGCAGGTAGATAGGTGGGGGTTTTTGCGATTTCGGCTTGGGATCCGAATCATTTTCTTCAGCAAGAATCGCATATCGATTTAGCCCAAGCTCGAGAGATGGCTTAACGGGATTCGTCTTTTGAATTTTTGCGGAATGCCTATTCCCATTAGTGGGGGACGATAGTACTCGCTTTGCGAAGTAAATGTTGATTCCTGTCTACACTGTCGGCATTTTGGTCTTTTGACCTGTAATAATGGAGCGAGTAGCGACATTTGTTATGCGATTAGCGATTTCAGAAAATCCGCTATTCGTCTCACTTGAGTCAGGAATGGGGGTAAGGCCTACGGGGATTTCAATATATTTGCTAGGGGTATCAACCAAAGAAATTGACGATACAGAGTTACCTGTGTTTACGTGTGCAGTATCGCTATGGGAACTCCACTGTATATCTGGCGAGGGAATTTGAATAGGTTGTTGTTGTTGTTGCGGAAGCTGTTGCTGCGCACCGTCTTGCTGTGGAAGCTTTTGCTGCAGCGGTTGCAAAAGTTGTTGTTGTAGTTGAAGCTGCTGATGAGCTGTACCATTTCGTCCACTGTCTACTGATGACGGAGGGGTACGTTGCATGACGAGCGGTCACACTGGTACTAATTTCGCGTTTTTAAGGTTCTGGTCACCCTAATTAGAAAAGCGACGCATATATGGCGCGATGCGGTTTGTGTACTCGCTGATCGCTGCAAACAGATGTTTTTTGGGATATTTTTTTCCGAGGGAAATTTTAACGTCAACGCTGAGTTGACTTTGCTGTCAGTGGATCAGCTGATTATATTTTGTTTATAAAGAATGTGTAATGTTTTAGCATGTGTAATGTGTAATGTTGCGCGGGATAAAGTTTTTGTTGATGAAGCGAATTCGAATTGTGATTTTATTTGGCAAAAATTTTCGTTTTGTTTTTAAATTTCACAAAAGTGTCCAAGCAAGTGATCGCGAGCCCTATGCAAACGCGTCACTGTACTATCGCACGAAGCCTCGGGGCTGTTTCAATATTTTTAGAGTAGAATTTCCGATATAAAAAATTGATTTTATGAGAGCAGATTTTTTATTCGCACAACCGATTGAACTGACGTTATTGCTCCGGCATCAATATTAATGAACTCTAAATGAACCGCCTTGGTGACAAAACAACAAAATACCGCTACATATGCTTTGTGTGGCCGTTTTCCTCGAGCTTTGAAATGAATCCAGAAAGGACCACAGAAGTCTACTCCGGCATTGATGAACGGTCTAGCTGGCTGAATTCTTGTCGCTGGCAATCCACCCATTATTTGTTGACATAATTTTGGCTTCGCCTTGGAGCATCGAACACAGTGTTGTACGACTGATCGAGACATAGATTTCCCTTTGATGGGCCAAAATCTTTGTCGAATGTGAGCCAAAAGGGTTTGTGGTCCACAGTGAAGGTGCTCTTCATGAAACCATTTCAACAACAGTTTGGACAATGGGTCGTTGTATGGAATAACCATTGGATGTTTGGCATCGTATGTCACGTTTGCCGCCTCCAGCCTTCCGCCAACACGAATAATTCCGTTATCATCGAGAAAAGGGTTGAACCCACTGATTTGGCTTGTTTTGCCTACGCATTTGTGTTTGCTGAGAGACTGTATTTCGTCTTTAAAGTCTGACAGCTGCATGGCCCTAATTATGACATTAAGGGCTGCTTTTAGTTCATCAGTTGTGATTGAAATATGTTGTCTTCGATCACCTGCTCCCTTTTTGGCATGCTCTATGAACCTAAGCATGTATGCCACGATATGTAGTAATGGTCTAAATGAGTTTCCGTGGTTGATTTGGTAAATTAAAGCTTCTAAATCGTTCTTGATGGCTATATTTGCATGAACTACTTTTAGCTTTCTCTCCATGGTGTTTCCACTAGCTTCTTTCGGGTCGTAGATCCTTGGCCATATATTCATTTTTCCATGGAGGAACATGGGCCCGTAGAGCCATAAGTTGCTTGTAATTTTTTCTGAAGGCAACAAACCTCTCGATAGGATGTCTGCGGGATTGTCCTTTGATTGTACGTGTCGCCATTGGCTGGCCAAGGACAGTTCTTGAATTCCTGCAGTCCTGTTGGCTATGAATGTCTCTATTGATGTCGAGCTTGAGTTGATCCAGGCTAGAACGACTTTCGAATCCGTCCAGAAGTATGCGGTGGCATCTTGGATATGTAAATCTTCCTTCACACGAGCCATTAACTCTGCGCTAAGAAGCGCTGCACAAAGTTCTAGCCGAGGTATTGTTTGTGCTTTTAGAGGCGCCACGCGAGATTTTGCACATAAAAATTGCACTACGATTACTCCGTTCTTGGTAATAGATCTGACATAAATTGCAGCACAGTATGCCTTCTATGAAGCGTCTCCGAATGCATGAAGCTGTAGTGTATCTTTTACGCCTTGTTGAAAGATGTGTCTGGGTACGTGTGCGTTATTAAGTTTCTTTAGGTTATCCTTAAACTTCATCCATTTGTCATTTATTTCCGCGGACAGCTCTTCGTCCCATGGTAACTTGGTTTGCCACAGCTGCTGAATCAGAATTTTTGCTGTGACCACCACTGGAGCGAGAATTCCTAATGGATCGAAAATTCTGGCTACGTCGGACACAATTGTTCGCTTTGTATTGTGAGTGACTGACTTCAGATTCACCTTGATGCATAACTGGTCTGTTTTAGGCAACCATGTCAGTCCCAATGTTTTTATGGCATTGTTGACATCACTGCTAAAGTCGAGGTCGACTTCCTGGTCCTCTGCTGGAATTGTTTGTAGTAACTTTGGGTGATTGGCCCACCATTTCCGCAGTCGAAAACCGCCAGTCATTAAAATGTTTGTTAGTTGATTCTGAATTTTTATTGCAGTGGCCAAACTGTCCGAGCCAGTTAAACAATCGTCTACATAGAAATCATTCAGCACTGCTTCAGCGCCAAGAGGATATTTGGCACTATACTCTTTGCTTAACTCTTGTACGCACTTTATAGCCAAGTATGGTGCTGAGCGCGTCCCATATGTCACTGCTGGTACTTTCGGTCTTCTTTGCTAATCAGGATTTGGCGGTACATTTTTTGTATGTCGGAAGTAAAAACAAATAGTGGGCAGCGGAACCGAAGAAGTATTGAAAATAATTCGCTTTGAATGGTTGGACCTGTATACATGAGGTCATTGAGTGCTAAAATTGTCGACGTTTTTGATGATGCATCAAATACTACTCTAAGTTTTGTGGTACTGCTTTCAGGTCTGGTGACGCAATGGTGTGGGATCACATAGTATGGCGTTGATATTTTGCTGATATCAATCTTGGTCATGTGGCCTAATGATTCGTACTCATTCATGAATGCTGCGTGTTGAATTTTCAATTTGCTGTCTTTGGCGAGACGTCTTTCCAATGAGTAAAATCGATTAATTGCAATTTGTCTTGATTCCCCCAGTGATGCCGTGAGTTCTGCAAATGGAATCTTAACTATGAATCGTCCTTCATTGCTCCGAGTAGTGTTCATCGCAAAATGAGATTCACAAAGTTTTTCGGCAGTTGTTAGCACCTTGTGATCCTGCTGTATTTCTTCTAACTGCCAAAACCTTTCAATTTTTTTAGGTTTAGGCTGTCGTCTTCAATGCCTATTCCGCATGTAGCCCAATTTGTTGATTCTTGATTGGAGCTCGACATTTACGCGACTGCGGGCTTCACTTTTTCCAGTACCTATTCCTTCAATTCGCATTACAGTGGGTTTCAATGACAGTCCGAGCCTTTTGGTCATTCTTCCAGTCATTAAATTGACCTGAGACCCTGAGTCCAAAATCGCTCTACAATCTGCCGCTTGACCATTGTTAGCGGTAAGCGTTACAACTGCGGTGCTGAGAAGGACGTATCCATTTTGATGAGAATCTTTCTAGGCTGCCAAGGTTGTGGATTGCTTAGCTGTATCATATTCAGACCCTTTTCCAGTGTTTTCCTGAGCCGGTGCACGATTTTTTGAGTTTTCTAAATGTACGAGAGTGTTATGTTTGCGTCCACACTTGGAACATTTTCCTGAAGAACAATCCCTTGCGAAGTGGCCTGGTCTCATGCAGTTAATGCATAATCTGTTTGATTGAAGGAATTGTATCCGCTGTTTAACTGACAGCTTCTGAAACTTCTGGCATGAAAACAGCTGGTGTACATCTTCGTTACAACATTTGCACTTCTTCTTGTATTCTGAGGTTGCCATTGACGTCAGTGCTTTGGTAGAGGAAGGTTTGTTCTTTTGCCCTACCGCCTCCAGCGATTGGAATGTTGTTTCCAGAAACTTCAAAAAATGTTGAAGAGACTGCAGTTCTCTAGGATTGACCAAGGATTGCTCATAAAGTATATGAGTACACCTGTCAAGTTTTTTGACCAAGATATGTAGTATTATTATTGTTGAAAAAAGAAAACCAAACTTCTCTGTTTGGGTGTAAATTCAATTCTCATTTTATTCTTGCCCAACGGCGATATTTATACAAGTTGCTAATACAAAAAACTACTAAAAATACTGATAACATATTCTAGGCAAAAGAAGACCAGTGATAAAAATACGCTGTAGCGTTGGTCTTCTTGTGTACATACAGTGGAATTGTTATCAGTTATGCTCGCAACAACATACCAAATATAGTGTTGGTATCTGTATGCGTACATGGGGAGATAACAAGTTACGATTTGATTTTACGACCGCATGGCTACATGCGCGAGTCGATAAGAAATGCAATTCGAATTTTCTTGTATTCCATTTCTTTCTCTTAAAATACTAAAATAATGTTCCCGTCTGGAGCGACAAAACTTGTGCGCCAGTTATGCTAACTGCGCATTTGTTCAATGCATTGTAGTGAATTCATGGCCAAGGCCAATCGACTACAGTACATTAACCGTCAAAGTTGCGGTGATAATTCAACAACTTATTTTCAACAAAAGAACGGATCTAAATTAGCCAACAATACAACTTTATGCATTAACAAAATTAACAACTCGGCATTCCGCGGTAGGTACTTAACGGCGCCGGCCCGAAAATGCTTATCGGTCTGACTCCAACATATGTATTAGAGTGGTTCTTACTTTTTTATTTTTCGAAATTGAACAAGTGCACCCCTGCAGTTTGTTCCTTTATGAGAGAGGACCAAACTGTAAAATTTTCAGAAAAAAATATTGATTTTTAGGGGTGCTTGTAAAGCCTCAAAGTTTGGAAAATCAGGGTAGGGTCCAGTTCAAAAATAAATTAATTAATTTAACTTCAACGATTTTGCTGAAATTTTGGTTTGAGGGATTTTGGGAGGTACAACGATAAACAAGAAATAAGTTTATGCTTATTAAAGTCCAGTTAAGTTAACTTTTGTGTCTTTTTTCACTTTTAAATTCCAACTTTTTTTTGAGTTTATGGAACCGAAACCGATATTTTTACAATCTAGGAACAGGAACCGAATCCGATATTTTGGAAATCTGAGAACCGGAACCGAAACCGAAATATTTTAAAATTAGGGAACCGGATCCATAGTTATTCCAAGATCTTGAAAAGAATTTAATGTCTCAAGTTCTTCATTTTCAATTCTATAAGTGTGTAAGATGGGAGTAGTGTTAATATGGGGTTTCTGGGTTTAGTGAGAAGGAGAAAAATTCCTCCAGTGTAAAAACTGAAAGATTTTAGCTCTTTTCGGTCTTTTTTGCTCCTCCCCTCGAGCTCTCCTCCATCAACAAGCTTGTTTCGTAACCTGGCGGGTCTTTTTACATGGTTGGTGTCTTTGATTTGGTTGCTGTCTGGGCTGAAAGCCAAAAATTGTATTTTTCACAATCAGCCCAGAACTTTTTTTTCGAATTATTCGTAAATATACTCTTGCTGACGTGATCATATAGTTACGCTGGGACTGATTCGGGTTAAAGTTTCTGGTTGGAGTTTGTATGGACTAGTTGTAAATTAGCAATTGCCTGGCGGTAGGGCTTTTGATTTGGTTGGTCGATAGTGACGCCATCTGTGGTCTCTGGATGAAAGCTTTGAAGTGCCCTCTTGCGATCGCCGTTCGGTGAGTTTCGATGCTATGTCGATAGGGGCAGCCACCTAGCGGGAGATCTTTTGATTTGGTTGCTGTCTGGGCTGAAAGCCAAAAATTTTATTTTTTCACAATTTCTTCATATTAACCGGAATCAGCCCCGAACTTTTTTTTCGAATTATTCGTAAATATACTATTGCTGACGTGATCATATAGTTACGCTGGGACTGATTCGGGTTAAAGTTTCTGGTTTGAGCTTGTATGGACCAGTTGTAAATTAGCAATTGTTAAAACATGTTGTTATCGCTTAAAATTAAAAAATTTTTGGATCAATATAAAGATATTATTATGGAGGAACATTGGCCAAGACTTGTGGATGGTTTAATTCTGGTTACTAATGTCGAGTGTGTTGGAATGTGTACATCAAAACATGGAACACATATTAGGAACTGTTCTTGGAGCAATGACAATTGTACAGTAGGGCCAGATACGTGTAGCTGCCACTCATATGCTAGAAAATGTATTGATATTGAGGATCTTATGTCAAAATACGAATTACTTGAAAAAAGAATAAAACAGAAAATATAATTTAAACTTTATAAAACATCGTTTTCTCTCACTAAATATTCACGTTTTAAACTTTTATAATTGCACATCAAAGTGCGGTAATCAAAATAGTTGACTTTGAATTCCTACAAGCAGAAGGAAAGAAGAAAAAATAATAACATCGACAAAGACATTTTTTTAAAATTTATTTATATATTTATTTTTTTTAATTTTTAGAAATGCATTTAAGTAAAATAAGATTATGTGTGTGTACATCTGAAAATTATGAATATAGCTGCATCAGTAGCATTACTCTTTTACAGTTTATTTTCGAAATCTGAAAAGAAATAAAAAATAATAATAATAATATGCAATTGCAAAATAGAATATAATAAAAAAAGTATTGCTGTACCTTTAATAGACCATATATTTAGTTCAGAAAATCCTTCATTGTCCTCCCTAATCAAATGAAATTGATTTCAGAAGTAAATACATTTTTTTTTTAATACACATATATTAACTATTTAAATTTATTTATAGCAACAATTATTTAAAAAGAAAAAAAATCAAAATGACTACACTAACTCCCATACGACAATCGCGTGATAAATATATATGTGAGGTATGTGGTGAAACATTATCATCAAAGTATAATTTAAAAAGACATTTTAATAGTAAACATGGTCTGACCTGTTTCAAATGTAATATTTGCAATAAAGCCTTTACTAAAAAGGCTTATTTAGAAAAACATATAATCAGATGCCATCATGAAGTTAAAAAAATTGATGAGCAGTCGCCATCGTGTAGTTATGAACGGTGTAAACAATGCAATTTAAGGAGAATTGCATTATTCTTCTTAATGATAATACATATGTACATCATTAAGAGTCTATTAAAGTCGAGTATACAAACGTTTGTATACTAAAATAAAAAAGAAGATGTGCTTGTACCCGACACATTGCTAAAAAATGCGAAACAAAGCATTATAGATTATTTGAAAAATGTTTTGTTAGAACATATTATCATAAAATGCAACATTGACCTATTTGCAGAATATGTAAAATTTACAAAAAATAATGAAATTGAAAACGACGATAGTGCTGAAATAAGCATCAAGTCATTTCAAACAAAGATGATTATTATTCAAAATGATGTAGAATTAGGACATTTATTCGATAATCTTTGTTCAGAAATAATAAATAAAATGGAATCATTGCAAGAAAGAGATAGTGGTTGGTCTCTAATATGTATAAATAAAGTAGAAGTAAATATAAACAAAAATGCCCCAATAAAAGGATCAAAATATGTAGAACTACCATTGTTTATTCGGAATAAACATGCGTGTATCAATATAAAAAACAATGACGAATATTGTTTTAAATGGGCTGTAATCTCAGCATTAGAAAACGTTGATTTGAAACAAAAATATTCACAGTACATTTTAATTATAAATAATCGTCTTATAACGCTTTCCACTGGTGTAAGTATAGATTTTGCAAATTTAAGCTTTCCTTTATCTATTGAAGACGTTGTTATATTTGAAGAAAATAATTCCAATATAAGTTTAAATGTATTTGGATGCGATGAGGAAATAAAATTAATTGTCGGTTATCAGACGCGTAGTGAAAAAAATATACATATTAACTTGTTGTACGTGCAGAATTGCGATGGTACTAATTCACATTTTGTATGGATAAAAAACATTAGTCGACTATTGCGTACGCAAGTTTCAAAACATAAGGGTGTTTATTATTTTTGCAATTTTTGTTTACAACATTTACCTAGTGAAGCGTCACTAACAAAACATAAAATGGAATGTAACAAAGTGGTTACAAAATTGCCAACAGATGTGGATAATATTTTAGAATTTTAAAATTTAAGTTTTAAAATTAAGGTTTAAAACCCATTGAGGTAGTAATGTGATTGCTGTTTTTATAAAGTCTTTGGTAGAAGATACAAAGGATTTAGCTGAAAACCATTTTATGAAAGTAGTACCACTAATTCCTTTAGAACTGCACGAAAGAGAAACACAATCAAATTGCGTAAATTGTCATATTTGCAATCAAATTTTGGGTGATGATAGAGTCATTGATCATTGTCACTTAACTGGTCAGTATCGTGGTCCAGCACATTCAAAATGCAATTTAGACTATCAAGTACCGAGATTTATTCCCATCATTTTCCATAATTTTTCTCTCTATGACTGTCATTTATTTGTAAAGGCACTAGTGACATATCCTGGGGATATAAGCCCTATTCCTCTAAATTAAGAATTGTATATTTCTGTTACAAAGAGAATTCATATAACAGAAAATTATATTTTACAGTTAAGATTTCTTGATTCTTTTAGATTTATGCCCTCAAGTTTAGATAATTTAGCTAAATATTTAGATTCTGATAGTTTCAGGATCAGAATATTCAAATCCCTCAGAATATGAACTTTTAAAACGGAAACGTGTATTTCCTTATGATTACGTCGATTCAATTGAAAAATTGGAGGAAAATATGTTACCCTCTCGCAAAGAATTCTTTTCATTATTAACAAATAAAGACTGTAGTGATTCTGATTATGAACATGCGTTGAGTGTTTGGTTTACATTTAAATGTAAAACCTTAAACGACTACATGCTTCTATATTTGAAGACAGATATACTGTTGTTGAATGACGTTTTTGAAAATTTCCGTAAAGTATGTAAATCCATTTATCATCTTGATCCATGTCATTATTACACAACACCCGGTTTATCTTGGGACGCAATGCTAAAAATGACTGAAATCAAATTGGAATTGTTCACCGATATTAATATGTATAATTTCGTTAAAAATGGTATTAGAGGGGGCATAGTACAATGCAACGTCAGTCAGTTGCTAATCATAAATATCTCGAAACATACGATTGCAGCAAACCTTCTCAATATTTAATGTACTTAGATGCAAATAATTTATATGGTTGGGCAATGTCGGAATGTTTGCCTCAAAGTGACTTTGAGTGGTTAGAAAATGTAGATAGCTTTAATATTTTAGATGTAGAGGAAAACTCAACCTTTACGTATATTCTAGAAGTTGATTTAGATTATCCTGAAGAGCTTCATGATAGTCGTACTCTTCAACAGTGTATTAAAAATGGGTTAAAATTAGTTAAAATACACAAAATATTAAAGTTTAGACAATCAGCTTGGTTAAAAAAATACATTGATCTAAATACTGTGCATAAAACAAATGCGAAAAACGATTTTGAAAAAAATTTTTTTTAACTTTTAAATAATGCGGTATATGGAAAAACAATGGAAAATGTCGATAAAAGGAAAAATGTGAAAATAACTGAGTGGGAGAGAATTCGTAAACGTTTGGGAGCTCGTGCTCTAATAGCTAAACCTAATTTCCATAGCTCTACGAATTTCACAGATAATATGATTGCTATACAACTGAATGCTGACAATGTGATGTATAATAAACCAATATATTTAGGATTTTCAGTTCTTGAATTATCTAAATTAAAAATGTATGATTTTCATTACCAGTACATGAAACCTAAATTTAATGAAAAATTATTTCTAAACTATATGGATACAGACTCTTTTATTTACACAATAAAGACTGAAGATTACTATCAAGATATTTATCCCGATCTTGCTCTACATTTTGATACCTCGGAGTATCCCTTAGATAATAGATTCAATTTCCATCAACAAAATAAAAAAGTTTTGGGGATGATGAAGGATGAGAATAATGGGGCGATAATGAAAGAGTTCATCGGACTTCGTTCTAAAATGTATTCGATAAGCACTTTTAGAAATAAAAAAATAAAAAAATCTAAAGGAGTTAAAAAATGTGCCTTAGACAAATTGACTATCAATGATTATCGAACATGTTTACATGATAAAACTGTGTACTATTCCAAAATGTGCGTATTTAAATCTGTTGTTCATGATATTTACACACGACAAATATCAAAAGTTGTGTTAAGCTGTAATGATGATAAGCGTTATATTAGGGAATGTGGAATCTATACTTATGATTGGGGACATTATAAAATAAAAAACAATTAAATTGCAAGTTAAAAAAATGTTTATTAAGATTTATAAAACATGTTAAGCAGTATACATTATTATTATATATTTGAAATAAGATTTATATAAAAAAAAAAAAAAGAAAAAAAGAAGCGTCTGAGATTTGTTAATGTAATGTCAAACATTTAGAATTTGACATTCATTGCAAAGAAAAGTCTGCAATTCTCTAGTAATCGTCCGCATATGTGAAAGTATATGTTTGAAAATAACATAATTGGCAGTCAACTAAAATGAGTCGCTGATGATAAATCTGGCAAATTTTGAAATAGCTATACGACTCAAGCCATGCTTGGACTGTTTCCTTTTTACATGTTGCTACTTTCCTGTTTGCTTGTTCAAGTGATCTTTTCATTGCATACAATAAAATTATATACTAAAAACAGCCTGACACTCAAAATGCATAAAAATGAAATTTAGTAAAAACACAAACAACTCAAATCGAAATCCTCGGCCTGGGATAAAGTTGTTGTAAAACTTCGGCTTTACAACAATTAAATAATACCACTCTTGTTATTACTGTTGCATTTGGGAAAAAAGCCCAACAACGTAAGGTACAAACAAGTAAAATGTATTACAATAACAAAAGGTTATTGGGATGGCAACTTGTAACAGGAGCACATGAAATAAATTAACGGAATGCTATTATTGTTGTTCTTTCAAATGCTAAACTGAAACATAAGTGGGAGGGGCTAATGAAAGCGTCTGAGATTTGTTAATGTAATGTCAAACATTTAGAATTTAACATTCATTGCAAAGAAAAGTATGCAATTCTCTAGTAATCGTCCGCATATGTGAAAGTATATATAGTATGTTTGAAAATAACATAATTGGCAGTCAACTAAAATGAGTCGCTGATGATAAATCTGGCAAATTTTGAAATAGCTATACGACTCAAGCCATGCTTGGACTGTTTCCTTTTTCATGTTGCTACTTTCCTGTTTTCTTGTTCAAGTGATCTTTTCATTGCATACAATAAAATTATATACTAAAAACAGCCTGACACTCAAAATGCATAAAAATGAAATTTAGTAAAAACACAAACAACTCAAATCGAAATCCTCGGCCTGGGATAAAGTTGTTGTAAAACTTCGTCTTTACAACAATTAAATAATACCACTCTTGTTATTACTGTTGCATTTGGGAAAAAAGCCCAACAACGTAAGGTACAAACAAGTAAAATGTATTACAATAACAGAAGGTTATTGGGATGGCAACTTGTAACAGGAGCACATGAAATAAATTAACGGAATGCTATTATTGTTGTTCTTTCAAATGCTAAACTGAAACATACGTGGGAGGGGCTAGTGAAAGCGTCTGAGATTTGTTAATGTAATGTCAAACATTTAGAATTTGACATTCATTGCAAACAAAAGTCTGCAATTCTCTAGTAATCGTCCGCATATGTGAAAGTATATAAGTTAAGGGAAATAGCTGACATCGCAGTTCCCACACCAAGGGAAATAGCTGACATCGCAGTTCCCACACCTGTTTCCAGTTGCTTGCACCTAATTTAAGTCTACGTAATTTAAGTCTTATTTGTATTCTGTAATGTCAGCACTTTGCTGACTTGGTAGCTTGTCGAAAATGACTTTAGAGAATAAAGAGACAGATTAACTTCTGCAGCGAGCAAGTAAAGTACTCGAAAAATAACTGCCGCCCAAACGTGGTTAGAACCAAATAAAAAATAAAAAACTGTCGTTGGAGCACTTCTCGACTTCTAGTCACGTCCTGATACAAGGACACAAGTCAGCGGTGCATCTGTACGGCAGAAAAACAAAAAAAAACATTAGTTGGAGCACTTTTCGACTTCTAGCTACGTCCTGATACTGGGACACAAGTCAGCGGTGTATCTATACGGCAGAAAAACAAAAAAAAACATTCGTTGGAGCACTTCTCGACTTCTAGCCACGTCCTGATACTGGGACACAAGTCAGCGGTGCATCTATACGGCAGAAAAAAAGCATTCGTTGGAGCACCTCGTCGTTGGATTTCTTTCCACTAGGACATAATAAGTGCACCTAAAACGTACCCACCAATAAAAACAACAAAAATCATCATGTATGCAGTTACATTGTAAGGAAAAAAGAAAATTTTTAAATTAATTTAATTTAGTGAAATAAGTATACTTAATATTAGTTTATAAATTAAAAATTATACTTAAGAGTGAATCAAAAGTGAGAATAATAGACAAATTTTTCTTGTGACAGAATATTATTAACAAATTTTTTGAATCAAACGTGAAAAAAACATTTCCAAATTGACCTAAGTGACTTATAAATTTGCCTGCCGTAAATTAATTTGAAAAAAATGGAGGAGTTTATGAAATTCGTAGGACCAACTGTAGAGATTGCAGTAGAAACTGCTTGTGGGACAATAGTGTCAAAGATGGCAAAGTTAATAGAGGAAAATAAGAGAATCAACGAGACTGCTCAAGTAAAAATTGACGAATTAACACGACAGGTTCAATCGGTTAAATTGTCTCCCTCTATTGAGCCTTACGTTCCAATTACAGTGCGGTCGGTCGTAACATGTCCCATATCGCTGGACCTGGTTAAATCCCTGCCAGAATTTTCAGGGGAAGCAGCTAGGTATGTTTCATGGCGACAGGCGGCTAATACTGCCATGTATCTTTATATGGCAGTAGCCATAGTTAGGAATAAAATAATAGGAGCCGCGGATCTTAACCTTTCTTCATTCAACACCGTTTTGAATTTTGAAGCGATAATAGCCAGGCTAGACCATACATATTCAGACCATAGACCTTTACACATCTTGGAGAACCAAATGAGCATTCTTTGTCAGGGACGAATGTGTATTTCAGAATTTTATGACGAAATTGAGAAAGTCCTTACGTCCATAATGAATAAAATTACTATGGAATGTTCTGGGAACAATGATTTAATCAGTTCCATGTCAACAAAGTATCACTCAGATGCTTTGCGCATATTCATTTCTGGGTTAAATAAACCTCTCTGCCACATCCTTTTTTCGGCAGGTTGTCAGGATTTAACATCAGCACTTGCCAAAGCACAAGAGCTAGAAGCCAATCAGCATCGATATGCTTTTGCAAGAGCTTTCGAAAACAGATATGATAAACCTACACGAAATAATCCCCATTTTAAAAGAGTAGAAAATGAATATGAAAAAGGCAACGATAAAAAGTTACAAAAGCCAATACCTATGGAAGTAGATCCTTCATCTTCTAAATATCACCATAATGCTAGACAACAAGCTTACGCGCCGTTCCATCGGCAACCAAATATAAATAATCTGGTTCAAAACCAAAACAACTTCAAAAGAGCACATGAGTCCGACAAGGCAAACTTAAATAAACAACAGCGAGTCAATCACATTGATCTAGCGCTGCAGCAGGATCCCGACCCAGCTGAAGACGTTGATGAAGAGTATGATTATGATAGTGAAAGTAACTTAACCGATTATGTAGATGAGATTAATTTTTTAGAGTAAGGTCGGCACTACCGACGAAAAGAGACTTAACGACAATGTTACGTTAAAAATCTTAATTGACACCGGTACTGCCAAGAACTACATAAAAAATTTGCCACACTTGAGAAATATCACAATGAGTGATAAACCTTTCATAGCTAAAACTCTGAACGGGGAAAATAAAATTTCAAAGAAATGTAAAATACATCTATTTGGTATTACAACTAATTTTTTTTTACTCCCTCAACTCAAAACTTTCGACGCAATAGTAGGTTACGATTTTTTGAAAACAATGAAAGCTAAAATTGATACTAACAAAGCGGTACTTATTCATAAATCGGGTATTGAACCTTTAAGATTCATCACATGCGAAGATGTAAATAACATTCAAATCAATGACGAATCAGTTCCAAAAAAATTTCAAAGTGAATTCCAAGAATTAATCAACAAACATATAGAGGTATTTGCGAACGAAAAGCAAAAACTGCCATACGCCACACAAATAAAAGCATATATTAAAACAGATAACTCAGAACCCATTTATAGCAAACCAAGACCTTACAATATGGCAGCAATGCCATTTGTTAATAAAGAAATAAAGAGAATGTTAGATGAGGGAATAATTAGACCATCGCGGTCGCCTTACAACACTCCCATACTCGTCGTTGGAAAAAAAGTTTCAAACGATGACGGCACCTTGAAATATCGCTTAGTTTTTGATTACAGAAAGTTGAATGAAAAAACAATTGCGGATTGCTATCCAATTCCGGAAATTTCAATGATTTTATCAAATTTAGGTCAGGGAAAATTTTACACCACTATAGACTTGAAGGCAGGCTTCCATCAGATCCTACTGGAGGAAAAAGACAGAGAAAAAACAGCTTTCTCAGTAAACAATGGAAAATACGAGTTTTGCAGACTGCCATTCGGTCTGAAAAACGCGCCAAGCATATTTCAGCGAGCCATAGATGATGTGCTGCGACCAGAAATTGGTAAATGTTGCCATGTCTACATGGACGATGTTACAATTTTCTCTAAGAACGAACAACAACATTTACGAGACATCGCCAAGATATTATCCAAGCTCTACGAAGCCAATATGAGGGTTGCTTCAGAAAAATGTAAATTTTTCAAACAAGACGTAGAATTTTTAGGTTTTAGGGTATCCTGTGACGGTATTAAAACATGTCCTGGAAAAGTAAGAGATATTGTAAACTTCGAAACTCCAAAATCACTACGAGGTCTAAGGTCATTCCTGGGACTATCTGGGTATTATCAAAAATTTATTAAAGATTACGCAATAATAACGAAACCCCTAACCAAATTTCTGAGAGAAAATGGCGATATCAGCTCTAAACAATCGAAAAATGTACCGATTCATTTTGACCAAGAGGCAGTTCAAGCTTTTAATAAAAATAAAAATATTTTAGCTTCGGAAGACGTTTTGCTTCTGTATCCGGACTATCTAAAACCTTTTGAATTGACAACAGACGCTTCTTCTAAAGCAATTGGTGCTGTACTAGCACAGCAAGGCCGTCCCATCACAATGGTTTCCCGAACTCTTAGTAAAGCAGAAGAAGAGTATGCCACAAATGAAAGGGAAATGTTAGCGATAGTATGGGCATTGCAAACTTTGAAAAATTACTTGTACCCAAAATTCACATTTATACCGACCACCAACCTTTAACTTTCGCAATGTCGGACAAAAATCCAAACATGAAATTGAAAAGATGGGCAGCATTCATCCAACTATACTCCCCGACTTTTCATTACAAACCTGGTAAGGATAACAAGGTTGCAGATGCGTTATCCCTGCAGTTTATAAATGTTGTGACAAATTCAGAACTATTCATAGTGAAGAGTCATTAACAAACGTTATCCCCTCAGTTATAAACCCAATTAATACTTTTAGAAATCAAATTCTTATTGAGTCAGCCTCTGAAAATAGTAAAAAAATTAAAACTCTTTTCCAAAACAAAATGAGACATACAGTTAAGTTTTCCACCGTACCTGACCTTATCAAAATTATGAAAGAAGTAATCAAACCAGACATTAATAACGGAATTCATTGCAATATAGAAACATTAGGCAAGATACAAAATGATTTAATTACCGCTTTTCCGAACATTAAATTTAAGTACACAAGCAAATTTGTACAAGATGTAGTAAACAAAGACGATCAAGCAGACATTATAGCTAATGAACATAATAGGGCGCATGGGGAAATCAACGAAAATTTCAAGCAGATAATTTCCGAGTACTATTTCCCTGACATGAAAAAAATGTTAAAACACTTCATCAGTAACTGTAAAATTTGTAGAGAATACAAATACATGCGTAAACCAACCAGGCACCCGGTAGGAAAAACGCCAATACCAACAGGGGCAATATTGCATATTGACATATATTTTACCGCAGGAAAGTATTTTCTAACATGCGTCGACAAATTTTCTAAATTTGCTGTGGTGAAAAATATGTTGTCAAGAAACACAGCTGATGTTAAATACGCACTAATAGAAACCATATCTCAATTCAACAATATCAAACAAATCGTTACTGACAATGAAGGTGCATTTACATCCAATGTAATTCAGTCATTGTTAAGAGACCAATTCAACATTTCATTATTTACTGTTCCAGCCCTTCATAGTCAAAGTAATGGGCAAGTGGAACGATTCCATTCAACACTAGCGGAAATAGCAAGATGTACCAAGGGTAGCACCACTGACATAGTTGAACTAATTTTATTATCGACATATAAATACAATAATGCTATTCATTCTGTTACCGGTTACAAACCAATAGAACTGCTGCACAACGGAACTGAAAAAATTAAAATAGAAGTCGAACAGAGATTAAAAGATAAACAGGAACGAGACCTAAACTACCACAATAAAGGGACGCAACCAAAAGAATTGCAACGGGGCGATAAAGTATATGTGAAAACAAACAAGAGATTGGGAAATAAATTGGGAAAACTTTATAACGAAAAAACTGTTCAGGCAGATCTGGGAACAGCTGTAGTGATTGATGGAAAACAGGTTCACAAAAATAATTTAAAATAATTCTGCAATTATAGGTTGCTACTTGGCACACTAGGGTCGGCAAAGATAATGGACTACTCTTCAGCCCTTTACATTCCGCTCCCCGTAGGAGAAACTGCGATTTTCGAAAACTTTATATATTTAAAACACGTAACTAATTTTTCAATGGTAGAAAAGGTCATTATTGATAATATAAATTTGATGACGCTACTAGAAAATGAGAAGGAAGTACAACTATTACAGCAGGACGTAGATGAAATAGAACGACTAGTACGCATGTTGAAAGTGCCAGTTAGATCGCGAAGAGCAATTGAATTTATTGGATCAGCAATAAAATTTATTGCAGGTGTGCCTGATCACCAAGATTTTGAAATTTTACAAGCAATGGAAAATGAGCTCATTAGAGCAAACAATAGGCAAATTGAAATTAATAAAGAAATTGAATTCAAAATGAACGAACTTACTGACCAAATTAATAATATGGACAAGAAAAACACAATAAATTCGGAAATACTAACAATGTAAGAATAAAATTGTTATTGATAATCTAAAAAATAATTTATATAGCATAATGCTCGCTCATCTAAATATAGTAAATCCACTGGTACTTGATCCTGAGGAAATAAGATTAGTTGAAAATACCGAAAACGTTGTAACGTATATGAGCGATTTACTTAGTATTGCTGATGTTAAAATATATTATCAAAAACATTCACTTATTTATCTTATAAAAATACCGCTGGTAAAGCAAATTTGTAAACTTAATGAAATAATTCCAATCATTCAAAACAATAGAATATTAAATTTAAAAAACAACAAAACCGCAAATTGTAATGAAATTTATTTTGCATTGAAAAATTGTAAAAAAAGCTATTGAATATAATTACTGCAACATAAATAGAGACGATAAGTGCCTGCTCGAACTGCTAAATAACCACACTGCGAACTGTCCAACAACTTCAGTATATCAAGCATCGGAGATAGAACAACTAAGAGATGGCCTGATCATACTACGAGATGGGAATGCAACGGTAGAAGAAGATGGGCAAATTATTCATTTAAATGGCTCCTACCTTATAACTTACTCAAATTCAATCATCGTTAACGGAAAAAAATACGAAATAAATCAACTAACCGATATCATCCAGCTGCCAGCACCAAAGAAAACAAGCCTAATAGAAACTGAGTTTTTCGATGAAATATCGTTGCCACACTTACACAAGCTACACATCAGCAACATGGAAAAAATAGAAGAGGTCAAAGTAACATTGGAAACTAGTAGATAGATCTGGTACAGTGTCATAGCAATACTTTCGCTGACCATCATTATAATTCTATACATTAAACTCAAGCCTAAGGTGGTGCAAACCAAAACAGAGGAAATACCGATGAAAATGACAGAAACTCGTAAAGAGGCTATTCGAACTCGAATTTCCCAGATTATGAACGAGGACGTTCAAATTTAAGGAAAGGACGAGTTAAGGGAAATAGCTGACATCGCAGTTCCCACACCAAGGGAAATAGCTGACATCGCAGTTCCCACAGCTGTTGCCAGTTGCTTGCACCTAATTTAAGTCTACGTAATTTAAGTCTTATTTGTATTCTGTAATGTCAGCACTTTGCTGACTTGGTAGCTTGTCGAAAATGACTTTAGAGAATAAAGAGACAGATTAACTTCTGCAACGAGCAAGTAAAGTACTCGAAAAATAACTTATATAGTATGTTTGAAAATAACATAATTGGCAGTCATTTAAAATGAGTCGCTGATGATAAATCTGGCAAATTTTGAAATAGCTATACGACTCAAGCCATGCTTGGACTGTTTCCTTTTTTCATGTTGCTACTTTCCTGTTTGCTTGTTCAAGTGATCTTTTCATTGCATACAATAAAATTATATACTAAAAACAGCCTGACACTCAAAATGCATAAAAATGAAATTTAGTAAAAACACAAACAACTGAAAAAAATGTTAATTTAAAATAAGAATTCTAAAAATAAATAAAAAAAAAAAAAACATATTTAAAATATAAATTTATACAATGTTTTTTAATTCTAAATCTATATATTTTCTTAAATCAACAGCATTTTTCAGCGCACATGAGTATTAATAAGTTTTAATAGATGAATGATCATTACAATTAATATTGGTTAACATTTTATTGTTTATTGTTTTTAAATTTTCACATAAATATTCTTCTAAATCGTATATTTGTGAGATATTTAAAAAATCTTGGAGCCACACCTTCTTCTCAGAACCTTTTACAAAGATTTTGTGAATAATTAAGTTTGATTGAAGGAAATGTTTTACATCTTCTAATGAAAAGTCACCATCATCCCATTTAAGTCCATGTTTATTGTTCGTTAACTAGTTATTTTGTTTTTGATATCCATTGCTCAACTGATGGAAATTGAACGGTGGTTTAATTAAAAATTTAGCACAATGAGTAATATTGTAGCAAATTGCTAGCACCTTTAATAT
The DNA here is from genome assembly GCA_951394025.1 of Heteromyza rotundicornis. NCBI lineage: Eukaryota > Metazoa > Arthropoda > Insecta > Diptera > Heleomyzidae > Heteromyza > Heteromyza rotundicornis. The sequence continues at coordinate 41,723,882 of OX596011.1, forward strand.
AAATATGTTGTTAAAGCTTTTGAAACCTTGGATATCAGCAACGTCCACACATCTGTTCATATTGCGGCTTTTTGTTAAACTAATTTTACGTTCTCTAAGTCTCATAAGTGTAGTTCTTTGATATGAAGTTCTATGCATGTTTTCTTATTTCACCAGTAAGTGGTCTATATTTAATAACACGATCGTTTATGAGTACGCAATAAGCAGTTGTACCGGCTTCAACAATTGTGTTTGTTTTAAATTCGATGCGAATATCAATGGGACCGGTTTTAACTTGTTCATTCTGATGAGTTACATCAATAACTATAATAGGATTTTTCATATATTGTTCACGAGTTAGTAAGGGTTGCGGATCACGCATGTAATAACTTTGTTGAAACTTTGAATACATATCATAGAGCAAAGAATAACATTCTTTTGTAAAGTTAATATTAAGATCATCGAATGGATATGTTTCAGAATTTAGATGAACCTTAACATCACTAATATCGCAATGTTGTAGTTTCACCTCCTTTTCAAATGTTAACAATACAAATCGAGGTCTTTCGTTTTGTGGCGCTAATTTAACATTCAATAAATGATTTTGAGCGTTACCAACAAACGGATTAAAATAACAATCCCAACTTCGAAATGATAGCGAAATTGGCTGTCGACTTTGAATTACTTTAAAAATTTGTAGTTTTGATGAATCATTCAATTGGATATGAGGTACCTTCCAAGAAACGTGGGTTATTAATAATTCTGGAACCTCCTGGGACTCAGTCGAGTATACAGCTCTTGCATCTGATTTGGAGCGTAGTAATATCAATTCAAGCCCAACAACATTTTGAGTGGAACACAAAAATCAAAACATGATTTTTTAGGGTGTAACTCATCAATCGGTGTCCATCCAGCATTTCTAAGCATAGTACTTTCATTAGCATTTAACAAAACAACATTTTTCGTTGTTGTTGTCGCACCCAAATGGTGAGTACGATCAATTTCTACACCATTTAGTACATATCGAATTTCATCAAATAAATAACTCATACAATTATTTTTCAAACGAATGTTTTCAGAGATTTCATTATCTTTTAAGAATACTTTTCCCTCAATAAAGAGTAGACTTTCACAGGGTAGAATATAAAGATCTTGATTTTGAATTGTGATGCGTATTTCAACATTGATAGTAAAAGATTGTAAGTACGGTGCATAGCTGTGAAATTCCTTTTTAGTGATACGATCGTCATAGATCGGTTTTTGCAATATATCGATTATTTCACTCATATTTGATCTATTATAGTTATAATTTAAAATCCAAATATTTCAAGTATTTCTTGTTCGCAGTTGAAAGAGCTTTTTTTCGATTTTGTTGTATTTGTTGTTGATTTTGATGATAATTCGTCTTATGTCCACGTTGATCAACTCAAAGGATTTTTATTGTATATAATCATTTTTTTTTGTTTTACTCTTCCGGTTTTAAATGAAGTCTGAGTGAAATTGTTTCTCCACGAAAATTAAGCAGTTCCCCGTCTTGATTAACAATTTTGATTGTAATTGAACTTATTTCTCTTGTATTAACTGGTAAATAAATAAGATTATTCGGAATTTCATCTATTTTGTAGCCGTTCAACATTAATTGAAAACTGATGTAGTGTATGCGCCAACACCCCGTTTATATATGAACCACTGACAATATTGCATTCAATGGGGACTATATTGTTTTTTGTTATCATCAAACTATTATTTGATGCATACTCTTCGCCTGCTTTCAACACAATTTTATCGAAGCCCAACAATGATGCGATACTCCGTGGTTTATTGAAAAAAATATCATCAATTGCAGAGAATATACACACTTGCATTGTGTTATTATTCGCACCTATTTGAAGAATATTGTCATTGCTAGTGATGAATGCATTGCTATCGTTGTGTTCTTTGTTAACGCTGACTTCTTTGGTAACAAGATGTTCATGCTCAAATACGATATGCTCTACTATATCATCAAAATCATAACATCCAATAGGTATTTCAATAACATGATTACCAATATGAAACATATTATTGTCTACATCTATAATAGGTATTGAATGATATGTATGAAAATTTACAGCAGCACATTGATAGTTTTTATTCAACTGTATTGGTGGGAAATAATGATTAGTTAAAATTGACTCGTTACCGCTTAAATTTAATGTTATTGACATCTTGAACGTTATTTATGGTCTAACAATGAAAAAACGTTGTTACATTATTAAAAAAGAAAAGTTTTTAATTTTATTCAGTAAAAATACATGTTACATTTTTATACCCCCACACTCACTGTGGCAGGGTATACTAACTTTGTCACAACGTTTGTAACGCCCATAAGGAGGCGTGTCCGGTATGGAAAAGTATATATATTCTTGATCAGCATCACCTCCTGAGTCAATTTAGCGATGTCCGTCTGTCTGTCCGTCCGTCTGTCCGTCTGTCCGTCTGTCCGTCTGTCCGTCTGTCCGTCCGCACGATAGCGGTCGCAGTTTTGGAGATATCGACTTGAAACTTTTTTTACATGTTTTTCTCGTGAATACTGAGATCAAGTTCGAGAATCAGCCAAATCGGACAAAAACTGGGCGTGGCTCCCATACACCTAAAAAAAAGGTAAACATTTTTTATTGTTGTATTCGATTGGAAATGTTTAGAAACGTATTTTTGACATGGTCCGAGGTTCCGCAGCCACATATATAAGGGTCTAAATGGGGTCTTGAGACCAATTTTTTTTTTTTTTTTGTGGATTTAATTGGAAATTTTTAGAAATGGATTTTGGACATGGTCCGGGCTCCAAAACCACCTATAATTGGCTCAAAATAGGGTCTTGAGACCACAATTTTTTATGTTCAAGGTACTTCTTCCTACTGTGTGGGGGTATTTCAGCTTCGGTATAGCCAAAGATAGTCCACTCTCTAGTTTTTTTTTATTTTACTACATCTTTCTTACTTATCCATGAATTATGATTATTTGGGAACCCTAACCATTTAACGAAAACTTTATCTCCTTTGGTTTTAAGAATCTTCTCCACCAAATATGTATCGGGAAAATTACTTTTTAATAATTCATAAAATCCACCTTTAATCACATGACCTTCTTAATCTTTTAATATATAAGTAGTAGGGTTTGTGTTTTGTATATGATGAATTGTAAATATTTCAGTTGTCCAGTTTGGTGTGTAGTAGAGCCCGACCGATAAGCATTTTCAGACCGAAGCCGAAGCCGATGCCGAAGGTCAATTGGCAGCCTATTACTTCGGCCGACGCCGAAGGCCTATACCGAAGCCGAAGCCGAAGCCGATACTTAAATAAAAACCCTTTAAATCTGTTTTTTTCGTGTATTTTCATTCAAATTCGAGTATATAAATACACATTTAGTTTTTTAAGGAACTAAAAATTTATTTAAACAAATAATAAAAGTAACCAAAAGAATTCACAAACAAATTTGGGCCTCCTAGGTCAAAACTAACAGGAGAGTCAAATTATTCCATATATCCCATGTAAGAACAATTGGATTTTTTTAAAATCACTTTTAAAAATTTGGAGTAAAGCTTAAAATAATGGGAATTTAGAAGAAATGGTAGAGAATTCTTCAAAGAATAAATCCGTCTAAGTAGCTGTTTTTTAAGGACTCCCCAAATCCGTCAGGATTCAGTAATCCACCCAGAAAATGTCCAAGGATGTACTTTGTGGCAGCTGTAACCCCGTGCCACGCAATTTGAGGCGAGATTCACTCAATATTCGATGATTACTAATTTAAATTTTAATCATATTTTTTGTTTTGTGGGCCTCTTATGTCCCATTGGAAATTCCATCAATTACACAATTTTACATTCAAGTCTCAAGAAAATCAGTAAGACCGTTTAGATGCGATGTGGGCTAGAAAATCATATCGTAAAAAATTAGTTTTGGTTTTCGGTGTCGCAAAAAAAAGGAAAAAAATTGAAAAGCTTCGGCCCAAACTTCGGCCATTTTTTGGAAAAACCGAGGCCGAAGCCGAATGTGCATTTTCGGCCGATAACGGCCGAAGCCGATGCCGAAGCCGATTAATCGGTCGGGCTCTAGTGTGTAGCCTTTTTCATAAACATGTTTATATTTACTAATTCGCACACTATCGTTAATCTTGAATCTCGGTGTACGATACATTTTCAAGTTATTATATGCAGTATCTAATATTTCCTTTTCATTAGATGGGTTGTACTCTATTATTGTAATCATTAATTAAATTTTGATACTTTTCAATCCACTTGTATGTTCCATGATAACTAAACTCTTTCCACATCATTTCCTTTAGCGTTCTGTTAAAGCGTTCGGCTTTCAATACACTATACGTTGAGTAATGATTAATTTTGTGTTGTTGCATCTTCAATACCCTTCATTAGCCGCGCTATACAAAATGTCAAAATTTATTGACGGATTTCATTCTTTTATTCATTTTTCTGTTGAAATAACTACATTTAAAAATATGAACGAGGAAATATTTAATACAATTAAATTTATATTAAATTCATCTACGGAAACATCCGAGTCTAGTTCCTCTTTGTTTAGTGAGAGCGATAGTGAAGAACAAATGGAAAAACATGGAAAAATAAATACATTTATGGAAACTGTTGCAAGTTACAGCGATAACGACTTCAAAGAAAATTTCAGAGTCAACCGGTCTACGGCCTATGTCTTTTGATTCTAAATGTTTCAAATTCTTAATAGATGCATATGTCCAATCTGACCAATACAAAAAGAAATTTTTAAATAATGGAGGATGTCCAAGAATTGCTGCGGAAAAGAAGGTGTGCCTTTTCCTATGGTATACGGCGAATACGGAGCCTTTTCGCACAATTGCAAATCTGTTTGGTGTTTACAAATTTTCAGCTTGGACAATTGTTTCACGGGTAACTGATTGGATGATTGCTTCAATTGGTCACAACCATATAAAGTGGCCATCAAATTTGGAAAATTTGGCCCAAACATTCGAGAGTCGAGCCGGCATCCCTAGAGTAATTGGTGCTATCGACTGTTCCGACATTCACATACAAGCGCCTGTCTCTAATAAAGCAGACTATTTTACCCGAAAGCGTAACTATAGCTTAAAGTTGCAAGCTATTGTGGGAGCTGACAAGAAGTTTTTAGATGTTTATTGTGGTGAACCAGGATCTCTACATGATAGTAGAGCTTTACGTCGATCACCGATATATCAAAAAATGTTCACCAACAACAACAGTTTTGGCAATGGATACTTCATCGTCGGTGATTCGGCATATCCGTGATACAATTGGCGGGTTAGTCCATTTAAAGATAATGGGAATCTAACACAAATTGAAAAGAAATTCAACTATTTACATTCTGTCACACGAATTCCAGTTGAGCTTGCATTTGGATTATTAAAAGTCAGGTTCCGAAGGCTTAAATTTTTCCTGGAGCAGCAAAATTTAAATAGGATTGTAAATCTTGTTATGGCAGGGTGCATTTCACACAACATTTGCATTGATAACAACGATGCTATTCCATTTGACGAATCCGTTACAAACGAACCTGACTATGAAAGTACACCAGACTTACAAACCAACAGACGAGACCAATTGCTACAAGAACTAATTGCTAAAAATGTACTTTAAATTTATCTACTCTACTTTGTATGTGGAAACCTCCTATGTATCAAAATAAATATTTAAACATGAATAATTTTTATCTTTTATTGCATTGACAATTTTGTTTAACATTTCCATTTTTATACGATTGCGTTCTTTTTTTTCTTCATCTGCTTTTTCTTTTAATTCTATTTTTTTTTCGTGTATTCTTTTAACAAAATCAATTTTTCCTTCAAATAACTTTCTTTTGTCATTCTGGCCTTCTTTTTTGGTGTAACCTCACCGTCGTCTTCACTTCCACGCACCTCTTGTTCTCGTGCCTCTTCATCTAGCTCCGATGACACCTTGTGAGTTGGCAAGGCTTGGACTGGCTCGCCTGACAATCCCAAGCAATGAGTATTTGCTATCATAGGTCTATCACCAAACAATTCCTCCAGCTCAGCCTCAAAAGGTATTGTAGTCCGAGCTGCACCTGTTTGCCCTTCGTTGTCTTTTGTTTGCTTATAAGAACGAATCGAATTCTTTAATTTGATGTTTAGTGCCTCCACAGATGTTGGTTGGGTCTTGAAAAAAATGGTTTTTAATAGAAACGGGTGAACAAATATGTTTTTGGAAATAAAATCCTTACCAGGGCGCCACGACTTATTAAATCCTCCAGAACATTTCCCATCGCATACTTATTTTTCCTGGGGTGGAGGAATTCACTTTTGCGGCTGCTGTATGCATCCAAAAATGCCAGAGTCTCGTCTCGAGACCATTTCCTGCGCCTATTAATAAAATATTAGATAAAAAGTAGTACAAATAGCTTTCAAATTAAGAAATACTTACGAAGTTTTCTGTTCCATTTCGAAATTTGTTGACTTTCCTTTTATTTACATTAGTGATGTACTTTATGTACTAAAAAGTACTCGTCGAATGCTTTTCTAATACAATCTTCTTCTTCTTCAAATTGCCATTCGTAGTAGAATGGTAACACCTGAGAGCTATTAGAAAGAAGTGCCGCCATCTAATGTAAAGTAGTAAACAATAGCAAACGGCTGAAATAAAATCCAATTTTTTGATCCAGCTCTCTATCTGGATCAATCGTTGTTTTTGTTTTGTGTATAAAATTTGATAGATCTGGATCAAATTGATCAAATTGATGGATCTCGGGGTGAAAAAAACGCGGCTATTATCACCTTTCGACGTGGGAAATTTCGTCGAGATTGTGTATGTAACTCTGCAACTAGGTTTCTTTTACTCATTTTTTTAATTTTTAATTTTTTTTTTATGTGGTGTAGTAGTTGATGGTGTTGTTGTTGTTGATGATGACTATGATAGAATAATACAATATTTAAGGTCCAAAACGGTCGCGTGGACCTAATTTCGTAAAATCGTAATCTAAATTACTATTATCCTCTTTTGCAGTCGCTGGCATTTCCCTTCTAATTTCTTCAATATTTTTGTTCATAATTTCAATTTGCGTCTTTATTTGCTCTATATTTTTATCGAAGCGTTCTGAATATGTTTTGACACGGTCGTATTGTTCTCTCATGAGCTTATCTATCATATTTTCAATTTCCAACTTTATTTGATCCATATTTGTTTCGAAGTGTTCGGAATATGTTTCGATACGGTCGTATTGTTCTCTCATGAGTTTATGTACGAAATCTTTCGTTGTTGCATCATTAGAAGCAATGGGTGCTCCCACATTAATAATTCGTTTAGAATTCATATTAATATTTCGATCATGATCAAATGTAAAACCAATATCCTTTATTATAGATTTTTTAACATTGCTGTGGGTTCGTTTCGCATTGTGGGAATAGCGACCAAATTTATCAACACTCATGGCTCTATTCTTATCCTATTATATTACCCTCTCTCAATTCTTCAATGATTGAAACAATTTCGTTATTGTGATTGTTGTGACCGGCTGACTGTGATGAAATTAATAGTCGCAAACGATCTACTAGCTCATTAGGATTATCCCAATGTACGTAATTTGTTTTAGTTGAATTTAATTTCATTAGCCCAGACCCTTTATGTGAGGATTTTATTGGTGTTGATGTTGCTGTTGTTGTTGTTGATGACGTTGATGATAAATTAGCATTAAACAATTTTTGAATAATTTGTTTATATTTATGTGCTTTGCTTCCTTTTATTTGTTTGTGTGCATCAAAATTGCGTTTATGGGCATCCGTAGCTAATAATATCGATTTGTAAGTATTTAATTCTGTTTCGTTATATGTTTTAGGAGCTTTTTATAAAATAACAGACTAAACAGACCGTCTGTGAAATCCCAACTGTTAGTTCCAATGAGGGAATACCTGGTAATGAAGCAGCCGACGAATTAGCTCGGAAAGGGTCGGCAATCAGTGCTGACCTAGCGGACCGTTCTGTTAAAATCCAACTCTGTAGTATTAGGGAACGACTAGAAAAACAGTTTGAGAGGCAGGCCAACATCAGATGGAGACAACTCTCCACCTGTGAGACCTCTCGCAAACTATGGCCACAACGCAATGAGGGACGTACGGTCAAGCTCCTGCAGTTTGATAGGAAATCCATATCTGTCCTCATGGGCACATTAACGGGTCACAACCTTTTAGGAGCTCATGCTAGGAGACTGGATCTTACCCAAAATGACCTTTGTAGGGGCTGTGGGGACGAGGAAGTCGAGGAAGATACCCACCACTTCCTCTGTCGATGTCCAAGTCTACAACATCTCAGGCGCAGAACCCTTGGGGAATACTTTTTCGATGACCTGGCGGAGTTATCTGATAAACCCCTTCGTGATATGCTCGCCTTTGTAAGAAATTCTGGGTGGTTGGATTACCAACTTATGGTTTCACGAGTGTGGGCCTATCCCACCTCTTAAAGTACGGGCATCACAATGGGTCAACTTTTTTGGCCTAAGTGTGATGGCACTGGAGTATTTATGCTCCAATGGTGCCATCTTCCCTCTAACCTAGTTCCAATTTGTATTTTATTAGCAGTTATTTTAAGAGGCAATTTACCAAATCTCCAATTACCATCTAAACCTCTGTTGACTCCATATACCAAATCTAATTTGTTGATTTTATTCAACAATGATAAATCTGATATTATTTTGGAACTATTGCTATTATTTGTGTTGTTAATATTAGTATCTTCATTCGTATTTGTGTCACTTTTTTTTCTGTTTTGAAGTATTCTGATTCGTTTCTTTGAATTGGTGAACTGAACGCTAGAGCTTCTTTTCTTTGAGTTGGGTACATAGAGTCTAAATTTATAGATTTAAAGGTGTCATCATCATCATCATCAGATTCATTCTCGACCTTCTCCTGTTTAAATTCTTCCTGTTTTATACTTTTATATTTCTTAGCTGTATCAATAAACTCCTTTAATGGTTTTGTTATGGGTGAAAATAGTTTTTCTAGATTATCAGTTTCTGATAATTCTCCAGTCTTTATAGCTTGAAACTTTCTTTTTAAGACATTCCTCGCACTTATAATGTTTTTCATCAATTTTTCATCCATTGAACTTAATTTTGTATATCAGGTTTCGATCAAACCGGATCATTTTAAATAACAGATCAGGTTAAATATCAGATCAGGTTAAATAGCAGATCAGGTTAAATAGCAGATCACAGGTTAAATATCAGATCAGGTTAAATATCAGATCAGGTTAAATAGCAGATCACAGGTTAAATATCAGATCAGGTTTATCGCGCTATTTTAAACTAAAACTTTATAAAACAAACTAAAATCACAAATCCCCACGCGATAATTAAATTCCCTATTTGCTCGACAGTCGCGAAGCGTGGGATTTAAGACGACCCTCGCGGTATGGTATCCCCGGACGAACGAACAACACGAACACACGAAAACCTGATAAATAAACTTCTTTTAAAAACTACACCGAAACTGCCGCAATAGATATATATATAGGTATATATATAACTATATATAAAAGAAACGGAAATTTTCCCGACACAAGGAAAATAATACCGAGCACAAACCCTTTTTCAAAATCAACACAAACCGACAATCACCCAAAAGAAATTATTCGTACACCAAAAATTATATTTCTTTAAACGCAATTGATTTGCGGGACCAGACCAACCTGTCTGAAATCCCTCGCACGATTCTTTGCAGAATCTATTCACCAGCTGGACTTCGATAAAATTCGATGTCCAGCAACAACTTGGCTCTGATGCGGGACGACACAAACAAAAAAAAAGGAATAAGGAAGAGGGGGGGAAAACGGCCAAACAAATCCCAAGCAAACTACTTGGACGGAAACACTTCACCAAAACGGACGGATCGCAAATTTTCAACATGCTACCCATTCATCCCCCAAAATCACATATAAAATTTCAGCGAAATCGGTTAAACACTGCATAAATTATAGCATTTTAGAATAATATTTGCTACTCCCACCTCGAACGCCCGAACTATGATGAGATCAATGAAATTACCTACATTTTGGTATGTGTTTCAGGCCCGTGCGCAAGGGGGGGGTTTTGGGGGTTCCAACACCACCCCCCCCCCCCAGAGATTAATTTTTCAGTACAAAATTATTGAAACGATACTCAAATTTAATCGATTGTACAAGGTTTTATGGAATTGAAATTTTCTTTTGCCAGAAAATTTTTTTTTTATGATGTCGCGAAGCAAATTTATGTTTTGTAAGCTGGAATATTTTGAAAAAATCTCTAAAAATACAGTTTTTATGAGAAAGTTTTTTGGTATAGCCCAATTAACGTTTAAAAAAAATTTTCAAAGCAATTCTATACAACGCAAGTCCGTTTATTTGGTGATTTTTTAATGTTTTTTTTGCTTATGGTCAAATTAGTCCCAGAAAAAACATTCTTAGTTACCGAGTATTATGAATATCTCGAACAAAAATATATATGTTTTTATATTGAATTGAGCTAGTTTTTTTTTATTTGAATACAAAGTTTGGTAATTTTTACCGAAAAAACAGTTATCAAAAGATTCGTTTTGTTTTGATAAATTATTGTGTTTTGCCTATTCGACAATTTTTTAACTTCTTGATAATACATTTCTCAAAAACGTGATAGAAAAATTGCTAAGATCCAATGTCTTGTATGACTTAAATGACTTATAATAATCTAGAGAGTGGACTATCTAACTAACATTTTGAGCAATTTATAGGTTATTTTGGAATCCAACAAAAAAAGATTTCGTCCCAAAACCCAATTTTGACCCATTATATGTATCCATTTCTTGACATTTCCAATCAAATAGAGCAATAAAAAAATTTGAAAAATCATTCCTTTTTTGTTGTATACATATGTTTGTCCGATTTAGCTGAACTTTCAAAAACTAATTTTGTAAAAAACCCCCCCACGGGAAATTCCTGCGCACGGGCCTTATGTGTTTCATTAAAATCGGTCAAGTATTTCTTGAGTTATAAGGGAACAAACATACATACATACAAACCTACCAACCTACAAACTCACAAAGAATTTAATATAAGTAAGAGATTTTTAGTCAAAAAAAATATATATAATGGGAATGACATACATCAAACGTTTTAGTAAAAAACCAACCATCAAAGGGTATGGTTTAGTTGACACAATTATAAATAAGTTACCCATAGAACTACATCTACCAGGATATCAGTTTTGGGGACCTGGAACAAAATTACAAAAACGTTTAAAACGTGGCGATCAAGGTATTAATATACTCGACGCTAGTTGTAGAGAACACGATATTGCCTACTCAAAATTTAAAGATTTAAATCAACGTCATATAGCGGATAAAATATTAGCTGAACGAGCTTGGGAACGGGGAAAATCTAAAGAAAGCAGCATTGGTGAACGTGCAGCCGGTTGGTTCATAACAAACGTCATGAATACTAAAACCAAACTCGGTATGGGGTGTGTAATGAGTAAGCAGAAAAAACGTGGATTGAAAGTTAAAAAAACGTTTTCTTCAGCAATAAAAAATGCGACTAAAATGTTAAAGAAAGTTATGCCAGACAACATTCAAGACGCTATGAAAATTGCTCAAAAATCAATTAGATCCACCATAGGAAATAAAAAACATTCTATAAAAATTCTATAAATAGCTGTACCCAAAGTAGGAGGGTTTTTACCCCTTATACCTATACTAACAGCACTCGGTGCAATCGGTGCATTAGCATCAGGAGGTTCGTCAATTGCAAATACCATTAATGAAGCGAAAGCAGCAAAAGAACAATTGCATGAAGCTCTCCGGCATAATAAAAATATGGAAGCGATCGCGATCGGCAAAGGTTTACATCTTAAACCATATAGAAAAGGACTTGGATTCTATTATAAACCCTATTCAAAAAACTCTTAAGTAAGCTACCCAAAAGAGCATTAACTGATGTTGATTTACGAAAATTCGCTGTGATATACCGCACTTTAGAGGAGTATTTATGCTAGATGAACTACCAAAACGCGTATATCAAATTGAAAGCGGTATTTTGAATCTGGATTCATCTAGTGGAATTGGTACACATTGGGTAGCATATTACAAAGAATTTATTTAATAAAAACAAAAGTTTTTTAAACATATTTTTCTTGTTTCAATTATTATATAATTTTCTTATATTTAATATCTTCTTTCTTTCTTTTTTGAAAAATAGCTAAAGATTAATTTGTAGTGCTGGATACAGCATCCTCTTGGAGTGCTCTCCTCCAACGAAACAAGTCGTCGTCGTGGGTGCAGCAATAACACCGCAATCGTCCCGAGTCATCGCAATGTGCTGCGATGCCAGGCACTGTATTTAAAAACGAGACCATTATAAATGGAACCCGTTCTACGCTTCTTTCGTTGATTGGAAATTCCCTCTGGAATACATCAAAATAAGCCCCTGTAAAAAAAAAAAAGGAAACAAAATTCAATCAATAAGTTTTTTCATTGTTTTAATTTTTATGAATATAGCTTACTTTGAATATAACTGGCGTCAACTGCCTCGTCAGGCCTACGTGCATGACGCAGGACATATTGGACATTATCGTCCAAATCCCACCCAGCAGCCCTAATTCTCGCAAATAATCGTTGCACGTTATTCATGCTGCCGGTTTCTTTTAGCTATCGAGTATGTTAAACTATTTTTCTGTTACTCCCTTTATATATGAGAAATAAAATCACAAGACACATAGATTTTTTGTTTGGGAGGTAGCGAATTTCAAGCCACATGAGAAAATATTTTTGACTTTTTTGAAAAAGCGATCCGCTGTTTCTGCTTTAAACTTTAAAGGCATCAATTCGTAAACAAATGCATCCTCCTGTTAGAATATTAAAAGCGTCTGGACCGTTGCTTGTTTAAATAAATCAAAAGTCTTTCATTGGGTTTTGTTTCGCTTTGTTAGTATAAACAAACTACACTGCTACATTTTATGCTACAGTAAGTATGCTGGAGTTGCTTTAAATGAATGTCTGGCTTTCAGCCCAAAATCAAAAGATCTCCCGCAAGGTGGCTGCCCCTATCGACATAGCACCGAAACTCACCGAACGGCGATCGCAAGAGGGCACTTCAAAGCTTTCATCCAAGGCCACAGGTGGCGTCACTATCGACCAACCAAATCAAAAGCCCTACCGCCAGGCAATTGCTAATTTACAACTAGTCCATACAAACTCCAACCAGAAACTTTAACCCGAATCAGTCCCAGCGTAACTATATGAGTATATTTACGAAAGAGTATATTTACGAATAATTCGAAAAAAAAGTTCTGGGCTGATTCAGGTTAATATGAAGAAATTGTGAATTGTGGCTTTCAGCCCAGAAAGCAACCAAATCAAAGACACCAACCATATAAAAAGACGCGCCAGGTGACGAAATAAGCTTGTTGATGGAGCTCGAGGGAAGGAGCAAAAAAGACCGAAAAGAGCTAAAATCTTTCAGTTTTTACACTGTTTCAGTTTTCTCACTAAACCCAGAAACCCCATATTAACACTACTGATGGGGTTCACTCTTCTAAGAGTCATTTGTTTGTATTTCTTCAAGTTGAGATTCATATTGTTTATTTTACGCCAGTTACATAGCTGGTCAAGGTCAGAGTTCCAAGCCGATTGAAATTTGCCGGCGGCGGCTCGAAGGCCCTTTTTCGTCGGCGGAGCGGCTGAAGCCGGCTGAGCCGGCTTGGAAAATGAGCCATTTGAACTGAAAAGATGAAATTTTTTTGGCTAGATTAAAACAAGAACTACAGCACAATTTCTTTAACAAGTTTTCGTATAAAACTTTTATTTGCATATGCTTGTATGTTGGCATGAGGAAAGTTGAAAAGTTTTGTTAATTCAGTTATTAAGTAGCATCACAGTCGCCAGATTTGTGTAAATTATCTTATAATGAGATCATGAACTGAGATTTTTGTAGAGAATTTGAAATTCGTGAGATTTTTCCATTGGTGTGAGAGTAGCATCATTTTGCAGTTCTACAATCGCCGAATTTTGCTAGATGGTACCTGTCTGTTTACACATCTCCGCTTCAACAATTGAAGCATCGTTAACAAAAAGTTGTCGCTTAATCGTCAATGGACTTAAACGACATCGTTTGGCTGAAACGCAAATACCGGCACCAGAAAAGGCTTCTTCTGACGAAGCTGATGTTGCTGGGATTCCAAAACAAATATTGGCTAGTTGCGCTACCCTTGGATAAGTCTAAATTGAAAATAAAATATTTATATAAATCTGTGTTAATGAGTATAATGCAATGAGAAAGGAAACTCAAGTTTCGCATATGTCCCTTAAACTACTTCAACTTGTTGCTATATAAATATAAAAATTAATTCGAAATATAAAAATTTACCTTACAATGTTTTTGCCACCATTCCAAATTTTCAACTTCTTCTTCAGGCGCATCAAAATATTTATTTATTTCTACAAGAACATCATCAACAACGCGATTCGTTGTTGAGGCAATAAATGAAAACCACTGCTTTCTGGTTTTGGATATTTTCAAAAATTAACAATTTATTATTACTTTTTTATTGAAAATTTTGCATTAAAATTACGTTTTCGGTAGAGCTTGTACTGCTTTGAGAATATGATGAAACGTATTTCCTTGTAAATAAGTGATTCTTTAGAAATTCCTTCATCGTAGTCGTACATGAGTACAGCATCGAAATTATTTTCAGAGGTTCTTGGTATTTTTTGTAAATATTTCTCTAAAACAATTCTGGCAAGTGAATTGTTGTGTGTGTATCAGTGCACACACAATGTAAAAATTCATTTGCCATGCAACTTGCTTGCTGGGACTTTGAGGAAATTCTTCAACCAGGCATAGTAGTAGGTTGCTATACAACAACAAGTAAAAATTCAGTTTGCTGCATTTTACCATTCGCTGCTTCAGTGAGTTGGCGTGTGATGCAAAGGAGAAGTAATTCTCTTGTGTGTCATACCAATACTTACTTATAGCGTCGCTTGGATAAAATAGAATGCATAAAGAGTGCTGACGAGGATACGTGGCTGGATCCGAAACAGCTGTACACTCTGCCAGACTGAGTTTTTTGCTTAGTTGTTGTACTCCCTTTCCAAAATTAATTTTTTGGAAAACGAGCTAAAACCCATAATTAATACATAAATTATGAAAAGCTCAATAAAAATCTGAATTTTTTACTAATTAAACATATGGAGGGTACGCCAATCAAACCAAAAACAATTTTGTTTTTGTATTTTCTGGCAAGTGAATTGTTGTGTGTGTATCAGAGCACACACAATGTAAAAATTCATTTGCCATGCAACTTGCTTGCTGGGACTTTGAGGAAATTCTTCAACCAGGCATAGTAGTAGGTTGCTATACAACAACAAGTAAAAATTCAGTTTGCTGCATTTTACCATTCGCTGCTTCAGTGAGTTGGCGTGTGATGCAAAGGAGAAGTAATTCTCTTGTGTGTCATACCAATACTTACTTATAGCGTCGCTTGGATAAAATAGAATGCATAAAGAGTGCTGACGAGGATCCGTGGCTGGATCCGAAACAGCTGTACACTCTGCCAGACTGAGTTTTTTGCTTAGTTGTTTTACTCCCTTTCCAAAATTAATTTTTTGGAAAACGAGCTAAAACCCATAATTAATACATAAATTATGAAAAGCTCAATAAAAATCTGAATTTTTTACTAAAAAAACCGTCAAGTTTTTGAGACAAGGGTCCAAAAGTGCTGCTATTACATACATTTTTGTGATTTTAAATCGGCGTTTTAGATTTTGGAGAGCGAAACAATACAGGTCTATTGACTCAGAAAACTCTACAATTAGTTGTTTCTCCATGTCATCGAAAATGTACACCTAAAAATAAAAACGGAAAAATTACTTTCTTTGCATTGGAGTGGACCTTATTTTAGCAACATTCGATTTTCTTTCGTACCACTTGAAAGAAAATTGAATGTCGCCAAAATAAGGTGCACTCTAATTTGAATTTTTTTTAAAGCCAAAAGTTATAATAGTAATCTTAAGTAACTAATAGTGTATTCCATCGCGTGTCGTTGGAATTTTTCAGGGAAGGAGTTTTTTCCGGATTCATTGCTTTCGACATTTTCTTCAAAATCGTCGTCATCGGGTACGCTAGTAGGAAACTCCTCGCCCATCTCTAATTCTGCACCCACTCCATATGCCTCTATCAAAATTTTAAATAGTTCGTCGTCTTCATTTAATTTGTTTAATTCCAATATTTCATCCGTTTTGTATTGCAGCGCTCTGTATACTTTCTTAAGTTTTTTTACTGTATTTCGCAAAGTTGTGTGATTTTCGTTGTTCAACACATCGTGCTCAAGAAATCGGTGCAATGCGTGCGCAGTGCAATCGTAACGTACAATATCGGAAATTTTGAGTGCAGACAGTATGTTACTGCCACTGAACTCTTTTAAAGTAGATTTAACTTTTTCCGCGATCGTCGCACCGGTATGTGGGTGGGGAAAATATTCCGTTTTTAATGAAATGCATTTTATCTCGAAGTTTGTGCAAAAGTGCACTTTCATATTTATATAAGAGAGACGCTTGTAGCTGTCTGTCCATAAATCCAATACGAGTGCTATCTCTTTCGGATACGCTAAGTAAACATCGTATACGTCTATTGTGGACACTGTCGTCGCTCGAGGAAGTGGCAGATCAGGTTTTAGTTTACGAACGTACTTCTGAAATCATTTCCGCTGGAATCCGAATCAGAACCTACCTCCATACGAAAATCGTTTAAAACTCTTGGACATCCCTACTCTGAAAAATAGAAGAACGATGCTTAATGTAACATTTTTGATTAAATTGATAAATGGCTCTCTGAATTCTACATTTTTGCTTCAAGAAATTGATTTTAATATCCCAACCCGTCGTTCCAGATCTTTCATTCCTTTGATATTAAGTATGTGCCGCTCTAATTACGCGCAGAATGAACCTTTTCGTTGTATTTGTAGCGATTTTAATAGTCTGTATTCTGTCTTTGACCTGTCAGATTCACTTAATAAAACTAAAACTTTTATTTTAAATGCACTTGATCACACTTAAGCCTTTGTTGCTCTTTGAGTTTTTGAACCGCTTAGGGTCTAACGAAATGACAGGGTTGCCAAACTCCACAAAGATCGGCATTGTCGATTTTTTGAAAGTGTTGTATTTTTGTTGTATTTTATATGTATATTTCAGCAGAATTTTGTTTTTTACTGTATATTGTATACAAATAAAACAAAATTTTTAGCTGAATTCACATTCGTTCCGTTACTGTTTACTTAACTGTTCTATTTGTATTTGATTTTTTATATCTCGTATAAAAAAATAAAATACTAAAATTAATATTTGTAATCTTTGTCGCATAAATTAACTGTTTGTATTGTTTTGTCTTTGTATTTTTGTTAAGTCTAATATCGTAAAGTAGAGAAAAATTATATTTGATCAAATTCATATTCGTCGCATGAATTCTGATGCTTCATAATATTTTCTTTTAATTCTATTGTTTATTATCACGTTAATCTTATATTATGTTATGTTTGGAAAAATTCTCTCTTGCATTCATAACCTAATTCGCGTTTTATTAATATGCGTTTATCAGCTGATGATTTTAATCTGTAGCTGAAACGAATTTCAAGATATGTTTACACGCGATCGGTTACACAACGTAATATAGTATGAAATGGCTGCAAATCGATGCAGCACATTTCGGCAAGTAGTCTCATGTTGATAAAGTTATCGCTTTTGCCTTGGAAAACCTTTCCAGTAGAGTAGGAGAGGGCAGTGCGGTGTATTTTTT
Source organism: Heteromyza rotundicornis (assembly GCA_951394025.1). NCBI lineage: Eukaryota > Metazoa > Arthropoda > Insecta > Diptera > Heleomyzidae > Heteromyza > Heteromyza rotundicornis. The sequence goes on from OX596011.1 coordinate 41,741,664, forward strand.
CTATTTTTAGGTTCGTTTCTCAAACGAATATCCTCCTCGTGTGCACTATTCAAATGATTCATGTAGTTACCTGTCGCTGTTGATGTGTTAAAACTGTTTTAAGTTTAATAATTTACTCCCCAGGCCCTCGTAAATATAAAATGAGATTAAGGAATTTAGGAAAAGTGTACTCACCCTTTTAGACAGGTGGGCTCAGAAATAATACACAATTTACAAAATTTAAATTTTTGCAAAATTGGCTTGTCGCGCAACATCAAAGTACCGAAGAATCTCCAGACAACAGAGCCACATCCTGACGATCCAGCGATACGATATTTCCGATATCTTTCACCATTTTCTTACGGCGGAATAATGCTTCGTAGTGAGAAATGTCGGCCGATTGGTGCTGTTGCACATACTGGGGCTCGTCAAATTCAGTGTCCGATTCTGAGTCGGATTCGTCCAGAGTAATGGGGGGACTTTGTGCTGTGCTGCAACTACGCGTTGAGTCGTCTTGGAGTGGCTTGCGCCGAGTTCCGGCTGGTTCTGTGTCGGATTCCTCCAGAGTAATGCGGCGACTTTGTTTTGCACAATCACAGCGAACGAAAACAGCAACAGTTCCATTCTCAGTGATGAGCTTGAGTACTTGGAGGAATACCTAAAGCTTATGGGCCCTATAGCAGAAGCGATCGATTTCCTTCAGGGAGAAAAAAACCATGTATATTGACTACTTTGTCCCTAGTATAATGTCTTTATATTTATATAAATATTTATTACTATTTATTAAAAAAAAATTTATTATAATACTGGTGTTTGTGATTTGTAAACTAATTCATTGATGCTCTGATTTCATGGTAGTTAACGGTTACCACAACTTTCTAAATTCCAGAAACAAATTTTGTGTATTTTGGTATAAATGTGTATGTAAAGTTATTGGATTTGCATTAAATAACCTTCGGCATCCACAAAAATTCTTTCAAGCCTCCAAAAACGAATTCTAAAATGTCTGTATAGAAAACTAAATCAATTTTGCAAAATAAAATAAATCATATTCCTAAAATATTTCCAAATCAAAATGTAATATTGTTGGAAATTTGAATGTTTTAGAAAATTCAAGAGATTTTCTTTAAATCAATCTGGAAATCAACTATTTTAATTAGATTGATTAATTAAATATTTCTAATAATATTTGAATTTGGAAAAAAAATCCTTTTATAGCGTAGGTATTCCATTTTATTTCATAATCTGAAAGAGATACAAAAAACATAAAATATCTTCTAAATATTTAAGCACATTGCGTAGAAAATCCATTGGCACCACCCCATCTCCCTTCTAGCGCAGGCATACTATCATGCCTCCACTAGAAGCGAGGATGGAATGTGCAATTTCTTCCCATAACAGGCGTGCAGGCATGCCTTGCGAAATTTACTACTGGGATATCTTCAAAATATTTAAGCGTATTGCGTAGCAACTCGATTGACGCCATCCCCTCTCCCTTCTAGCGCTGGCATACTGGCATGCCTCCGCTAGGAAGGAAGCTTAGTTTTCACGATTTTTACTACATCTTAACAACAAGAGCTAATAACAAAAAACCTTAAACAGATCTGTTGAATTATCACCGCAACTTTGACGGTTAATGCACTGTAGTCGATTGGCCTTGGTCATGAATTCACTACAGTGCATTGAACACATGCACAGTTAGTATAATTGGCGCACAAGTTTTGTCGCTCCAGACGGGAACATGACACCCCCGTTTGCACGATTGAAAAATGCAAGCGCTGCCGATTATGCTGACTGCAAAATAAGCAGTCAAGGTTGCGACAATAAAATCAAATTATATGTATAAAAATCAAATTATAAGTATAAAAGAAGCCACAATTCAATAAAGAGACGAGTTGTTTTTTGACTTTAAATAGTTAAAGGTGTTTTGGTTACAAACGCAAGTTGGCGTAGTAGAGTCAGTTAATTAAACATTCCGTTCGAGTGGTTCAAGTGCCATCTCGAACAAATCCTGAATAAGTTGCCCAGGTTCAAGTGCCTGTGCAACAACATATTCTCGGGATTAAACTTTGGCGCCCCCGGGTGAACATAACCACCAAACCACATACAAGGAAGTCCTTGAACGTATCCATCAAACCACATTGAAGGAAGTTCTCGGCACATTGCAACAAACCACATAGAAGGAAGTCCTTGCACACAACCTGCAGAAGGCGATCGTGAATTACAAGAAGGCATCGAAGGATCGGAAGACACTCGAATACGTCGAGAAGAAGGCCGAAGAAATCGATGAGCTGTGGCGAGAATTACAGCATATTGACAATGTCATACGAAGGGACCCTGCAGCTAACGGCGATCACCCGTACTTCAAGAAAGACCTTTACACATCAATTGGGGAAAAATACAGCGAAGTTCGGGAAGAGATCAAGGGCACAAGCAAAGTCCTGAATCAACAAAAGGCCGAAAGGCAAGGGGCCGAACAACAAAAAACCACACAGCCACACCCAAAGCCAGTGGTTCAAGAACAAAAATCTGCCTTGCCAATTGTCCTAAAACAAAAAAAGGATAATTGACATTGTGGAACGGATGATGATAGACGTTGTAATGTTCAAACTGTTTTGGATATTTCTAGCGTTCCACCGCTTATATTTGCATAGGCCATAAGGCCTCAATATGCTCCCTAGGTATTGATAACTCAAAAGTTGGATATCAAGTGTGTTTTATTTCAGAATCACCAGGGCTTTTTATACCCTGTTGACTCCATCAATTTCAATTGATTTTATAAAATATGCTTATAACTACAATTCTACAAAATATGCTTATTCTACAAAATAGATTAAAGGTGAAACACATATCATTCAATATTAAAAAAAAATCGAAGCATAAACAAATGCATCGAAACTCAAACGTCAGCAACATTGTATTGAGCTCAATGATCCAAGAGTAGCATATGCTGACGCTCAGACTTTGAAGCAAATATACAATAACAATGTTGTATGCCTAAGCGCGCTAAGATTCAGCTTCAATATTAAAGCGCTGGTTTGTTGTTGTTTGTGTTCGTATGCAATTTGTGAGTATGGATACACTACACCCATACCCTTCAGATGGAAATTATTTGAAACATAATTTACAAAGCAATTTAGAAGATGGTTGGAAAAGTGTATGATATGCAATATTAAAATTTGGATAATATATATTATTAAAATTTTTTAAATAATATATTACTGATAGTATATTAGAATGAATTATTCGAGACAAATATATAAATGAGAATAAATCTTATTAAATTATATATATTAATTATATTCTAGTTAATAGTATTGAAATTTATAATAAAATATATTGAATTTAAAATTACATACGTTTTTTTTTTTTTTGCAATGTAGAATGAATTAAAAAAAATTTTAACTAAATAGTATAAATTATATATCATCTTTTGATGGAATATATTTCTTTAAAATATTATTATGGAATTCTTTATGTTTTCCTCTGATATCTATTACCGAATTCACACCTTTTCTTTCTATTATTTTATAAAGTCCATGATATGGGCTCTGATTTTTCTTCCTAGTATCTAATTTGAATAATACTAAGTCATCTACTTTAAAATTGCTTATATTAAAATTCTTATCGTATGCTTACTTCCTCCGTTCCTTAACTACCTCAACAATTTGTCTTGCTTTTTTGAAAGCTGAATGTAATCTAATCCTAAGTTCATTGGCATAATTCTCCAAATTGTAAGTCTTTGTGTTTGTTTTAATTACGTCACTTGGTAAGTAAGGCAATTTACCAAAATACCAATTCGTATGGCGTATAATTTGTGTCTACGTGTGGTGTCGTGTTGTATGCAAACATATAGTATGCAATCCATTTGTCCCATTCATAATCATCGGCAAGCGAAAGCAAATACTCATTTAAAACTCGATGATTACGTTCAAGGGCACCAATTGTTTGATGATGGTAAGGCGAAGAAAATACTTGTTTTGTTTTTAACATTTCGCATATGTTTTTCATTAATTCGTTTCTGAATTCTGTACCTCTGTCAGATTTCAATACTTTAAAACAACCATACTTCAGAATAAAATGTTCTACTAAAGCTGAAGCAACTGTTCGTGCATCTTTACACTCTAGTGGACATACTACTACAAATTTCGACAACTCACATTGCATTGTTAATATGTATCTAAATTCATTTGACATCCTTAACGGTCCGACTGTGTCTATTGTTATCACTTCAAAACTAGTTGATGGTGTATCTGTTATTTGTAATTCTGCTTTTGTGTGCCTAGTTATTTTATTTTTGGCACATTTTTCGCATTCATTAATAAATGTCTTAACCATTTGTCTCATATTCTTCCAAACATATCTCTGTTTCAGTCGTAATACTGTTTTTCTAACACCTAAATGTCCTCCTGTCGGTGTATCATGAAACTCTTGGATAAGTTTACAAATCGTAATCCATGATTTTATTTCTTTCGGGGGCGTATACAATATTATATTAATTGGCAATCTATCATTTGTTGGCAAATTTTCTATTCTATACTTCCTAAATTCATTTTCTAATGAAATTTTTCTCTTTGGCAAATTTTTCTCTAATTCAGTATTATTGATCAAGGGTCTACAATTCTTGTTGTATCCATTCTTTCTTGACAAACTGTAACAATTCTACATATATGCATTATAATATTCTTTAAACCGGTATTTATCAATATAATGAAATAAAATATCACGCTCACTGAGGGCTAGCACCCCAATTTGTGAGTCAAACATAAGAGACTGTAGCTTCCCCAAAATCGAATCTAGTTTCGACAGGTCTTCGCTACACCTCACAATAACTTCGTTATTGCTAATAATAATTTCAGGCCTATTTACGACTGCAATCTCAAATTTAAATTTAAATAAATTTTTTATATCAGACATCGATGTATATTCCCAGATAAAGAGGTGAACAGTAGACCGTATCACCTTATAGGGGGAAAAAAAAAAGTAAACCGCACACCATCTAATTTGAAGCAAATTTGGAAGCAGATTCGGAAAAAAATTTCCTTTTTTTTTTGGCCGATCGTAGAGTTGGCGCATCGACATATTTCTTCATATTGTCACCATTTATGATCCGATTTTAAAGAATAATATATCAAAATTTTTGTCTCGAGGAGACCTATAATAATGTCTCAGAGGTCCCTGCTCTTAAGTAGACCCTTCTAGTACTTACCCACCAGATCTCAGTTAGTACCACCCTAATGTACCATTCCAATTGCAGAAAATTACCTCTTGCAAAGGACGTATACCGATTATTCCATTAGAACTATTTAAAAAAATAGAATTAATATTGTTACCGATCGTAGGGGCAGCGCATTGACATATTTCATCATATCGTCACCATTTATTATCCGATTTTAAAGTATAATATATCAAAATTTTTGTCTCGAGGAGCATTGCCCTTCTAGTACTTACCTACCAGATCTCAGTTAGTACCACACTAATGTACCCTAATGTATACATTGGAATGTTTGGTTTTTCAACTTCTCCGCTTCTACAACATAAATTAAAGAAATTTACGTAAAATCGAATTAAGTGTTTTAAGGCTGATATATTATTCTTTAAAATCGGATCATAAATGGTGACAATATGAAGAAATATGTCGATGCGCTACCTCTACGATCGGTCAAAAAAAAAAGAAAATTTTTTTCGGAATCTCCTTTCAAATATGCTTCAAATTAGATGGTGTGCGGACAACTTTATTTTTTCGAGACGGTCTAGTGTACAGGCTCCCTCTGAGAATTGTCTGTATTGTTAACTTCATTAATTTCTTCAATATTTTCTTGCCCATTTAATTCATCAATTTTTTTATTATCTTGCCCATTTAATTCAATATTTTCTTTTTGCATACCCCTTGTTGTTATAAAAATTTGTTCAGATGAATCCACTTTTGTTGGAATCATTGCTTTTAATATTTCACTGTCCATTTCTATCCTTGATAATGCATCTGCGTTTGTGTTCATTTTTCCTTGCTTGTATACTATTTCAAAATTGTAATCCGCTAAATCCATTCTAATTCTTGTCATTTTCGATGACGGATTTTTGTGTGTAAAATGTGAAATTAAAGGTCTGTGGTCAGTCACTACTATAAATTTTCGTCCGTACAAGTAAGGTCTAAAAAAATTAATTCCACAATGTATTGCTAAAAGTTCTTTTTCAACAAAGAATTGAACGGTTTCGCAATTTCAGCAAATTGTTCAATAAATCTTCTGCAATAGTTACAAAAAGCTACAAAGCGTCTCACATCATCAGAATTTTTCGGTACTGGGTATTTTTGAATTATCTCATATTTTGCAGGATCTGTTTTCACGCCTTCACTTGTTATTAAATGTCCCAAATAAACCACTTCCGATTTAAGGAAATTGCATTTACTTGCATTTAACTTCAAATTGTATTTACTGAGACGTTTGAAAACTTTGAGCAAATTACTGTTATGGTGAGTTAAACTGCACCCAAAAACTATAATATCAAATATCGACATACAAAAATTCTTCTGTACCGAGACCACTTAGTGCTAAAGTAAGCATTCTTTGGAAACTATTTGAAGATATTTTCAATCCGAAAGGTAATCGTTTAAATTGATAGTGTCCATTATTTGTTGAAAAAGCTGTCAACTCTCTTGAGTTCTCATGTAATGGTATTTGGTGAAAAGAACATGTCCGTAGAAAAATATTTTGCTCGTCCTAATTTATCCAAAATATCTTCTAATCTTGTCAATGGAACTTTATCATTCACTATTTTGTCGTTTAATCTACGAAAATCCACCACTAGACGCCATTTTTTATTGTCATCTGCACCTTTCTTTGGAAGCAACAGTAAAGGAGAATTGTAAGGGCTTATTGAATTTTCAATTATATCGTTGTCCCATAATTTCTGTACTTGAGACGCTATTTCGGTATTTTGTGTGTGTGGTAACCTGTAATTCTTTGTGTATACTGGAGTGTTGTCAGTTTTCTGTATTGTTTGTGTATACAAATTGTTTACACTTAAAGGTTCCTGTTCCAAATGAAAAATGTGTTGGTACTGTTTAAAAATTGAAATTAGCTCTTGTTGTGCCAATTCATCATTGTTTTCAAAATTATATTCTGTTAATAATTTTTCGAAGCGTTCGTCCAAATCAATTTGTTCGGTATTTTGTTTACAATTTTTGTGTTTACAACTTAAATTTTGAATTATTTGATAGTTTTTCAACGCTTTTGTGTCAATTCGTAGATTTTGTACAATTACATTGTGGTCATTCGTATTAAGTAGTTTTATGTGTGCACGACCATCTGCTGGTACTATTGAATTTCCTACGAAAACACCCTTTTCTATTTCTTGATTTAAAACTACACTATCTTCTTTCAATTGTATTGATATTGGTTGTATTATTTCCGTCCTTGGTGGTATAATAATGCTATTATTATCTATTGGTTTATTATTTATTGGTATTATAAATTCCCTACCCTCTATGGTGAAAGTTATTGTAAAAGTTTCAAAATCTATTTTACTCTCATATTTGACTAAAAAGTCTCTGCCTATTATACCATCAGTCGTAATTGGAAAATTTGAATCTACCATGCAAAATTTGTGTACTATATTTTTGTTGTCAATACCTAATTCTAAATTTATACTTCCTAAAGATTTTATTTCCTCATTTGTTATTCCTGTGAATTTACAAATGTCATCTGCGCAATATATTTCGTTGTTACGTAATTTTTGTGATTTACAAATGGATATATCAGCTCCTGTATCAATTAAAAATGTCAAGCAAGTTACAGCATTCTTGCAACTTAAAATTATGTAATTGGTTATGTTATTTCATAACAAGTAAATTTTTATTGGTATCCCGGAGCAGAACTCTGATTTCCGTGTACTGCAGCCGGGGTTTGGGAGTTTCCCTGTTCATTTACTATATGTACATGTCTGTTGTTTCTATTTGTATTTCCCTGGTGCCTATTATTTCCACGATTGTTGTAGTTTCTATTGTTACTGTTCCAATTAGTTCCGTTCCGATAGTCATTGTTTTGGTTAGTATTGTTAGTGTTGTACCTGTAGCTATTGTTATTGTAATTAATATTTCCAAAATTGTTATTATTTCTGTTATTGTTCCGGTAATTGTTGTTATTTTGGTATTGTGTATTACCGTTGTTTCTATACTGATTGTTATTGTTAAAATTGTTGTTGTTGTACTGTCTGTCACTGTTGTTAAAATTTCTATTGTTGTTTCTATCGTAAGCATTAAAATTGTTATTACTTCTATGTTGATTATTTTGATTGTTATTTCTAAAATTATTTTGTCCGTTAATTGCAAATACTTGACCTGTTTGTGGTCTACCTTCTATTTCAAGAGCTATGTTTACTGCCTCAGCAAGGGTTTTTGGTTGAGCCGCATAAATGACTGATTGAAATTGTTCATTTATGCCATCTTTGAATGTCGCTAATGCGCTATTCTGGACTGATATAATGAAAGCTTCCCTATGGCTATCATTTATGTTCGCAGCCATGTTGGTTGTTTACAACTCAATTAAGTCATTTACTAATTGTATTATTTTTTCTTTAAATTGCCCAACTGTTGAGTGTTCTTGTTTTAAGGTACTTAAATTTTTTGAAATTTGTGCTATGGAAACATCTTTTTTATAAGCTTTCATATAAGCATATAAGCATTTTTTTAAAGTATCAAAATCTGTTGGTACAGTTACAGTACCCAGAGTAGTTTGTACACTCGCCAATAATTTTACATAATAAACAAAATCAACAAGGTCCTTCTTCGCCTCAGGCGTCATTGATTTGTTTAAAATTTCGTATATTTTCAGGAAAGCTTCTAGTTCCTTTTTTTGTCCAGTGAAGGCTGGAATTGCCTTCATGGCGGTTTCTAAGCTAAACGCCGACATTGTTTTATCTACTATTTTGTTCTCAATGTCTAAGTCTTCGTCAATACCTTGTCGATCTTTATCTTCTCCTAGTATTTTCCTTGATTCTAATTCTTTTTTAGTATTTGTAATCTGTGATCACATTGTCATCCTGCAGATTTGACTTTTCAATAATGGAATTAAATCTGTCCTTAAACTCTTCTATTTCTTTCAGTTTTGCTGTTATATATTCAATACTATATTTTCTGTTTGGGGTTTTGCGCAAATTGGTTAATATAGTTGATAGTTGTTTAGACAAATCTTTTAGTAATTCCATTTCATAAAAAAAAATGTTATTACATATATATCTCTTCTTTTTAATACAGCATTATTTATATATTTTAATTTTTTGTTCTTTGTTGTTTTAAACAGTTATTGCACGATTAAAGTGTTTTTTCACATATTGTTTGTAATATGTGTTTATTCTATGTATAATATAAATTGCAAATGCTAAAATACACAAAAATAGAAAAATCGAAAAGTTGCCTCTTGATGTTATCGAGTTGTTATTGTCGATATTTTCTGTCACGATGACTTGTTCCTTTGACTGTGGCTGACCCATTGTAAACCACAGTGTTCCTGTCCATTCCATTGACTTCTAAATTTTATTGTAGAACGCCTTCTTCATGGTTCTTATTAGCGCAAGTAGGTTCCTCTTATTTTTCTGGTCCGTTGTAATGGCCACCATTCGATTCAATTCTGCTAGTTCTTGTCTGTAGCGTACCAGCTTTCCTCCTCTTGTTTTTTTTTTGGTTCTACCGACTTGAAAAAAGCCCTGCGGTCGTCTTCTTGCCGCTTGCTACGGCGCCTGTATTCTTCGATACTGATAGGCTGTGGCCCCGCTGCCTTCGATGTTGGTGTGTACGTCGGCACAATCTGGTCGCTGTTTGCTGCCTCCGGTACGTATTCCTCCTGTTGTGCTAGTTCTTCCCACTTTCTGAAGAGATCGTCGATTTCCGCCTCAGTCGACATTTGCTGACAATTTTCGTTTTTGTGTTTAAATTGCAATATAAATTTTATTGTCTCTTTTTATTTTGAACGTTATGTCCCTTTTACGAAATCCCTTTTGGTCAGTAGATTCCTTTCGTAAAGGCAAGATCGCCATGTAATGTTTAAACTGTTTATGATATTTCTAGCGTTCCACCGCTTATATTTGCATAGGCCATAAGGCCTCAATATGCTCCCTAGGTATTGATAACTCAACAGTTGGATATCAAGTGTGTTTTATTTCAGAATCACCAGGGCTTTTTATCAATTTCAATTGATTTTATAAAATATGCTTATAACTACAATTCTACAAAATATGCTTATTCTACAAAATAGATTAAAAATGAAACACATATCATTCAATTTTAAAAAAATATCGAAGCATAAACAAATGTATCGAAACTCAAACGTCAGCAACATTGTATTGAGCTCAATGATCCAAGAGTAGCATATGCTGACGCTCAGACTTTGAAGCAAATATACAATAACAATGTTGTATGCCTAAGCGCGCTAAGATTCAGCTTCAATATTAAAGCGCTGGTTTGTTGTTGTTTGTGTTCGTATGCAATTTGTGAGTATGGATACACTACACCCATACCCTTCAGATGGAAATTATTTGAAAAATAATTTACAAAGCAATTTAGAAGATGGTTGGAAAAGTGTATGATATGCAATATTAAAATTTGGATAATATATATTATTAAAATTTTTTTAAATAATATATCACTGATAGTATATTAGAATGAATTATTCGAGACAAATATATAAATGAGAATAAATCTTATTAAATTATATATATTAATTATATTCTAGTTAATAGCAGGGTTGGCAACCGAAACCGTAACCGAAACCGAAACCTTTTGACTGGAAACAGTCAAAAGGTTTATTTTCAAACTGATTCGAATTGGTTTTGAAACTGGCTTTTTGTGTTTGTTATTTATTGTATTGCTATGGAAACAGGCTGTATAAAAAACGCTATATTTTCAAAAATACAATTATTTGTGACAAAATTAATTTCGAAACCGCCTGCGGCACGAATGACGCCTCTGTGTGCGCAGGCATTTTTATGGTTTTTGAAAAGACTTGGAAAATTTTCGCTATTTTTTCGTAGTTTTATATGGCAGCCTTTTTCGTCCGATTTAGCTGATTCTCGAACTTGATCTCAATTCGGAGATAAAAACGTAAACCCAAAGTTTCACATCGATGTCTCAAAAAAAAAACATTCCAGCCTGTATGGTGACAGAAAGACGGGGATATGGCTAAATCTGTTTTCGATGCTGATCATGAATATATATACTTATCCATACCGGACATGCGTCCTTATGGACGTTTCAAACGTTGTGTAGGGTATAAAAACTAGAAATTTAAGCAGAAATTTGTTTGAAAATGCGATTAGATAAGGAAATTCGGTAAATGTAGTTAGATTCAGCACCCTTGATTTATATTGAATTGATATAAAATTTCCTAACATTGGGCCATCTAGAAACCTTTTAAAACCTAAACCGAAACGTTTTCAATCGCTCCAACCAACCGAAACCTTTTCAAAATCAAGGAGCGAAACCGATAACCAAAACCGATTGGCAAGTGAGAGTAAAACCGAAACCGAAACCTTTATTCGATTCGGTTGCCAACCCTGGTTAATAGTATTGAAATTTATAATAAAATATATTGAATTTAAAATTACATAAGTTTTTTTTTTTTTTTAACAATGTAAAATGAATTAAAAAAAATGTTAACTAAATAGTATAAATTATATATCATCTTTTGATGGAATATATTTCTTTAAAATATTATTATGGAATTCTTTATGTTTTCCTCTGATATCTATTACTGAATTCACACCTTTTCTTTCTATTATTTTATAAAGTCCATGATATGGGCTCTGATTTTTCTTCCTAGTATCTAATTTGAATAATACTAAGTCATCTACTTTAAAATTGCTTATATTAAAATTCTTATCGTATGCTTACTTCCTCCGTTCCTTAACTACCTCAACAATTTGTCTTGCTTTTTTGAAAGCTGAATGTAATCTAATCCTAAGTTCATTGGCATAATTCTCCAAATTGTAAGTCTTTGTGTTTGTTTTAATTACGTCACTTAGTAAGTAAGGCAATTTACCAAAATACCAATTCGTATGGCGTATAATTTGTGTCTACGTGTGGTAACGTGTTGTATGCAAACATATAGTATGCAATCCATTTGTCCCATTCATAATCATCGGCAAGCGAAAGCAAATACTAATTTAAAACTCGATGATTACGTTCAAGGGCACCAATTGTTTGATGATGGTAAGGCGAAGAAAATACTTGTTTTGTTTTTAACATTTCGCATATGTTTTTCATTAATTCGTTTCTGAATTCTGTACCTCTGTCAGATTCCAATACTTTAAAACAACCATACTTTAGAATAAAATGTTCTACTAAAGCTGAAGCAACTGTTCGTGCATCTTTACACTCTAGTGGACATACTACTACAAATTTCGACAACTCACATTGCATTGTTAATATGTATCTAAATTCATTTGACATCCTTAACGGTCCGACTGTGTCTATTGTAATCACTTCAAAACTAGTTGATGGTGTATCTGTTATTTGTAATTCTTCTTTTGTGTGCCTAGTTATTTTTTTTTTGGCACATTTTTCGCATTCATTAATAAATGTCTTAACCATTTGTCTCATATTCTTCCAAACATATCTCTGTTTCAGTCGTAATACTGTTTTTCTAACACCTAAATGTCCTCCTGTCGGTGTATCATGAAACTCTTGGATAAGTTTACAAATCGTAATCCATGATTTTATTTCTTTCGGGGGCGTATACAATATTATATTAATTGGCAATCTATCATTTGTTGGCAAATTTTCTATTCTATACTTCCTAAATTCATTTTCTAATGAAATTTTTCTCTTTGGCAAATTTTTCTCTAATTCAGTATTATTGATCAAGGGTCTACAATTCTTGTTGTATCCATTCTTTCTTGACAAACTGTAACAATTCTACATATATGCATTATAATATTCTTTAAACCGGTATTTATCAATATAATTAAATAAAATATCACGCTCACTGAGGGCTAGCTCCCCAATTTGTGAGTCAAACATAAGAGACTGTAGCTTCCCCAAAATCGAATCTAGTTTCGACAGGTCTTCGCTACACCTCACAATAACTTCGTTATTGCTAATAATAATTTCAGGCCTATTTACGACTGCAATCTCAAATTTCAATTTATATAAATTTTTTATATCAGACATCGATGTACATTCCCAGATAAAGAGGTGTACAGTAGACCGTATCACCTTATAGGGGGGAAAAAAAAAGTAAACCGCACACTATCTAATTTGAAGCAAATTTAGAAGGAGATTCCGAAAAAATTTCCTTTTTTTTTGGCCGATCGTAGAGGTAGCGCATCGACATATTTCTTCATATTGTCACCATTTATGATCCGATTTTAAAGAATAATATATCAAAATTTTTGTCTCGAGGAGACCTATAATAATGTCTCAGAGGTCCCTGCTCTTAAGTAGACCCTTCTAGTACTTACCCACCAGATCTCAGTTAGTACCACCCTAATGTACCATTCCAATTGCAGAAAATTACCTCTTGCAAAGGAAGTATACCGATTATTCCATTAGAACTATTTAAAAAAATATAATTAATATTGTTACCGATCGTAGGGGCAGCGCATTGACATATTTTATCATATCGTCACCATTTATTATCCGATTTTAAAGTATAATATATCAAAATTTTTGTCTCGAGGAGCATTGCCCTTAAGTACACCCTTCTAGTACTTACCTACCAGATCTCAGTTAGTACCACACTAATGTACCCTAATGTATACATTGGAATGTTTGGTTTTTCAACTTCTCCGCTTCTACAACATAAATTAAAGAAATTTACGTAAAATCGAATTAAGTGTTTTAAGGCTGATATATTATTCTTTAAAATCGGATCATAAATGGTGACAATATGAAGAAATATGTCGATGCGCTACCTCTACGATCGGCCAAAAAAAAAAGAAAATTTTTTTCGGAATCTCCTTTCAAATATGCTTCAAATTAGATGGTGTGCGGACAACTTTTTTTTTTCGAGACGGTCTAGTGTACAGGCTCCCTCTGAGAATTGTCTGTATTGTTAACTTCATTAATTTCTTCAATATTTTCTTGCCCATTTAATTCATCAATTTTTTTATTATCTTGCCCATTTAATTCAATATTTTCTTTTTGCATACCCCTTGTTGTTATAAAAATTTGTTCAGATGAATCCACTTTTGTTGGAATCATTGCTTTTAATATTTCACTGTCCATTTCTATCCTTGATCATGCATCTGCGTTTGTGTTCATTTTTCCTTGCTTGTATACTATTTCAAAATTGTAATCCGCTAAATCCATTCTAATTCTTGTCATTTTCGATGACGGATTTTTGTGTGTAAAATGTGAAATTAAAGGTCTGTGGTCAGTCACTACTATAAATTTTCGTCCGTACAAGTAAGGTCTAAAAAAATTAATTCCACAATGTATTGCTAAAAGTTCTTTTTCAACAAAGAATTGAACGGTTTGAATTATCTCATATTTTGCAGGATCTGTTTTCACGCCTTCACTTGTTATTAAATGTCCCAAATAAACCACTTCCGATTTAAGGAAATTGCATTTACTTGCATTTAACTTCAAATTGTATTTACTGAGACGTTTGAAAACTTTGAGCAAATTACTGTTATGGTGAGTTAAACTGCACCCAAAAACTATAATATCAAATATCGACATACAAAAATTCTTCTGTACCGAGACCACTTAGTGCTAAAGTAAGCATTCTTTGGAAACTATTTGAAGATATTTTCAATCCGAAAGGTAATCGTTTAAATTGATAGTGTCCATTATTTGTTGAAAAAGCTGTCAACTCTCTTGAGTTCTCATGTAATGGTATTTGGTGAAAAGCACATGTCCGTAGAAAAATATTTTGCTCGTCCTAATTATTATTATTATTATTATTATTATTAGGAATTTATTATTAGCATATAAGAATTATCTTTTAAATGCAACAGTTAAAATAAATAATCAACAGAATTTATCCAAAATATCTTCTAATCTTGTCAATGGAACTTTATCATTCACTATTTTGTCGTTTAATCTACGAAAATCCACCACTAGACGCCATTTTTTATTGTCATCTGCACCTTTCTTTGGAAGCAACAGTAAAGGAGAATTGTAAGGGCTTATTGAATTTTCAATTATATCGTTGTCCCATAATTTCTGTACTTGAGACGCTATTTCGGTATTTTGTGTGTGTGGTAACCTGTAATTCTTTGTGTATACTGGAGTGTTGTCAGTTTTCTGTATTGTTTGTGTATACAAATTGTTTACACTTAAAGGTTCCTGTTCCAAATGAAAAATGTGTTGGTCTGTTTAAAAATTGAAATTAGCTCTTGTTGTGCCAATTCATCATTGTTTTCAAAATTATATTCTGTTAATAATTTTTCGAAGCGTTCGTCCAAATCAATTTGTTCGGTATTTTGTTTACAATTTTTGTGTTTACAACTTAAATTTTGAATTATTTGATAGTTTTTCAACGCTTTTGTGTCAATTCGTAGTTTTTGTACAATTACATTGTGGTCATTCGTATTAAGTAGTTTTATGTGTGCACGACCATCTGCTGGTACTATTGAATTTCCTACGAAAACACCCTTTTCTATTTCTTGATTTAAAACTACACTATCTTCTTTCAATTGTATTGATATTGGTTGTATTATTTCCGTCCTTGGTGGTATAATAATGCTATTATTATCTATTGGTTTATTATTTATTGGTATTATAAATTCCCTATCCTCTATGGTGAAAGTTATTGTAAAAGTTTCAAAATCTATTTTACTCTCATATTTGACTAAAAAGTCTCTGCCTATTATACCATCAGTCGTAATTGGAAAATTTGAATCTACCATGCAAAATTTGTGTACTATATTTTTGTTGTCAATACCTAATTCTAAATTTATACTTCATAAAGATTTTATTTCCTCATTTGTTATTCCTGTGAATTTACAAATGTCATCTGCGCAATATATTTCGTTGTTACGTAATTTTTGTGATTTACAAATGGATATATCAGCTCCTGTATCAATTAAAAATGTCAAGCAAGTTACAGCATTCTTGCAACTTAAAATTATGTAATTGGTTATGTTATTTCATAACAAGTAAATTTTTATTGGTATCCCGGAGCAGAACTCTGATTTCCGTGTACTGCAGCCGGGGTTTGGGAGTTTCCCTGTTCATTTACTAAATGTGGTCTGTTGTTTCCTTGTACTGCAGCCGGGGTTTGGGAGTTTCCCTGTTCATTTACTATATGTACATGTCTGTTGTTTCTATTTGTATTTCCCTGGTGCCTATTATTTCCACGATTGTTGTAGTTTCTATTGTTACTGTTCCAATTAGTTCCGTTCCGATAGTCATTGTTTTGGTTAGTATTGTTAGTATTGTTAGTGTTGTACCTGTAGCCATTGTTATTGTAATTAATATTTCCAAAATTGTTATTATTTCTGTTATTGTTCCGGTAATTGTTGTTATTTTGGTATTGTGTATTACCGTTGTTTCTATACTGATTGTTATTGTTAAAATTGTTGTTGTTGTACTGTCTGTCACTGTTGTTAAAATTTCTATTGTTGTTTCTATCGTAAGCATTAAAATTGTTATTACTTCTATGTTGATTATTTTGATTGTTATTTCTAAAATTATTTTGTCCGTTAATTGCAAATACTTGACCTGTTTGTGGTCTACCTTATATTTCAAGAGCTATGTTTACTGCCTCAGCAAGGGTTTTTGGTTGAGCCGCATAAATGACTGATTGAAATTGTTCATTTATGCCATCTTTGAATGTCGCTAATGCCCTATTCTGGACTGATATAATGAAAGCTTCCCTATGGCTATCATTAATGTTCGCAGCCATGTTGGTTGTTTCCAACTCAACTAAGTCATTTACTTATTGTATTATTTTTTCTTTGAATTGCCCAACTGTTGAGTGTTCTTGTTTTAAGGTAATTAAATTTTTTGAAATTTGTGCTATGGAAACATCTTTTTTATAAGCATTTATATAAGCATATAAGCATTTTTTTAAAGTATCAAAATCTGTTGGTACAGTTACAGTACTCAGAGTAGTTTGTACACTCGCCGATAATTTTACATAATAAACAAAATCAACAAGGTCCTTCTTCGCCTCAGGCGTCATTGATTTGTTTAAAATTTCGTATATTTTCAGGAAAGCTTCTAGTTCCTTTTTTTGTCCAGTGAAGGCTGGAATTGCCTTCATGGCGGTTTCTAAGCTAAACGCCGACATTGTTTTATCAACTATTTTGTTCTCAATGTCTAAGTCTTCGTCAATACCTTGTCGATCTTTATCTTCTCCTAGTATTTTCCTTGATTCTAATTCTTTTTTAGTATTTGTATAATAATGTCTAAATATGTCTACCTCTGTGATCACATTGTCATCCTGCAGATTTGACTTTTCAATAATGGAATTAAATCTGTCCTTAAACTCTTCTATTTCTTTCAGTTTTTCTGTTATATATTCAATACTATATTTTCTGTTTGGGGTTTTGCGCAAATTGGTTAATATAGTTGATAGTTGTTTAGACAAATCTTGTAGTAATTCCATTTCATAAAAAAAAATGTTATTACATATATATCTCTTCTTTTTAATACAGCATTATTTATATATTTTATTTTTTTGTTCTTTGTTGTTTTAAACAGTTATTGCACGATTAAAGTGTTTTTTCACATATTGTTTGTAATATGTGTTTATTCTATGTATAATATAAATTGCAAATGCTAAAATACACAAAAATAGAAAAATCGAAAAGTTGCCGCTTGATGTTATCGAGTTGTTATTGTCGATATTTCCTGTCACGATGACTTGTTCCTTTGACTGTGGCTGACCCATTGTAAACCACAGTGTTCCTGTCCATTCCATTGACTTCTAAATTTTATTGTAGAACGCCTTCTTCATGGTTCTTATTAGCGCAAGTAGGTTCCTCTTATTTTTCTGGTCCGTTGTAATGGCCACCATTCGATTAAATTCTGCTAGTTCTTGTCTGTAGCGTACCAGCTTTCCTCCTCTTGTTTTTTTTTTGGTTCTACCGACTTGAAAAAAGCCCTGCGGTCGTCTTCTTGCCGCTTGCTACGGCGCCTGTATTCTTCGATACTGATAGGCTGTGGCCCCGCTGCCTTCGATGTTGGTGTGTACGTCGGCACAATCTGGTCGCTGTTTGCTGCCTCCGGTACGTATTCCTCCTGTTGTGCTAGTTCTTCCCACTTTCTGAAGAGATCGTCGATTTCCGCCTCAGTCGACATTTGCTGACAATTTTCGTTTTTGTGTTTAAATTGCAATATAAATTTTATTGTCTCTTTTTATTTTGAACGTTATGTCCCTTTTACGAAATCCCTTTTGGTCAGTAGATTCCTTTCGTAAAGGCAAGATCGCCATGTAATGTTTAAACTGTTTTGGATATTTCTAGCGTTCCACCGCTTATATTTGCATAGGCCATAAGGCCTCAATATGCTCCCTAGGTATTGATAACTCAACAGTTGGATATCAAGTGTGTTTTATTTCAGAATCACCAGGGCTTTTTATCAATTTCAATTGATTTTATAAAATATGCTTATAACTACAATTCTACAAAATATGCTTATTCTACAAAATAGATTAAAAATGAAACACATATCATTCAATTTTAAAAAAATATCGAAGCATAAACAAATGTATCGAAACTCAAACGTCAGCAACATTGTATTGAGCTCAATGATCCAAGAGTAGCATATGCTGACGCTCAGACTTTGAAGCAAATATACAATAACAATGTTGTATGCCTAAGCGCGCTAAGATTCAGCTTCAATATTAAAGCGCTGGTTTGTTGTTGTTTGTGTTCGTATGCAATTTGTGAGTATGGATACACTACACCCATACCCTTCAGATGGAAATTATTTGAAAAATAATTTACAAAGCAATTTAGAAGATGGTTGGAAAAGTGTATGATATGCAATATTAAAATTTGGATAATATATATTATTAAAATTTTTTTAAATAATATATCACTGATAGTATATTAGAATGAATTATTCGAGACAAATATATAAATGAGAATAAATCTTATTAAATTATATATATTAATTATATTCTAGTTAATAGCAGGGTTGGCAACCGAAACCGTAACCGAAACCGAAACCTTTTGACTGGAAACAGTCAAAAGGTTTATTTTCAAACTGATTCGAATTGGTTTTGAAACTGGCTTTTTGTGTTTGTTATTTATTGTATTGCTATGGAAACAGGCTGTATAAAAAACGCTATATTTTCAAAAATACAATTATTTGTGACAAAATTAATTTCGAAACCGCCTGCGGCACGAATGACGCCTCTGTGTGCGCAGGCATTTTTATGGTTTTTGAAAAGACTTGGAAAATTTTCGGTATTTTTTCGTAGTTTTATATGGCAGCCTTTTTCGTCCGATTTAGCTGATTCTCGAACTTGATCTCAATTCGGAGATAAAAACGTAAACCCAAAGTTTCACATCGATGTCTCAAAAAAAAAACATTCCAGCCTGTATGGTGACAGAAAGACGGGGATATGGCTAAATCTGTTTTCGATGCTGATCATGAATATATATACTTATCCATACCGGACATGCGTCCTTATGGACGTTTCAAACGTTGTGTAGGGTATAAAAACTAGAAATTTAAGCAGAAATTTGTTTGAAAATGCGATTAGATAAGGAAATTCGGTAAATGTAGTTAGATTCAGCACCCTTGATTTATATTGAATTGATATAAAATTTCCTAACATTGGGCCATCTAGAAACCTTTTAAAACCTAAACCGAAACGTTTTCAATCGCTCCAACCAACCGAAACCTTTTCAAAATCAAGGAGCGAAACCGATAACCAAAACCGATTGGCAAGTGAGAGTAAAACCGAAACCGAAACCTTTATTCGATTCGGTTGCCAACCCTGGTTAATAGTATTGAAATTTATAATAAAATATATTGAATTTAAAATTACATAAGTTTTTTTTTTTTTTTAACAATGTAAAATGAATTAAAAAAAATGTTAACTAAATAGTATAAATTATATATCATCTTTTGATGGAATATATTTCTTTAAAATATTATTATGGAATTCTTTATGTTTTCCTCTGATATCTATTACTGAATTCACACCTTTTCTTTCTATTATTTTATAAAGTCCATGATATGGGCTCTGATTTTTCTTCCTAGTATCTAATTTGAATAATACTAAGTCATCTACTTTAAAATTGCTTATATTAAAATTCTTATCGTATGCTTACTTCCTCCGTTCCTTAACTACCTCAACAATTTGTCTTGCTTTTTTGAAAGCTGAATGAAATCTAATCCTAAGTTCATTGGCATAATTCTCCAAATTGTAAGTCTTTGTGTTTGTTTTAATTACGTCACTTGGTAAGTAAGGCAATTTACCAAAATACCAATTCGTATGGCGTATAATTTGTGTCTACGTGTGGAAACGTGTTGTATGCAAACATATAGTATGCAATCCATTTGTCCCATTCATAATCATCGGCAAGCGAAAGCAAATACTAATTTAAAACTCGATGATTACGTTCAAGGGCACCAATTGTTTGATGATGGTAAGGCGAAGAAAATACTTGTTTTGTTTTTAACATTTCACATATGTTTTTCATTAATTCGTTTCTGAATTCTGTACCTCCGTCAGATTTCAATACTTTAAAACAACCATACTTTAGAATAAAATGTTCTACTAAAGCTGAAGCAACTGTTCGTGCATCTTTACACTCTAGTGGACATACTACTACAAATTTCGACAACTCACATTGCATTGTTAATATGTATCTAAATTCATTTGACATCCTTAACGGTCCGACTGTGTCTATTGTTATCACTTCAAAACTAGTTGATGGTGTATCTGTTATTTGTAATTCTTCTTTTGTGTGCCTAGTTATTTTTTTTTTGGCACATTTTTCGCATTCATTAATAAATGTCTTAACCATTTGTCTCATATTCTTCCAAACATATCTCTGTTTCAGTCGTAATACTGTTTTTCTAACACCTAAATGTCCTCCTGTCGGTGTATCATGAAACTCTTGGATAAGTTTACAAATCGTAATCCATGATTTTATTTCTTTCGGGGGCGTATACAATATTATATTAATTGGCAATCTATCATTTGTTGGCAAATTTTCTATTCTATACTTCCTAAATTCATTTTCTAATGAAATTCTTCTCTTTGGCAAATTTTTCTCTAATTCAGTATTATTGATCAAGGGTCTACAATTCTTGTTGTATCCATTCTTTCTTGACAAACTGTAACAATTCTACATATATGCAAGATCGCCATGTAATGTTTAAACTGTTTATGATATTTCTAGCGTTCCACCGCTTATATTTGCATAGGCCATAAGGCCTCAATATGCTCCCTAGGTATTGATAACTCAACAGTTGGATATCAAGTGTGTTTTATTTCAGAATCACCAGGGCTTTTTATCAATTTCAATTGATTTTATAAAATATGCTTATAACTACAATTCTACAAAATATGCTTATTCTACAAAATAGATTAAAAATGAAACACATATCATTCAATTTTAAAAAAATATCGAAGCATAAACAAATGTATCGAAACTCAAACGTCAGCAACATTGTATTGAGCTCAATGATCCAAGAGTAGCATATGCTGACGCTCAGACTTTGAAGCAAATATACAATAACAATGTTGTATGCCTAAGCGCGCTAAGATTCAGCTTCAATATTAAAGCGCTGGTTTGTTGTTGTTTGTGTTCGTATGCAATTTGTGAGTATGGATACACTACACCCATACCCTTCAGATGGAAATTATTTGAAAAATAATTTACAAAGCAATTTAGAAGATGGTTGGAAAAGTGTATGATATGCAATATTAAAATTTGGATAATATATATTATTAAAATTTTTTTAAATAATATATCACTGATAGTATATTAGAATGAATTATTCGAGACAAATATATAAATGAGAATAAATCTTATTAAATTATATATATTAATTATATTCTAGTTAATAGCAGGGTTGGCAACCGAAACCGTAACCGAAACCGAAACCTTTTGACTGGAAACAGTCAAAAGGTTTATTTTCAAACTGATTCGAATTGGTTTTGAAACTGGCTTTTTGTGTTTGTTATTTATTGTATTGCTATGGAAACAGGCTGTATAAAAAACGCTATATTTTCAAAAATACAATTATTTGTGACAAAATTAATTTCGAAACCGCCTGCGGCACGAATGACGCCTCTGTGTGCGCAGGCATTTTTATGGTTTTTGAAAAGACTTGGAAAATTTTCGGTATTTTTTCGTAGTTTTATATGGCAGCCTTTTTCGTCCGATTTAGCTGATTCTCGAACTTGATCTCAATTCGGAGATAAAAACGTAAACCCAAAGTTTCACATCGATGTCTCAAAAAAAAAACATTCCAGCCTGTATGGTGACAGAAAGACGGGGATATGGCTAAATCTGTTTTCGATGCTGATCATGAATATATATACTTATCCATACCGGACATGCGTCCTTATGGACGTTTCAAACGTTGTGTAGGGTATAAAAACTAGAAATTTAAGCAGAAATTTGTTTGAAAATGCGATTAGATAAGGAAATTCGGTAAATGTAGTTAGATTCAGCACCCTTGATTTATATTGAATTGATATAAAATTTCCTAACATTGGGCCATCTAGAAACCTTTTAAAACCTAAACCGAAACGTTTTCAATCGCTCCAACCAACCGAAACCTTTTCAAAATCAAGGAGCGAAACCGATAACCAAAACCGATTGGCAAGTGAGAGTAAAACCGAAACCGAAACCTTTATTCGATTCGGTTGCCAACCCTGGTTAATAGTATTGAAATTTATAATAAAATATATTGAATTTAAAATTACATAAGTTTTTTTTTTTTTTTAACAATGTAAAATGAATTAAAAAAAATGTTAACTAAATAGTATAAATTATATATCATCTTTTGATGGAATATATTTCTTTAAAATATTATTATGGAATTCTTTATGTTTTCCTCTGATATCTATTACTGAATTCACACCTTTTCTTTCTATTATTTTATAAAGTCCATGATATGGGCTCTGATTTTTCTTCCTAGTATCTAATTTGAATAATACTAAGTCATCTACTTTAAAATTGCTTATATTAAAATTCTTATCGTATGCTTACTTCCTCCGTTCCTTAACTACCTCAACAATTTGTCTTGCTTTTTTGAAAGCTGAATGTAATCTAATCCTAAGTTCATTGGCATAATTCTCCAAATTGTAAGTCTTTGTGTTTGTTTTAATTACGTCACTTGGTAAGTAAGGCAATTTACCAAAATACCAATTCGTATGGCGTATAATTTGTGTCTACGTGTGGAAACGTGTTGTATGCAAACATATAGTATGCAATCCATTTGTCCCATTCATAATCATCGGCAAGCGAAAGCAAATACTAATTTAAAACTCGATGATTACGTTCAAGGGCACCAATTGTTTGATGATGGTAAGGCGAAGAAAATACTTGTTTTGTTTTTAACATTTCACATATGTTTTTCATTAATTCGTTTCTGAATTCTGTACCTCCGTCAGATTTCAATACTTTAAAACAACCATACTTTAGAATAAAATGTTCTACTAAAGCTGAAGCAACTGTTCGTGCATCTTTACACTCTAGTGGACATACTACTACAAATTTCGACAACTCACATTGCATTGTTAATATGTATCTAAATTCATTTGACATCCTTAACGGTCCGACTGTGTCTATTGTTATCACTTCAAAACTAGTTGATGGTGTATCTGTTATTTGTAATTCTTCTTTTGTGTGCCTAGTTATTTTTTTTTTGGCACATTTTTCGCATTCATTAATAAATGTCTTAACCATTTGTCTCATATTCTTCCAAACATATCTCTGTTTCAGTCGTAATACTGTTTTTCTAACACCTAAATGTCCTCCTGTCGGTGTATCATGAAACTCTTGGATAAGTTTACAAATCGTAATCCATGATTTTATTTCTTTCGGGGGCGTATACAATATTATATTAATTGGCAATCTATCATTTGTTGGCAAATTTTCTATTCTATACTTCCTAAATTCATTTTCTAATGAAATTCTTCTCTTTGGCAAATTTTTCTCTAATTCAGTATTATTGATCAAGGGTCTACAATTCTTGTTGTATCCATTCTTTCTTGACAAACTGTAACAATTCTACATATATGCAAGATCGCCATGTAATGTTTAAACTGTTTATGATATTTCTAGCGTTCCACCGCTTATATTTGCATAGGCCATAAGGCCTCAATATGCTCCCTAGGTATTGATAACTCAACAGTTGGATATCAAGTGTGTTTTATTTCAGAATCACCAGGGCTTTTTATCAATTTCAATTGATTTTATAAAATATGCTTATAACTACAATTCTACAAAATATGCTTATTCTACAAAATAGATTAAAAATGAAACACATATCATTCAATTTTAAAAAAATATCGAAGCATAAACAAATGTATCGAAACTCAAACGTCAGCAACATTGTATTGAGCTCAATGATCCAAGAGTAGCATATGCTGACGCTCAGAATTTGAAGCAAATATACAATAACAATGTTGTATGCCTAAGCGCGCTAAGATTCAGCTTCAATATTAAAGCGCTGGTTTGTTGTTGTTTGTGTTCGTATGCAATTTGTGAGTATGGATACACTACACCCATACCCTTCAGATGGAAATTATTTGAAAAATAATTTACAAAGCAATTTAGAAGATGGTTGGAAAAGTGTATGATATGCAATATTAAAATTTGGATAATATATATTATTAAAATTTTTTAAAATAATATATCACTGATAGTATATTAGAATGAATTATTCGAGACAAATATATAAATGAGAATAAATCTTATTAAATTATATATATTAATTATATTCTAGTTAATAGCAGGGTTGGCAACCGAAACCGTAACCGAAACCGAAACCTTTTGACTGGAAACAGTCAAAAGGTTTATTTTCAAACTGATTCGAATTGGTTTTGAAACTGGCTTTTTGTGTTTGTTATTTATTGTATTGCTATGGAAACAGGCTGTATAAAAAACGCTATATTTTCAAAAATACAATTATTTGTGACAAAATTAATTTCGAAACCGCCTGCGGCACGAATGACGCCTCTGTGTGCGCAGGCATTTTTATGGTTTTTGAAAAGACTTGGAAAATTTTCGGTATTTTTTCGTAGTTTTATATGGCAGCCTTTTTCGTCCGATTTAGCTGATTCTCGAACTTGATCTCAATTCGGAGATAAAAACGTAAACCCAAAGTTTCACATCGATGTCTCAAAAAAAAAACATTCCAGCCTGTATGGTGACAGAAAGACGGGGATATGGCTAAATCTGTTTTCGATGCTGATCATGAATATATATACTTATCCATACCGGACATGCGTCCTTATGGACGTTTCAAACGTTGTGTAGGGTATAAAAACTAGAAATTTAAGCAGAAATTTGTTTGAAAATGCGATTAGATAAGGAAATTCGGTAAATGTAGTTAGATTCAGCACCCTTGATTTATATTGAATTGATATAAAATTTCCTAACATTGGGCCATCTAGAAACCTTTTAAAACCTAAACCGAAACGTTTTCAATCGCTCCAACCAACCGAAACCTTTTCAAAATCAAGGAGCGAAACCGATAACCAAAACCGATTGGCAAGTGAGAGTAAAACCGAAACCGAAACCTTTATTCGATTCGGTTGCCAACCCTGGTTAATAGTATTGAAATTTATAATAAAATATATTGAATTTAAAATTACATAAGTTTTTTTTTTTTTTTAACAATGTAAAATGAATTAAAAAAAATGTTAACTAAATAGTATAAATTATATATCATCTTTTGATGGAATATATTTCTTTAAAATATTATTATGGAATTCTTTATGTTTTCCTCTGATATCTATTACTGAATTCACACCTTTTCTTTCTATTATTTTATAAAGTCCATGATATGGGCTCTGATTTTTCTTCCTAGTATCTAATTTGAATAATACTAAGTCATCTACTTTAAAATTGCTTATATTAAAATTCTTATCGTATGCTTACTTCCTCCGTTCCTTAACTACCTCAACAATTTGTCTTGCTTTTTTGAAAGCTGAATGTAATCTAATCCTAAGTTCATTGGCATAATTCTCCAAATTGTAAGTCTTTGTGTTTGTTTTAATTACGTCACTTGGTAAGTAAGGCAATTTACCAAAATACCAATTCGTATGGCGTATAATTTGTGTCTACGTGTGGAAACGTGTTGTATGCAAACATATAGTATGCAATCCATTTGTCCCATTCATAATCATCGGCAAGCGAAAGCAAATACTAATTTAAAACTCGATGATTACGTTCAAGGGCACCAATTGTTTGATGATGGTAAGGCGAAGAAAATACTTGTTTTGTTTTTAACATTTCACATATGTTTTTCATTAATTCGTTTCTGAATTCTGTACCTCCGTCAGATTTCAATACTTTAAAACAACCATACTTTAGAATAAAATGTTCTACTAAAGCTGAAGCAACTGTTCGTGCATCTTTACACTCTAGTGGACATACTACTACAAATTTCGACAACTCACATTGCATTGTTAATATGTATCTAAATTCATTTGACATCCTTAACGGTCCGACTGTGTCTATTGTTATCACTTCAAAACTAGTTGATGGTGTATCTGTTATTTGTAATTCTTCTTTTGTGTGCCTAGTTATTTTTTTTTTGGCACATTTTTCGCATTCATTAATAAATGTCTTAACCATTTGTCTCATATTCTTCCAAACATATCTCTGTTTCAGTCGTAATACTGTTTTTCTAACACCTAAATGTCCTCCTGTCGGTGTATCATGAAACTCTTGGATAAGTTTACAAATCGTAATCCATGATTTTATTTCTTTCGGGGGCGTATACAATATTATATTAATTGGCAATCTATCATTTGTTGGCAAATTTTCTATTCTATACTTCCTAAATTCATTTTCTAATGAAATTCTTCTCTTTGGCAAATTTTTCTCTAATTCAGTATTATTGATCAAGGGTCTACAATTCTTGTTGTATCCATTCTTTCTTGACAAACTGTAACAATTCTACATATATGCAAGATCGCCATGTAATGTTTAAACTGTTTATGATATTTCTAGCGTTCCACCGCTTATATTTGCATAGGCCATAAGGCCTCAATATGCTCCCTAGGTATTGATAACTCAACAGTTGGATATCAAGTGTGTTTTATTTCAGAATCACCAGGGCTTTTTATCAATTTCAATTGATTTTATAAAATATGCTTATAACTACAATTCTACAAAATATGCTTATTCTACAAAATAGATTAAAAATGAAACACATATCATTCAATTTTAAAAAAATATCGAAGCATAAACAAATGTATCGAAACTCAAACGTCAGCAACATTGTATTGAGCTCAATGATCCAAGAGTAGCATATGCTGACGCTCAGACTTTGAAGCAAATATACAATAACAATGTTGTATGCCTAAGCGCGCTAAGATTCAGCTTCAATATTAAAGCGCTGGTTTGTTGTTGTTTGTGTTCGTATGCAATTTGTGAGTATGGATACACTACACCCATACCCTTCAGATGGAAATTATTTGAAAAATAATTTACAAAGCAATTTAGAAGATGGTTGGAAAAGTGTATGATATGCAATATTAAAATTTGGATAATATATATTATTAAAATTTTTTTAAATAATATATCACTGATAGTATATTAGAATGAATTATTCGAGACAAATATATAAATGAGAATAAATCTTATTAAATTATATATATTAATTATATTCTAGTTAATAGCAGGGTTGGCAACCGAAACCGTAACCGAAACCGAAACCTTTTGACTGGAAACAGTCAAAAGGTTTATTTTCAAACTGATTCGAATTGGTTTTGAAACTGGCTTTTTGTGTTTGTTATTTATTGTATTGCTATGGAAACAGGCTGTATAAAAAACGCTATATTTTCAAAAATACAATTATTTGTGACAAAATTAATTTCGAAACCGCCTGCGGCACGAATGACGCCTCTGTGTGCGCAGGCATTTTTATGGTTTTTGAAAAGACTTGGAAAATTTTCGGTATTTTTTCGTAGTTTTATATGGCAGCCTTTTTCGTCCGATTTAGCTGATTCTCGAACTTGATCTCAATTCGGAGATAAAAACGTAAACCCAAAGTTTCACATCGATGTCTCAAAAAAAAAACATTCCAGCCTGTATGGTGACAGAAAGACGGGGATATGGCTAAATCTGTTTTCGATGCTGATCATGAATATATATACTTATCCATACCGGACATGCGTCCTTATGGACGTTTCAAACGTTGTGTAGGGTATAAAAACTAGAAATTTAAGCAGAAATTTGTTTGAAAATGCGATTAGATAAGGAAATTCGGTAAATGTAGTTAGATTCAGCACCCTCCGAAACCGAAACCTTTATTCGATTCGGTTGCCAACCCTGGTTAATAGTATTGAAATTTATAATAAAATATATTGAATTTAAAATTACATAAGTTTTTTTTTTTTTTTAACAATGTAAAATGAATTAAAAAAAATGTTAACTAAATAGTATAAATTATATATCATCTTTTGATGGAATATATTTCTTTAAAATATTATTATGGAATTCTTTATGTTTTCCTCTGATATCTATTACTGAATTCACACCTTTTCTTTCTATTATTTTATAAAGTCCATGATATGGGCTCTGATTTTTCTTCCTAGTATCTAATTTGAATAATACTAAGTCATCTACTTTAAAATTGCTTATATTAAAATTCTTATCGTATGCTTACTTCCTCCGTTCCTTAACTACCTCAACAATTTGTCTTGCTTTTTTGAAAGCTGAATGTAATCTAATCCTAAGTTCATTGGCATAATTCTCCAAATTGTAAGTCTTTGTGTTTGTTTTAATTACGTCACTTGGTAAGTAAGGCAATTTACCAAAATACCAATTCGTATGGCGTATAATTTGTGTCTACGTGTGGAAACGTGTTGTATGCAAACATATAGTATGCAATCCATTTGTCCCATTCATAATCATCGGCAAGCGAAAGCAAATACTAATTTAAAACTCGATGATTACGTTCAAGGGCACCAATTGTTTGATGATGGTAAGGCGAAGAAAATACTTGTTTTGTTTTTAACATTTCACATATGTTTTTCATTAATTCGTTTCTGAATTCTGTACCTCCGTCAGATTTCAATACTTTAAAACAACCATACTTTAGAATAAAATGTTCTACTAAAGCTGAAGCAACTGTTCGTGCATCTTTACACTCTAGTGGACATACTACTACAAATTTCGACAACTCACATTGCATTGTTAATATGTATCTAAATTCATTTGACATCCTTAACGGTCCGACTGTGTCTATTGTTATCACTTCAAAACTAGTTGATGGTGTATCTGTTATTTGTAATTCTTCTTTTGTGTGCCTAGTTATTTTTTTTTTGGCACATTTTTCGCATTCATTAATAAATGTCTTAACCATTTGTCTCATATTCTTCCAAACATATCTCTGTTTCAGTCGTAATACTGTTTTTCTAACACCTAAATGTCCTCCTGTCGGTGTATCATGAAACTCTTGGATAAGTTTACAAATCGTAATCCATGATTTTATTTCTTTCGGGGGCGTATACAATATTATATTAATTGGCAATCTATCATTTGTTGGCAAATTTTCTATTCTATACTTCCTAAATTCATTTTCTAATGAAATTCTTCTCTTTGGCAAATTTTTCTCTAATTCAGTATTATTGATCAAGGGTCTACAATTCTTGTTGTATCCATTCTTTCTTGACAAACTGTAACAATTCTACATATATGCATTATAATATTCTTTAAACCGGTATTTATCAATATAATTAAATAAAATATCACGCTCACTGAGGGCTAGCTCCCCAATTTGTGAGTCAAACATAAGAGACTGTAGCTTCCCCAAAATCGAATCTAGTTTCGACAGGTCTTCGCTACACCTCACAATAACTTCGTTATTGCTAATAATAATTTCAGGCCTATTTACGACTGCAATCTCAAATTTCAATTTATATAAATTTTTTATATCAGACATCGATGTACATTCCCAGATAAAGAGGTGTACAGTAGACCGTATCACCTTATAGGGGGAAAAAAAAAGTAAACCGCACACTATCTAATTTGAAGCAAATTTAGAAGGAGATTCCGAAAAAATTTCCTTTTTTTTTTGGCCGATCGTAGAGGTAGCGCATCGACATATTTCTTCATATTGTCACCATTTATGATCCGATTTTAAAGAATAATATATCAAAATTTTTGTCTCGACCTATAATAATGTCTCAGAGGTCCCTGCTCTTAAGTAGACCCTTCTAGTACTTACCCACCAGATCTCAGTTAGTACCACCCTAATGTACCATTCCAATTGCAGAAAATTACCTCTTGCAAAGGAAGTATACCGATTATTCCATTAGAACTATTTAAAAAAATATAATTAATATTGTTACCGATCGTAGGGGCAGCGCATTGACATATTTTATCATATCGTCACCATTTATTATCCGATTTTAAAGTATAATATATCAAAATTTTTGTCTCGAGGAGCATTGCCCTTAAGTACACCCTTCTAGTACTTACCTACCAGATCTCAGTTAGTACCACACTAATGTACCCTAATGTATACATTGGAATGTTTGGTTTTTCAACTTCTCCGCTTCTACAACATAAATTAAAGAAATTTACGTAAAATCGAATTAAGTGTTTTAAGGCTGATATATTATTCTTTAAAATCGGATCATAAATGGTGACAATATGAAGAAATATGTCGATGCGCTACCTCTACGATCGGCCAAAAAAAAAAGAAAATTTTTTTTCGGAATCTCCTTTCAAATATGCTTCAAATTAGATGGTGTGCGGACAACTTTATTTTTTCGAGACGGTCTAGTGTACAGGCTCCCTCTGAGAATTGTCTGTATTGTTAACTTCATTAATTTCTTCAATATTTTCTTGCCCATTTAATTCATCAATTTTTTTATTATCTTGCCCATTTAATTCAATATTTTCTTTTTGCATACCCCTTGTTGTTATAAAAATTTGTTCAGATGAATCCACTTTTGTTGGAATCATTGCTTTTAATATTTCACTGTCCATTTCTATCCTTGATAATGCATCTGCGTTTGTGTTCATTTTTCCTTGCTTGTATACTATTTCAAAATTGTAATCCGCTAAATCCATTCTAATTCTTGTCATTTTCGATGACGGATTTTTGTGTGTAAAATGTGAAATTAAAGGTCTGTGGTCAGTCACTACTATAAATTTTCGTCCGTACAAGTAAGGTCTAAAAAAATTAATTCCACAATGTATTGCTAAAAGTTCTTTTTCAACAAAGAATTGAACGGTTTCGCAATTTCAGCAAATTGTTCAATAAATCTTCTGCAATAGTTACAAAAAGCTACAAAGCGTCTCACATCATCAGAATTTTTCGGTACTGGGTATTTTTGAATTATCTCATATTTTGCAGGATCTGTTTTCACGCCTTCACTTGTTATTAAATGTCCCAAATAAACCACTTCCGATTTAAGGAAATTGCATTTACTTGCATTTAACTTCAAATTGTATTTACTGAGACGTTTGAAAACTTTGAGCAAATTACTGTTATGGTGAGTTAAACTGCACCCAAAAACTATAATATCAAATATCGACATACAAAAATTCTTCTGTACCGAGACCACTTAGTGCTAAAGTAAGCATTCTTTGGAAACTATTTGAAGATATTTTCAATCCGAAAGGTAATCGTTTGAATTGATAGTGTCCATTATTTGTTGAAAAAGCTGTCAACTCTCTTGAGTTCTCATGTAATGGTATTTGGTGAAAAGAACATGTCCGTAGAAAAATATTTTGCTCGTCCTAATTTATCCAAAATATCTTCTAATCTTGTCAATGGAACTTTATCATTCACTATTTTGTCGTTTAATCTACGAAAATCCACCACTAGACGCCATTTTTTATTGTCATCTGCACCTTTCTTTGGAAGCAACAGTAAAGGAGAATTGTAAGGGCTTATTGAATTTTCAATTATATCGTTGTCCCATAATTTCTGTACTTGAGACGCTATTTCGGTATTTTGTGTGTGTGGTAACCTGTAATTCTTTGTGTATACTGGAGTGTTGTCAGTTTTCTGTATTGTTTGTGTATACAAATTGTTTACACTTAAAGGTTCCTGTTCCAAATGAAAAATGTGTTGGTACTGTTTAAAAATTGAAATTAGCTCTTGTTGTGCCAATTCATCATTGTTTTCAAAATTATATTCTGTTAATAATTTTTCGAAGCGTTCGTCCAAATCAATTTGTTCGGTATTTTGTTTACAATTTTTGTGTTTACAACTTAAATTTTGAATTATTTGATAGTTTTTCAACGCTTTTGTGTCAATTCGTAGTTTTTGTACAATTACATTGTGGTCATTCGTATTAAGTAGTTTTATGTGTGCACGACCATCTGCTGGTACTATTGAATTTCCTACGAAAACACCCTTTTCTATTTCTTGATTTAAAACTACACTATCTTCTTTCAATTGTATTGATATTGGTTGTATTATTTCCGTCCTTGGTGGTATAATAATGCTATTATTATCTATTGGTTTATTATTTATTGGTATTATAAATTCCCTATCCTCTATGGTGAAAGTTATTGTAAAAGTTTCAAAATCTATTTTACTCTCATATTTGACTAAAAAGTCTCTGCCTATTATACCATCAGTCGTAATTGGAAAATTTGAATCTACCATGCAAAATTTGTGTACTATATTTTTGTTGTCAATACCTAATTCTAAATTTATACTTCCTAAAGATTTTATTTCCTCATTTGTTATTCCTGTGAATTTACAAATGTCATCTGCGCAATATATTTCGTTGTTACGTAATTTTTGTGATTTACAAATGGATATATCAGCTCCTGTATCAATTAAAAATGTCAAGCAAGTTACAGCATTCTTGCAACTTAAAATTATGTAATTGGTTATGTTATTTCATAACAAGTAAATTTTTATTGGTATCCCGGAGCAGAACTCTGATTTCCGTGTACTGCAGCCGGGGTTTGGGAGTTTCCCTGTTCAATTACTAAATGTGGTCTGTTGTTTCCTTGTACTGCAGCCGGGGTTTGGGAGTTTCCCTGTTCATTTACTATATGTACATGTCTGTTGTTTCTATTTGTATTTCCCTGGTGCCTATTATTTCCACGATTGTTGTAGTTTCTATTGTTACTGTTCCAATTAGTTCCGTTCCGATAGTCATTGTTTTGGTTAGTATTGTTAGTATTGTTAGTGTTGTACCTGTAGCCATTGTTATTGTAATTAATATTTCCAAAATTGTTATTATTTCTGTTATTGTTCCGGTAATTGTTGTTATTTTGGTATTGTGTATTACCGTTGTTTCTATACTGATTGTTATTGTTAAAATTGTTGTTGTTGTACTGTCTGTCACTGTTGTTAAAATTTCTATTGTTGTTTCTATCGTAAGCATTAAAATTGTTATTACTTCTATGTTGATTATTTTGATTGTTATTTCTAAAATTATTTTGTCCGTTAATTGCAAATACTTGACCTGTTTGTGGTCTACCTTATATTTCAAGAGCTATGTTTACTGCCTCAGCAAGGGTTTTTGGTTGAGCCGCATAAATGACTGATTGAAATTGTTCATTTATGCCATCTTTGAATGTCGCTAATGCCCTATTCTGGACTGATATAATGAAAGCTTCCCTATGGCTATCATTAATGTTCGCAGCCATGTTGGTTGTTTCCAACTCAACTAAGTCATTTACTAATTGTATTATTTTTTCTTTGAATTGCCCAACTGTTGAGTGTTCTTGTTTTAAGGTACTTAAATTTTTTGAAATTTGTGCTATGGAAACATCTTTTTTATAAGCATTCATATAAGCATATAAGCATTTTTTTAAAGTATCAAAATCTGTTGGTACAGTTACAGTACTCAGAGTAGTTTGTACACTCGCCGATAATTTTACATAATAAACAAAATCAACAAGGTCCTTCTTCGCCTCAGGCGTCATTGATTTGTTTAAAATTTCGTATATTTTCAGGAAAGCTTCTAGTTCCTTTTTTTGTCCAGTGAAGGCTGGAATTGCCTTCATGGCGGTTTCTAAGCTAAACGCCGACATTGTTTTATCTACTATTTTGTTCTCAATGTCTAAGTCTTCGTCAATACCTTGTCGATCTTTATCTTCTCCTAGTATTTTCCTTGATTCTAATTCTTTTTTAGTATTTGTAATCTGTGATCACATTGTCATCCTGCAGATTTGACTTTTCAATAATGGAATTAAATCTGTCCTTAAACTCTTCTATTTCTTTCAGTTTTGCTGTTATATATTCAATACTATATTTTCTGTTTGGGGTTTTGCGCAAATTGGTTAATATAGTTGATAGTTGTTTAGACAAATCTTTTAGTAATTCCATTTCATAAAAAAAAATGTTATTACATATATATCTCTTCTTTTTAATACAGCATTAGTTATATATTTTATTTTTTTGTTCTTTGTTGTTTTAAACAGTTATTGCACGATTAAAGTGTTTTTTCACATATTGTTTGTAATATGTGTTTATTCTATGTATAATATAAATTGCAAATGCTAAAATACACAAAAATAGAAAAATCGAAAAGTTGCCGCTTGATGTTATCGAGTTGTTATTGTCGATATTTCCTGTCACGATGACTTGTTCCTTTGACTGTGGCTGACCCATTGTAAACCACAGTGTTCCTGTCCATTCCATTGACTTCTAAATTTTATTGTAGAACGCCTTCTTCATGGTTCTTATTAGCGCAAGTAGGTTCCTCTTATTTTTCTGGTCCGTTGTAATGGCCACCATTCGATTCAATTCTGCTAGTTCTTGTCTGTAGCGTACCAGCTTTCCTCCTCTTGTTTTTTTTTGGTTCTACCGACTTGAAAAAAGCCCTGCGGTCGTCTTCTTGCCGCTTGCTACGGCGCCTGTATTCTTCGATACTGATAGGCTGTGGCCCCGCTGCCTTCGATGTTGGTGTGTACGTCGGCACAATCTGGTCGCTGTTTGCTGCCTCCGGTACGTATTCCTCCTGTTGTGCTAGTTCTTCCCACTTTCTGAAGAGATCGTCGATTTCCGCCTCAGTCGACATTTGCTGACAATTTTCGTTTTTGTGTTTAAATTGCAATATAAATTTGATTGTCTCTTTTTATTTGAACGTTATGTCCCTTTTACGAAATCCCTTTTGGTCAGTAGATTCCTTTCGTAAAGGCAAGATCGCCATGTAATGTTTAAACTGTTTTGGATATTTCTAGCGTTCCACCGCTTATATTTGCATAGGCCATAAGGCCTCAATATGCTCCCTATGTATTGATAACTCAACAGTTGGATATCAAGTGTGTTTTATTTCAGAATCACCAGGGCTTTTTATACCCTGTTGACTCCATCAATTTCAATTGATTTTATAAAATATGCTTATAACTACAATTCTACAAAATATGCTTATTCTACAAAATAGATTAAAAATGAAACACATATCATTCAATTTTAAAAAAATATCGAAGCATAAACAAATGTATCGAAACTCAAACGTCAGCAACATTGTATTGAGCTCAATGATCCAAGAGTAGCATATGCTGACGCTCAGACTTTGAAGCAAATATACAATAACAATGTTGTATGCCTAAGCGCGCTAATATTCAGCTTCAATATTAAAGCGCTGGTTTGTTGTTGTTTGTGTTCGTATGCAATTTGTGAGTATGGATACACTACACCCATACCCTTCAGATGGAAATTATTTGAAAAATAATTTACAAAGCAATTTAGAAGATGGTTGGAAAAGTGTATGATATGCAATATTAAAATTTGGATAATATATATTATTAAAATTTTTTAAAATAATATATTACTGATAGTATATTAGAATGAATTATTCGAGACAAATATATAAATGAGAATAAATCTTATTAAATTATATATATTAATTATATTCTAGTTAATAGCAGGGTTGGCAACCGAAACCGTAACCGAAACCGAAACCGAATGAAACCGATTCATTTTAGGGAGCGAAACCTAAACCGAAACCGATTCGTCGTAACCGATTGAATGGGTTCAACCAAAACCAATTGAAAAGGTTACGGGTTTTTAATCGGTTTTCAAAAGGTTTTCTTACACAAAATTGACTTGAAGTTTTTTTTTCCTAAGAGAAAATTCATCGTATTTCTTTTATTTATTTCATATATTTTTAAAATATAGGAAATATTTTTTTAAATATTCAATAAATCTTTTTAAAAGGCCGGCGCACACAGAGGAGATATTCGCTATATAATTTCAGAACCATTTCCATATTTAAAAATTCTAGCTTCGTAAACGCAAAGTGTCTCACACAGGCAGCGATCTCACCGCAGTAGATTTTGTTTGTTATTTATTATATTGCTATGGAAACAATCAAAAAGTCTGACTGAAATGGTTCTGAAAATGACTATTTTGTTTGTTATTTATTAGACTACTATGGAAACAGTCAAAAGGTTTATTTTCAAACTGATTCGAATTGGTTTTGAAACTGGCTTTTTGTGTTTGTTATTTATTGTATTGCTATGGAAACAGGCTGTATAAAAAACGCTATATTTTCAAAAATACAATTATTTGTGACAAAATTAATTTCGAAACCGCCTGCGGCACGAATGACGCCTCTGTGTGCGCAGGCATTTTTATGGTTTTTGAAAAGACTTGGAAAATTTTCGCTATTTTTTCGTAGTTTTATATGGCAGCCTTTTTCGTCCGATTTAGCTGATTCTCGAACTTGATCTCAATTCGGAGATAAAAACGTAAACCCAAAGTTTCACATCGATGTCTCAAAAAAAAAACATTCCAGCCTGTATGGTGACAGAAAGACGGGGATATGGCTAAATCTGTTTTCGATGCTGATCATGAATATATATACTTATCCATACCGGACATGCGTCCTTATGGACGTTTCAAACGTTGTGTAGGGTATAAAAACTAGAAATTTAAGCAGAAATTTTTTTGAAAATGCGATTAGATAAGGAAATTCGGTAAATGTAGTTAGATTCAGCACCCTTGATTTATATTGAATTGATATAAAATTTCCTAACATTGGGCCATCTAGAAACCTTTTAAAACCTAAACCGAAACCTTTTCAATCGCTTCAACCAACCGAAACCTTTTCAAAATCAAGGAGCGAAACCGATAACCAAAACCGATTGGCAAGTGAGAGTAAAACAGAAACCGAAACCTTTATTCGATTCGGTTGCCAACCCTGGTTAATAGTATTGAAATTTATAATAAAATATATTGAATTTAAAATTACATAAGTTTTTTTTTTTTTTTAACAATGTAAAATGAATTAAAAAAAATGTTAACTAAATAGTATAAATTATATATCATCTTTTGATGGAATATATTTCTTTAAAATATTATTATGGAATTCTTTATGTTTTCCTCTGATATCTATTACTGAATTCACACCTTTTCTTTCTATTATTTTATAAAGTCCATGATATGGGCTCTGATTTTTCTTCCTAGTATCTAATTTGAATAATACTAAGTCATCTACTTTAAAATTGCTTATATTAAAATTCTTATCGTATGCTTACTTCCTCCGTTCCTTAACTACCTCAACAATTTGTCTTGCTTTTTTGAAAGCTGAATGTAATCTAATCCTAAGTTCATTGGCATAATTCTCCAAATTGTAAGTCTTTGTGTTTGTTTTAATTACGTCACTTGGTAAGTAAGGCAATTTACCAAAATACCAATTCGTATGGCGTATAATTTGTGTCTACGTGTGGTGTCGTGTTGTATGCAAACATATAGTATGCAATCCATTTGTCCCATTCATAATCATCGGCAAGCGAAAGCAAATACTCATTTAAAACTCGATGATTACGTTCAAGGGCACCAATTGTTTGATGATGGTAAGGCGAAGAAAATACTTGTTTTGTTTTTAACATTTCGCATATGTTTTTCATTAATTCGTTTCTGAATTCTGTACCTCCGTCAGATTTCAATACTTTAAAACAACCATACTTCAGAATAAAATGTTCTACTAAAGCTGAAGCAACTGTTCGTGCATCTTTACACTCTAGTGGACATACTACTACAAATTTCGACAACTCACATTGCATTGTTAATATGTATCTAAATTCATTTGACATCCTTAACGGTCCGACTGTGTCCATTGTTATCACTTCAAAACTAGTTGATGGTGTATCTGTTATTTGTAATTCTTCTTTTGTGTGCCTAGTTATTTTATTTTTGGCACATTTTTCGCATTCATTATTAAATGTCTTAACCATTTGTCTCATATTCTTCCAAACATATCTCTGTTTCAGTCGTAATACTGTTTTTCTAACACCTAAATGTCCTCCTGTCGGTGTATCATGAAACTCTTGGATAAGTTTACAAATCGTAATCCATGATTTTATTTCTTTCGAGGGCGTATACAATATTATATTAATTGGCAATCTATCATTTGTTGGCAAATTTTCTATTCCATACTTCCTAAATTCATTTTCTAATGAAATTTTTCTCTTTGGCAAATTTTTCTCTAATTCAGTATTATTGATCAAGGGTCTACAATTCTTGTTGTATCCATTCTTTCTTGACAAACTGTAACAATTCTACATATATGCATTATAATATTCTTTAAACCGGTATTTATCAATATAATTAAATAAAATATCACGCTCACTGAGGGCTAGCACCCCAATTTGTGAGTCAAACATAAGAGACTGTAGCTTCCCCAAAATCGAATCTAGTTTCGACAGGTCTTCGCTACACCTCACAATAACTTCGTTATTGCTAATAATAATTTCAGGCCTATTTACGACTGCAATCTCAAATTTCAATTTATATAAATTTTTTATATCAGACATCGATGTACATTCCCAGATAAAGAGGTGTACAGTAGACCGTATCATATAAAAGTAAACCGCACACCATCTAATTTGAAGCAAATTTAGAAGGAGATTCCGAAAAAATTTCCTTTTTTTTTTGGCCGATCGTAGAGGTAGCGCATCGACATATTTCTTCATATTGTCACCATTTATGATCCGATTTTAAAGAATAATATATCAAAATTTTTGTCTCGAGGAGACCTATAATAATGTCTCAGAGGTCCTTGCTCTTAAGTAGACTCTTCTAGTACTTACCCACCAGATCTCAGTTAGTACTACCATAATGTACCATTCCAATTGCAGAAAATTAACTCTTGCAAAGGAAGTATACCGATTATTCCATTAGAACTATTTAAAAAAATATAATTAATATTGTTACCGATCGTAGGGGCAGCGCATTGACATATTTCATCATATCGTCACCATTTATTATCCGATTTTAAAGTATAATACATAAAAATTTTTGTCTCGAGGAGACCTATAATAATGTCTTAGAGGTCCCTGCTCTTAAGTAGACCCTTCTAGTACTTACCCACCAGATCTCAGTTAGTACCACCCTAATCTACCATTCCAATTGCAGAAAATTACCTCTTGCAAAGGAAGTATACCGATTATTCCATTAGAACTATTTAAAAAAATATAATTAATATTGTTACCGAACGTAGGGGCAGCGCATTGACATATTTCATCATATCGTCACCATTTATTATCCGATTTTAAAGTATAATATAGACCTACAACAATGCATTGCCCTTAAGTACACCCTTCTAGTACTTACCTACCAGATCTCAGTTAGTACCACCCTAATGTACCCTAATGTATACATTGGAATGTTTGGTTTTTCAACTTCTCCGCTTCTACAACATAAATTATAGAAATTTACGTAAAATCGAACTAAGTGTTTTAAGGCTGTTATATTATTCTTTAAAATCGGATCATAAATGATGACAATATGAAGAAATATGTCGATGCGCTACCTCTACGATCGACCCAAAAAAAAAGAAAATTTTTTTCGGAATCTCCTTTCAAATATGCTTCAAATTAGATGGTGTGCGGACAACTTTATTTTTTCGAGACGGTCTAGTGTACTGGCTCCCTCTGAGAATTGTCTGTATTGTTAACTTCATTAATTTCTTCAATATTTTCTTGCCCATTTAATTCATCAATTTTTTTATTATCTTGCCCATTTAATTCAATATTTTCTTTTTGCATACCCCTTGTTGTTATAAAAATTTGTTCAGATGAATCCACTTTTGTTGGAATCATTGCTTTTAATATTTCACTGTCCATTTCTATCCTTGATAATGCATCTGCGTTTGTGTTCATTTTTCCTTGCTTGTATACTATTTCAAAATTGTAATCCGCTAAATCCATTCTAATTCTTGTCATTTTCGATGACGGATTTTTGTGTGTAAAATGTGAAACTAAAGGTCTGTGGTCAGTCACTACTATAAATTTTCGTCCGTACAAGTAAGGTCTAAAAAAATTAATTCCACAATGTATTGCTAAAAGTTCCTTTTCTATTATTGGTTTGTTAATATCATGCTTTTGCAGCGATTTACTAGCGTAAGAAATTGGTAAATCATGTCCTATTTCTCCCTGTGACAAGACTGCTCCTAGTGCAAAGTCTGATGCGGGTATTGTAAAACGGTATTGTAAAACGGGTGGCGTTATCAATTTTGTCCTCAAAGTATTAAAAGCTTCTTCACATTCATTTGACCAAATAAAACTGCTCTCTTTTTCAACAAAGAATTGAACGGTTTCGCAATTTCAGCAAATTGTTCAATAAATCTTCTGCAATAGTTACAAAAAGCTACAAAGCGTCTCACATCATCAGAATTTTTCGGTACTGGGTATTTTTGAATTATCTCATATTTTGCAGGATCTGTTTTCACGCCTTCACTTGTTATTAAATGTCCCAAATAAACCACTTCCGATTTAAGGAAATTGCATTTACTTGCATTTAACTTCAAATTGTATTTACTGAGACGTTTGAAAACTTTGAGCAAATTACTGTTATGGTGACTTAAACTGCACCCAAAAACTATAATATCAAATATCGACATACAAAAATGCTTCTGTACCGAGACCACTTAGTGCTAAAGTAAGCATTCTTTGGAAACTATTTGAAGATATTTTCAATCCGAAAGGTAATCGTTTAAATTGATAGTGTCCATTATTTGTTGAAAAAGCTGTCAACTCTCTTGAGTTCTCATGTAATGGTATTTGGTGAAAAGAACTTGTCATGTCCAACGTAGAAAAATATTTTGCTCGTCCTAATTTATCCAAAATATCTTCTAATCTTGTCAATGGAAATTTATCATTCACTATTTTGTCGTTTAATCTACGAAAATCCACCACTAGACGCCATTTTTTATTGTCATCTGCACCTTTCTTTGGAAGCAACAGTAAAGGAGAATTGTAAGGGCTTATTGAATTTTCAATTTTATCGTTGTCCCATAATTTCTGTACTTGAGACGCTATTTCGGTATTTTGTGTGTGTGGTAACCTGTAATTCTTTGTGTATACTGGAGTGTTGTCAGTTTTCTGTATTGTTTGTGTATACAAATTGTTTACACTTAAAGGTTCCTGTTCCAAATGAAAAATGTGTTGGTACTGTTTAAAAATTGAAATTAGCTCTTGTTGTGCCAATTCATCATTGTTTTCAAAATTATATTCTGTTAATAATTTTTCGAAGCGTTCGTCGAAATCAATTTGTTCGGTATTTTGTTTACAATTTTTGTGTTTACAACTTAAATTTTGAATTATTTGATAGTTTTTCAACGCTTTTGTGTCAATTCGTAGTTTTTGTACAATTACATTGTGGTCATTCGTATTAAGTAGTTTTATGTGTGCACGACCATCTGCTGGTACTATTGAATTTCCTACGAAAACACCCTTTTCTATTTCTTGATTTAAAACTACACTATCTTCTTTCAATTGTATTGATATTGGTTGTATTATTTCCGTCCTTGGTGGTATAATAATGCTATTATTATCTATTGGTTTATTATTTATTGGTATTATAAATTCCCTATCCTCTATGGTGAAAGTTATTGTAAAAGTTTCAAAATCTATTTTACTCTCATATTTGACTAAAAAGTCTCTGCCTATTATACCATCAGTCGTAATTGGAAAATTTGAATCTACCATGCAAAATTTGTGTACTATATTTTTGTTGTCAATACCTAATTCTAAATTTATACTTCCTAAAGATTTTATTTCCTCATTTGTTATTCCTGTGAATTTACAAATGTCATCTGCGCAATATATTTCGTTGTTACGTAATTTTTGTGATTTACAAATGGATATATCAGCTCCTGTATCAATTAAAAATGTCAAGCAAGTTACAGCATTCTTGCAACTTAAAATTATGTAATTGGTTATGTTATTTGATAACAAGTAAATTTTTATTGGTATCCCGGAGCAGAACTCTGATTTCCGTGTACTGCAGCCGGGGTTTGGGAGTTTCCCTGTTCATTTACTAAATGTGGTCTGTTGTTTCCTTGTACTGCAGCCGGGGTTTGGGAGTTTCCCTGTTCATTTACTATATGTACATGTCTGTTGTTTCTATTTGTATTTCCCTGGTGCCTATTATTTCCACGATTGTTGTAGTTTCTATTGTTACTGTTCCAATTAGTTCCGTTCCGATAGTCATTGTTTTGGTTAGTATTGTTAGTGTTGTACCTGTAGCTATTGTTATTGTAATTAATATTTCCAAAATTGTTATTATTTCTGTTATTGTTCCGGTAATTGTTGTTATTTTGGTATTGTGTATTACCGTTGTTTCTATACTGATTGTTATTGTTAAAATTGTTGTTGTTGTACTGTCTGTCACTGTTGTTAAAATTTCTATTGTTGTTTCTATCGTAAGCATTAAAATTGTTATTACTTCTATGTTGATTATTTTGATTGTTATTTCTAAAATTATTTTGTCCGTTAATTGCAAATACTTGACCTGTTTGTGGTCTACCTTCTATTTCAAGAGCTATGTTTACTGCCTCAGCAAGGGTTTTTGGTTGAGCCGCATAAATGACTGATTGAAATTGTTCATTTATGCCATCTTTGAATGTCGCTAATGCGCTATTCTGGACTGATATAATGAAAGCTTCCCTATGGCTATCATTAATGTTCGCAGCCATGTTGGTTGTTTACAACTCAATTAAGTCATTTACTAATTGTATTATTTTTTCTTTAAATTGCCCAACTGTTGAGTGTTCTTGTTTTAAGGTACTTAAATTTTTTGAAATTTGTGCTATGGAAACATCTTTTTTATAAGCATTCATATAAGCATATAAGCATTTTTTTAAAGTATCAAAATCTGTTGGTACAGTTACAGTACCCAGAGTAGTTTGTACACTCGCCAATAATTTTACATAATAAACAAAATCAACAAGGTCCTTCTTCGCCTCAGGCGTCATTGATTTGTTTAAAATTTCGTATATTTTCAGGAAAGCTTCTAGTTCCTTTTTTTGTCCAGTGAAGGCTGGAATTGCCTTCATGGCGGTTTCTAAGCTAAACGCCGACATTGTTTTATCTACTATTTTGTTCTCAATGTCTAAGTCTTCGTCAATACCTTGTCGATCTTTATCTTCTCCTAGTATTTTCCTTGATTCTAATTCTTTTTTAGTATTTGTAATCTGTGATCACATTGTCATCCTGCAGATTTGACTTTTCAATAATGGAATTAAATCTGTCCTTAAACTCTTCTATTTCTTTCAGTTTTTCTGTTATATATTCAATACTATATTTTCTGTTTGGGGTTTTGCGCAAATTGGTTAATATAGTTGATAGTTGTTTAGACAAATCTTTTAGTAATTGCATTTCATAAAAAAAAATTTTATTACATACATATCTCTTCTTTTTAATACAGCATTATTTATATATTTTTTTTTGTTCTTTGTTGTTTTAAACAGTTATTGCACGATTAAAGTGTTTTTTCACATATTGTTTGTAATATGTGTTTATTCTATGTATAATATAAATTGCAAATGCTAAAATACACAAAAATAGAAAAATCGAAAAGTTGCCTCTTGATGTTATCGAGTTGTTATTGTCGATATTTTCTGTCACGATGACTTGTTCCTTTGACTGTGGCTGACCCATTGTAAACCGCAGTGTTCCTGTCCATTCCATTGACTTCTAAATTTTATTGTAGAACGCCTTCTTCATGGTTCTTATTAGCGCAAGTAGGTTCCTCTTATTTTTCTGGTCCGTTGTAATGGCCACCATTCGATTCAATTCTGCTAGTTATTGTCTGTAGCGTACCAGCTTTCCTCCTCTTGTTTTTTTTTTTTTTGGTTCTACCGACTTGAAAAAAGCCCTGCGGTCGTCTTCTTGCCGCTTGCTACGGCGCCTGTATTCTTCGATACTGATAGGATGTGGCCCCGCTGCCTTCGATGTTGGTGTGTACGTCGGCACAATCTGGTCGCTGTTTGCTGCCTCCGGTACGTATTCCTCCTGTTGTGCTAGTTCTTCCCACTTTCTGAAGAGATCGTCGATTTCCGCCTCGGTCGACATTTGCTGACAATTTTCGTTTTTGTGTTTCAATTGCAATATAAATTTTATTCTCTCTTTTTATTTTGAACGTTATGTCCCTTTTACGAAATCCCTTTTGATCAGTAGATTCCTTTCGTAAAGGCAAGATCGCCATGTAATGTTTAAACTGTTTTGGATATTTCTAGCGTTCCACCGCTTATATTTGCATAGGCCATAAGGCCTCAATATGCTCCCTAGGTATTGATAACTCAACAGTTGGATATCAAGTGTGTTTTATTTCAGAATCACCAGGGCTTTTTATACCCTGTTGACTCCATCAATTTCAATTGATTTTATAAAATATGCATATAACTACAATTCTACAAAATATGCTTATTCTACATAATAGATTAAAAATGAAACACATATCATTAAATTTTAAAAAAATATCGAAGCATAAACAAATGTATCGAAACTCAAACGTCAGCAACATTGTATTGCGCTCAAT
This sequence comes from Heteromyza rotundicornis, assembly GCA_951394025.1. Taxonomy (NCBI): domain Eukaryota; kingdom Metazoa; phylum Arthropoda; class Insecta; order Diptera; family Heleomyzidae; genus Heteromyza; species Heteromyza rotundicornis. The sequence continues at coordinate 41,786,491 of OX596011.1, forward strand.
GATCCAAGAGTAGCATATGCCGACGCTCAGACTTTGAAGCAAATATACAATAACAATGTTGTATGCCTAAGCGCGCTAATATTCAGCTTCAATATTAAAGCGCTGGTTTTTTGTTGTTTGTGTTCGTATGCAATTTGTGAGTATGGATACACTACAACGTACTGAACGATAGCACAGAACACCCGATGCAATACTATAAGGCAAAGGTAAAAATCATTGAACACCATTAGAGTACTGTGCAAGGATGGCATGACCAAATAATGGATTCCATCGACGACCTGGATTCAAACGACTACAACTTTGAAGCATACCTGGAAACTGAAGCTCGGATCAGCGATGGAGTAATGAGAATCCAAGAGAAGGGATCAAAGATGGTACCAGAAACGCAAGGTGAAGCAGTAGCCCACTATTCGGTTGCAAATCATCATTTGCCGAAGGTGGATCTGCCAAAATTCGATGGGGACTACCTGAAGTGGCGTCAGTTCTACGATGTTTTCAACGAGATGATCCACAAGTCCACACTTCCGGTAGTGACGAAAATGTTGTACCTAAAAAGAATCCTGGTCGGAGAAGCGGAAAAACTGATTGGACACTTAACAACAACGACGGAAAACTATAGCACAGCCTGGAACATTCTTCGGGATCGCTATAACAATATGCGAGTAGTTACTGCAGCTCTGATGGACAAGTTACTAGGACAAGCAAAGCACCCAGCAGACACTCCATTAGTGGCAGCTTTGAAAGGTCTTCATGACACAACGAATGAAACTCTAAGGGCATTGGAAAACGTGGTTGTGTCCACGCCCACGTTTTCCATGGGATATAATAATACTACATATCTTGGTCAAAAAACTTGACAGGTGTACTCATATACTTTATGAACAATCCTTGGCCAATCCTAGAGAACTGCAGTCTCTTCAACATTTTTTAAGTTTCTGGAAACAACATTCCAATCGCTGGAGGCGGTAGGACAAAAGAACAAACCTTCCTCTACCAAAGCACTGACGTCAATGGCAACCTCAGAATATAAGAAGAAGTGCAAATGTTGCAACGAAGATGTACACCAGCTGTTTGCATGCCAGAAGTTTCAGAAGCTGTCAGTTAATCATCGGATACAATTCCTCCAATGAAACAGATTATGCATAAACTGCATGAGACCAGGCCACTTCGCAAGGGATTGTTCTTCAGGAAAATGTTCCAAGTGTGGACGCAAACATAACACTCTCGTACACCGGCTCAGGAAAACACTGGAAAAGGGTCTGAAGATGATACAGCTAAGCAATCCACAACTTTGGCAGCCTCGAAAGATTCTCATCAAAATGGATACGTCCTTCTCAGCACCGCAGTTGTAACGCTTACCGCTAACAATAGTCAAGCGGTAGATTGTAGAGCGATTTCGCTCTACAAGCCCGCAGTCGCGTAAATGTCGAGCTCCAATCAAGAATCAACAAATACTCAACGCGACTGGAAGCGTACATTCTTCCTCATATTGTATCACAACAACCATTGGTGGAGTTGGACACATCATCTTGGGCAATACCAAAAAATGTAACCTTAGCAGACCCATACTTTAATTGTCCTGGAAAGATCGATATACTCATCGGTGCTGAGTTTTATCACATTCTGCTGTCCACTGGAAAAATCCACCTGGATGAAGGACTCCCAACTCTACAAAATACAGTATTTGGGTGGATTTTGGAAGGAAAGATACGCGAAGCAACGTCAAATTGGGCTACATGCGGAATAGGCATCGAAGACGACAGCCTAAACCAAAAAATTTAAAGGTTTTGGCAGTTAGAAGAAATACAGCAGGATCACAAGGTGCTAACAACTGCCGAAAAACTTTGTGAATCTCATTTTGCGATGAACACTACTCGGAGCAATGAAGGACGATTCATAGTTAAGATTCCATTTGCAGAACTCACGGCTTCACTGGGGGAATCAAGACAATTTGCAATTAATCGATTTTACTCATTGGAAATACGTCTGGCCAAAGACAGCAAATTGAAAATTCAATACGCAGCATTCATGAATGAGTACGAATCATTAGGCCACATGACCAAGGTTGATATCAGCAAAATATCAACGCCATACTATGTGATCCCACACCATTGCGTCACCAGACCTGAAAGCAGTACTACAAAACTAAGAGTAGTATTTGATGCATCATCGAAAACGTCGACAGGTTTATCACTCAATGACCTCATGTATACAGGTCCAACCATTCAAAGCGAATTATTTTCAATACTTCTTCGGTTCCGCTGCCCACTATTTGTTTTTACTTCCAACATACAAAAAATTTACCGCCAAATCCTGATTAGCAAAGAAGACCAAAAGTACCAGCTCATCGTATGGCGTAAGGACGAAAAGGAAGACTTGCAGTACTATCAATTAAACACAGTGACATATGGGACGCGCTCAGCACCATACTTGGCTATAAAGTGCTTACAACAGTTAAGCAAAGATTACAGTGCCAAATATCCTCTTGGCGCTGAAGCAGTGCTGAATGATTTCTATGTAGACGATTGTTTAACTGGCTCGGACAGTTTGGCCACTGCAACGGAAATTCAGAATCAACTAACAAATATTTTAATGACTGGAGGTTTTCGACTGCGGAAATGGTGTGCCAATCACCCAAGGTTACTACAATCAATTCCAGCAGAAGACCAGGAAATCGACCTCGACTTTAGCAGTGATGTCAAAAATGCCATAAAAACATTGGGACTGACATGGTTGCCTAAAACAGACCAGTTATGCATCAAGGTGAATCTGAAGTCAGTCACTCACAACACAAAGCGAACAATTGTGTCCGACGTAGCCAGAATTTTCAATCCATTAGGAATTCTCGCTCCAGTGGTGGTCACAGCAAAAATTCTGATTCAGCAGCTGTGGCAAACCAAGTTACCATGGGACGAAGAGCTGCCCACGGAAATAAATGACAAATGGATGAAGTTTAAGGATAACCTAAAGAAACTTAATAAAACACACGTACCCAGACACATCTTTCAACAAGGCGTAAAAGATACACTACAGCTTCATGCATTCGGAGACGCTTCATAGAAGGCATACTGTGCTGCAATTTATGTCAGATCTATTACCAAGAACGGAGTAATCGTAGTGCAATTTTTATGTGCAAAATCTCGCGTGGCGCCTCTAAAAGCACAAACAATACCTCGGCTAGAACTTTGTGCAGCGCTTCTTAGCGCAGAGTTAATGGCTCGTGTGAAGGAAGATTTACATATCCAAGATGCCACCGCATACTTCTGGACGGATTCGAAAGTCGTTCTAGCCTGGATCAACTCAAGCTCGACATCAATAGAGACATTCATAGCCAACAGGACTGCAGGAATTCAAGAACTGTCCTTGGCCAGCCAATGGCGACACGTACAATCAAAGGACAATCCCGCAGACATCCTATCGAGAGGTTTGTTGCCTTCAGAAAAAATTACAAGCAACTTATGGCTCTACGGGCCCATGTTCCTCCATGGAAAAATGAATATATGGCCAAGGATCTACGACCCGAAAGAAGCTAGTGGAAACACCATGGAGAGAAAGCTAAAAGTAGTTCATGCAAATATAGCCATCAAGAACGATTTAGAAGCTTTAATTTACCAAATCAACCACGGAAACTCATTTAGACCATTACTACATATCGTGGCATACATGCTTAGGTTCATAGAGCATGCCAAAAAGGGAGCAGGTGATCGAAGACAACATATTTCAATCACAACTGATGAACTAAAAGCAGCCCTTAATGTCATAATTAGGGCCATGCAGCTGTCAGACTTTAAAGACGAAATACAGTCTCTCAGCAAACACAAATGCGTAGGCAAAACAAGCCAAATCAGTGGGTTCAACCCTTTTCTCGATGATAACGGAATTATTCGTGTTGGCGGAAGGCTGGAGGCGGCAAACGTGACATACGATGCCAAACATCCAATGGTTATTCCATACAACGACCCATTGTCGAAACTGTTGTTGAAATGGTTTCATGAAGAGCACCTTCACTGTGGACCACAAACCCTTTTGGCTCACATTCGACAAAGATTTTGGCCCATCAAAGGGAAATCTATGTCTCGATCAGTCGTACAATACTGTGTTCGATGCTCCAAAGCGAAGCCAAAATTATGTCAACAAATAATGGGTGGATTGCCAGCGACAAGAATTCAGCCAGCTAGACCGTTCATCAATGCCGGAGTAGACTTCTGTGGCCCTTTCTGGATTCATTTCAAAACTCGAGGAAAACGGCCACACAAAGCATATGTAGCGGTATTTTGTTGTTTTGTCACCATGGCGGTTCATTCAATCTTCAGTGATCTCACGACAGAAGCGTTCATTGGATGCCTAAAGCGGTTCATCGGACGACGGGGACGATGTCAGAACCTATATTGTGACAAGCGACAAATTTTGGTGACTCCAGAAACCAGCTGATCGACCTAAAGAACACGCTTCACACGGAGAAAGCACAAGAAGTCATTATGAGGACCTGCAGCGACAAAGGCATTCAATTCCATTTCATCCCTCCAAGAGCTCCTCATTTTGGCGGCTTATGGGAAGCAGCTGTAAAATCTGCCAAGAATCTATTTGTCAGAAGTGTTTCAAACGCCTCATTGACTTACGAAGAGTTGGAGACAGTGATGGTGGAGATAGAAGCAATCTTAAACTCACGACCATTGACACCACTGTCAGCCGATCCGAATGATTTAAACGCATTGACACCCGGACACTTTCTGATTAGTGAACCGCTAACGGCACAAATTGATACAACTGCAACATCCACCAAGGGTTCACTCACAAGATGGAAATTAGTAGCGCAACTAAAGCACGAATTTTGGAAGCAGTGGTCGCGAGATTACCTAAATGAACTTCAATATCGACATAAATGGAAGGAGCAAATCAACAACGTTAAACCGGGCATGATGGTGGTAATCAAAGAAGACAATTTACCCCCCCTTAAATGGCCACTGGGAAGGATAGACAAAACCTACCTGGGGCATGACAATGCAGTTAGAGTAGCGGACATAAAAACTGCAAGCGGCATCTGTAAGCTACCCATTCATAGACTTGCACCACTCCCAATAACGGAATCCAATGCAGAAGAAAGTACAGCCATGGACCAAAATATAGAACAAGAGTCGCAGCCTGAACAACACCCAAGACCTTCAAACAATGAAAGCGCAGATGACATCCCCAACAAACGACACAAGTCCACAAACCATCCATTTCTCTTAACAATCCTTGTCTCCCTACTGCTACTTCAGGCAGTACTGGGTAGTACAGTTCTGGTTGAGAAATTTGGTACAGATCCTGGAATATACTTTGAAGGAATGGGGACAGCAAAAATCGTGACAGCAGAATGGAAAATGATAGTCTACTACAATTTGGATCCATTTTGGGAGGAAATGAGAACATTTTCAATTGGAGTAGCCACCCTTCAACAGTTGTGCTCAAAACTCCAGCAAAATGCCACCTGCGACGTCCTGACAAAAAACTTTGAGGATACAAGAAACGAGCTTCTTCAGGATAGAGACATGCTTTCGCATAATCGGAAAACGAGAGCAGCCCTTAATATCGTTGGCAATATCGCTCGCACCTTGTTCGGTGTTCTAGACTCTGACTATGCTGAGCAAATGTCAGAAGTAATTAACCAGGTTAAAATAGACGAAGGTCACATTATAAATCTACTGCGAAATCAAAATTATTAGAACTGCAGCAGAGGATAACCTTAGTGATGAAACAAGTGACAACAAATGAAGACCAACTGAAGTACTCCCAACTCTTTGCACCATTGTCAACACAACTAACATTGATGGCAGCAAATTTACAACGAATGCAGACAGAAATTATAAATGTACTAACTGACACACACCACGGAAAAATCAGTTCATTGTTACTCACGCCTCAACAATTTAACAACGATATTAGAGTCATCAAGGCTCATCTTCCTCCATCCCGCTTACTACCCATAGATGACGATAATATGGTACAGTTCTACAAACTCATGAAGGCCGAGGGAGCAGTCACTAAAAACGAAGTAATCTTCGAAATAAGTCTACCTTTGATTGACGACCAACATTTCGATTTGTTTAACCTCATTCCCATTCCTATGGTCAAACCCAAAACAATGATTACCATTGTAACCGATACAGCATTCTTAGCTGTAAGTGCCCATTGGGATCAGTACATTCCACTAAGCTCAAATGATTTAAGATCATGTTTTGTATCAAAAGTTGACATCTACATTTGCGACAACAAAGGTCCAAAATTTGGAAAGCAATCATCGGTACACTCCTGAGAAATTCACATATTCAACGACAAACCTACCACACAGTGCAAACTGACACGAATACAAGAAAACCTTGCATGTATGCAAATGAACAATAGAAATCAATGGATCTTTGCCATCTCGAACAAATCCTGAGTAAGTTGCCCAGGTTCAAGTGCCTGTGCAACAACATATTCTCGGGATTAAACAAGATCTGAAATCTACGTTCTAAAATTAATTTTTAAAAAAAATTTCCGAAATCAGGATTTGAACCCACGTTTTGAAAAACATATAATATCTTATAAATATTTAAGTACATTGCGTAGAAAATTATTGTTAATTATCGAAGTTACATTTTTGGTTTAAGTTACATTTCTTCTATTAACTGGCATTAGTTAACTTAAAAACGAAAAAAATTTATTATTGAATGTAAAAAAAAGTAAAAATTAAGAATTTATACTATTTTTGAACTTACATTTAATTTAAAAATTATTTCACAAAACAATTAAATACTCAGGCGAAAAGCTGAGAACGCCATTGTGTTTAGAATGGCCTTTGATATTTGTTGTTAGTTCTAAGTATTTAGAAATCTATATATATAAAAGAGACGTGTATGTTTCTCACGATTCTCACCATAATTTATATATGAGTTCTAGGGGTCGTGAGTCGTGACATAGGATATGTTTTGACACACCCACTTTTTAAAAATATGTGACAAATGTTTTCATTAATTTATTATGACCTTAAAGGCAAAAAGAACTTTTTTAGGGCCAGCAAAGCGGACCGGGCCCTGCTAGTATCAAATAAAACAAAATATGAAGTTAAAAAAAATAAAAAACTTCATTAAATTTATTATTATTATTTAATGACCTAATAAAATTTGTATGTTTTATATGAAAAAAAAACAAATTGTTTCATAAAGATTGTTTTGATAAAAATTTGTATCATTTATTTTAAAGCAAATTTTCATATAAAAGGCTGAAATTGATAGGAAAAAGGGTTTGTGAGTGGAGGCATTCAATTAAATATAGTTAAAATGTTTTTTTATTTGCTTTTTAAAAAAATATTAACTATTTAATTAGACTTTTAACAAAGTCAACTTTTCAACGAAATTAACTTTTTAATTTTACGAAGTTAAATTTTTGATTTACTTTTACCGGGTTAACGAAGTTAAATTCTCGATTAAATAAACCCAGCTTTGGTGTTATATATTCACTCAATATTATCTATGCTCATTACTCTCATTTACAAAATTTTCTTATACTTAACTATACACAACTCTTAACTTGTACAAATTGGAATTAGAAAAAACCTTCTAATCCTACATTTTTGGCGCCCAACGTGGGGCATGAACCCACGACCCTGAGATTAAGAGTCTCATGCTCATGAGCTAGCCGGGCAGGGCAGGGCCAGGAGTCCAATGATGATCTGAAGATGTTGATTCTGGAGGGCGAACTTTACAATTGCGTGTCCCGTATCCTACGATTTCAACGAATTTAATTTCCAGAACAAATTTATGAAACAAAAGTTTATCGAAAAAAGTTTAATTTTTCTCAAAATTTTATGAAAGTCTCGCTGATAATGCCGCAGCTCTTTATGGGGCACCAACAAGGACACAATGAGCAAAGCCTCATTTATCTTGTTTTACAAAAGGCAGACGAGGATGCTAAAAATAAATGGAAACAATCGCTGGACTTCAAAAAACTACTATCATGGAGAGACATTGCCAGTATCTCGAATCGCTTGATTTTACGCATGCAAACTTTGAAATCACGATAAAAATTCAAGAGAACCGCAGAACAAAAATCAACAACTGTGCTTTTCGTTTGCTTGTGCAAACTTATCATGCCCACTATGCTCTAGCAGTGATCACAAAATTATTAATTGCGAACGCTTTAAATCGCTAGCAGTTTCGCAACGTTTCGAAAATGTAAAGAGACTGGGTCTTTGCATCAATTGCTTTTGAAAGGGTCACAGACCATCAAATTGTCCATCATCGCATCGGTGTAAAATATGTTCTCTTCAGCAACATAGTCCGTTACATCGCCATAACACTTCGAATTCCGTCGAATTCTCTTCTTCTCCAAAGTTATTTATTCCTTCTGCTTTTGCGTTTTCGTCTCTTCCGCTATGCAGTCACAGCTGACATTGTAAAAATGTACAGACAGGTGATCGTCGAACCACGAGATCGGAAATTCCAGTACATATTATGGATATTATGAAAAAAAAAAATCTGAATTTTTTTCTAAATTATGGAGAAGTTTACCAGAGCAAGAAATTCGTACGTATCAACTCAACACTGTGACTTATGCGATGGCAGCCGCTCCGTATCTTGCAGTGCGCAGTCTTCATTTATTGGCCGATGAGTACATGTCACAGTTCGAAATTGGTTCACGTGCTATAAAATCGTCGTTTTACGTTCATGATTTTTTGTGTGGAGCCGACTCTCTCTCCGAATTAAATCGTATTCGACTTGAAGTGACAACAATTCTGAAACGAAGTTGTTTTGAGCTAGCAAAATAGCACTCAAATCACGCAGATTACAGCGAAGATACTGCAATCAAACATTTGAGTATTGATGATACGTCAGTTACAAGCGCATTAGGCCTCAAATGGGACCAGCATGGAGACACATTTCTATTCTCATTCGAGCCGAAACCAGATTTCACTCGTGACGTCACGAAGCGTTCAATTCTCTTAATTTCTTCGTTTCTATTCGACCCTCTTGGGCTCTTCGAAGCGGTAGTCTTGGGCCGGTGATAATTACGGTTACAAATATTTTACAGGAATTGTGGCTTCTTAAGCTAGATTGGGACGAGTCTGTCCCTCAAAATTTGCATCAGGCTTGGAACAATTTTCTCATTGATCTGGCATCATTGACTTCGATCGCAATTCCAAGGTATACTGTATTACCAAACGCACACTCGATTCAGCTACATGGATTCTGCGATTCTTCAATTCGCGCATATGGTAGTAGCATATACACGCGAGTGGTTGACATCTCCGGCAATGTTATTGTTCGACTTCTTACTGCCAAGTCACGAGTTGCACCGACAAAGATGCAATCACTCCCGAAGCTAGAGCTATGTGGTCCGCTGTTGCGGGCTCGACTCTATGATAAAATAAAGGTACTGCTTGAAAATTTTAATGTTGATGTATATCTTTGGACAGACTCGCAAATTGTATTACACTGGCTTAAATTACACTTCATCAATCAATATGGTACACAGGCCCTTCGTTTTTAGTCGATGATATTCACAAATGGCCTACGAATCGATGCAAAAATTTGAATATGGAAGAAGTCAACAATGAAAAACGAAAGTCGGCATCCAAAGTCACAAATAATTACATTCTCGATATCGTTGATAAACACAGCACATATACGCACAGCTTGCGTATAATCGCTTGGACGTTTCGTTTTTACCAAAAACTCAACAAAAGCAACGAATTTCCGACAGCTTTCCTCTCTCCTCAAGAATTGCAGCACGCACTTTGGAGCATCGTATGGAATATACTAAAAAAAATATTTCGCTGAAGATATTCGTTTGCTGAACAAAAATTTGGCGACAAATGGCATACTCAAATTCTTAAACCCGTTTCTCCAGGTGACTGGGGCGTTTACACTTCTAAAGGTCGGTGGGCGTCTTGAATTGTCAAATATTCCAGAAAGTCGCAAACACCCTGTACTGCTGCCCAGCAAGCGCAGTTTTGTCACAAACTACGTTCGACATTTACATCTTCGAAACTACCATGCAGGACCGAAAGCGCTGGTAGCCCTTATTCGTCTTGAGTTCTGGATAGTCAACGCTCGAGACATTGCTCGGCGCGTCGTTAGAAGTTGCGTACACTGCGTTCGGTATAAGCCGAAATTGTTGCAACACTTAATGGCGAAGTTGCCCGTGGAAAGGCTCACTGCATCACGCCCTTTCGCTCGATGTGGTGTGGACTTTTGCGGTCCGGTCAACACTTATCTTCGTATCAGGGGTAAGGTGCCCAACAAAACTTACATCGCCATCTTCATTTGCTTGGCAACGAAGGCGGTTCATATCGAAATCGTGTCAGATCTCTCTACTGACGTGTTCTTGGCGTCGTTCAAGCGAATGATTGGCAGAAGAGGTTTCCCATCAGATATCTGCTGTGACAACGCAACCAACTTTGTTGGAGCTTGCAAAAGGTTGGCTGAATTCAAGACATTTTTCTTCAAAAAACAAACACAAGATTCCATTGTTAAGTATTGCGAAAATAAATTCATTAATTTCAATTTTATATCTCCCAGGAATTCGAAGAACTGACGACAGCTTTAATCGAAGCGAACTTGAACTCTCGACCCATTTCTCTTCATTCGTCAGACCCGAGCGACTACGAAGCATTGACTCCGGCAAACTTCCTTGTTGGCAGTTCACTCAAATCGCTGCCAGAACGCAATATTCCATCAGGTATAGACCATCTTGAAAAATGGAACCGTGTAAGCGGCATCAAGCCACTTTTCTGGAAGCAATGGTCCCTCGATTATATCAACGAACTACAAGTGCGTACTAAATGGACAAACGACAAACCTAACATTGTAACTGGCACAATGGTGATTATTCATGCAGATAACGTGCCACCTCAACACTGGCAGTTAGGTCGTGTCATCAACTGCTACCTGGCAAAGATGAGCGCGTCAGAGTCGTTGCTGTTCGCACCACAAAAGGAGTTTTTCGGCGACCTATTCACAAGCTTGCCATTATACCTGTTTGAAAGCTGCCCTTTCAATGACGGCGGGATGTTGGGCTCTCTGATTAAGAACCACTGATATTTTGACATCCTTACTATTTATAAAATTAGAACGCGAATTTTTTTGTAACGGGTAGGAGCAAAAACTAGCCAACCGATTTTCATAATTTTTTTTTTAACATCATATCTGTGCCAATTAAGCGAATAGGATACTTTTTTTTTATTTTCGAAAAGTAAATATCTTAATTTTCGGTATTAAGTTCTATTTCAAAATTTTTCCTATGCTTACAGATTTCCGTTCGATTGCATTGACATAGTTTGTGTTTGCAAAACATTATTGTATGCTACTTTCCACTCTCTTCTGCGAATAGATTGCTGAGAGGGCAGAGTGTTTTATAGGGAGTTAGAAAAAACCTTCTAATCCTACACAGATTTTTGCGGCAAAAACTGATTTCAGATTCGGCGGAAGACGTCAAAATACATAATATAAAAATAGTAAATTTGAAAAATCCAATTATTAAATAGCCTTGTGATAAAAATAATCGAAAATCGGAAAAAATGTTTAGCCGTAACAGGTAAAAACATTGTTAGGTGGCAACGCTAGCCTTGCGGCAGTGTTATTTCCTTAAAAGTGGCAATAGTTTCTCTCAAACATGATTTTTTGTGTGTGTAGACACGTTAAAGTGTTCACCATACAGCTTGCTGAACTTAATCTCCATTAGCTGAAGTCTTTCAAGAGCTGGCTGCGGTTCAGTTGGTTAAAGCTGCCGCTTTCCCAGCGGCAGTCATAGGTCCAATTCATTCAATCATTAAACCATTGCTTCATATTTTTTCCCTTTTTTTAAATCTTTTGCTTTTAATTAATCTTTCTTTTGTAACGTAAAAGTTCAAATTCTCACACTAGGCCACAACTACATCATCACAAAAAATGTCTTTCTACTCTTTGCAAAACTTAATAACAGTTCAAATACTTTGCCTGCGGGAAGCAATTTTATCAAAGGAATGTCCTATCACAACATTACATGATGAAATACAACCACTTATTACCACAAAAATTTCCTACAACAAATAAAAATTGCATTCCTTACGGTTACTCCATGTTTCAGGAGATTACATTAAGCTTCACCGTTCAGCTATGGAAAGTTTACTTCTACCTATAAAAAGTTAATTTACTAAGTGTCTCCTAAACGTGCTTGTCGCGGTCAAGATGAGTTGGAGAAAACCTAAGGGCGCCATATTTCCGCATCTAAATATACAAAATATATTTAGTAAACATTTAAATTTTCAAATTAGTGTGTTTTTTTCCCGTGCATGACAATAATACCTTATACGTACAGTCAACATTGCTTAGCTAAAACTGAACCTTTTCAGGGGTTTTCATTTTTTCCCGACTACTGAAAAACATTCAAAAAAGCGATACCATTAATCATCTTAACACATTCGCGGACAATCTTTAAATCATAATTAAATCATTTAAATCATAACTGGGTGGGACATTACGGTAAAATCGGGATTTTCCACCGTGTCCAGTGTGAACAATTTTAAATTTAGCATATAGCATATGCCCCACAAAGGGACCATGCGAAAATTAACTGTCCGCGAATGTGTTAAGTTCATGTTGCGTATTTGCCATAATAAATACACACCACAAAACACTAATTTTTAAACAAGTAATTATGGTTTTAATGCAATAATTAAAATATTTTATTTTAATTTGACAGCATATTTATCAGCATTGTCCAAGAATTCAAATGATGAAGATGATCACAACTGGCATACCCGTAATGATGACCGTTTTTGCTATTTTTTTTTTAATTGTAATAGAATAAAAGGAGAGAAAATTCTCGTAGTTTTTGCAATAAATGATTTTGCAAAACAAAGTTTTTTTCCGAAGAGAAGTTTAGACAGCATTGGAGGCGGACATCTTATAAAACGATCTGAGAAATAATATTGGACTACTCTGCACCTCACCCAAATAAGAACTATTTTGCACTTATAAGCAACTGTTAACAGTTTCGTTTATTTTTTATAATGTAAACAAAATTTTGTACACTGAAAAAACGATCCTATTAAATTATCCAAAAAAAAAAAAGAATTTTACAATTCTTAGACATGAATACTAACTATAAGTTTATATTCAGTCTGGCTTTTTATGACTACGAGCTATTTAATTTTTTTTTTAATAATGGATGATATATGCATTCGGTTATGTTTATCACTACTACTTTTTTGTATTTGTATATTGCAATATAATCGAAAATCTATAATTATTTTTATGTTTTTTTTTTCAACAAGCTGGCTTCAAATACACGAACATGGAATCTAATATTGTAAGGTAATTTAGACCTTTATATTTCATGCAAAACCTTATACATACATTCGGTACCTTTGGAAAGGTCTCCACGAGCCCGTTCGAATGAGTACCTATCAAAAACTGTTTTCCTGGGGGCTATAACCTTTTTTGGGATACAAAAAGTTGCACTGATCAAAATAAACACTTTTTTACTGAAGGAAGTTTTGTGATAAAATATGCCCATGCATTTTGAGAATTTTTTGAAAAACTGAAATTTTGGGCTAAAAATTACAAAAATGCCCGAACGGTCTCCAGGAGACCTTTCCAATGGTACCCAAGTGAATATTCTTAAAATTTTGAAAGTCATTCAAAATGACTAAAATAGGCTGTCCCTAATTATCTAGCCGCCACGGTATGTAGCCGGGTCGCAAAAGCAGGTATATTCTAAGGGTGTGAAGTCTATCGGAGATATCGATATCCGCGCAATAAGCGTAAGCCACTTTTTTCAAAATCGATATTTTAATGAAAATTAATAAAAGGCATCTAGTTGGTACAGCTCCTGGCAAGTCAAAACGATAATTTCTAATAGACGTGTAAAAACGTGTTTGGCACGAGCCAAGCTACCAGACATAGCATTTTGCATACGGACACCTGCGAAAAGGGCATCGATTCATGATGCACGGTGACAACAACGATATCGTTATATTAGTTGAAGTATTTTATTCTTACAACAAAAAATAAAGAAGCTGTTTCTTCTGCTTAGCGTGTGCTACGGTTTAGTTTTTAAGAATTAGAATTAGAAGACCAGAATAAATCATACCATTGAACCGGCAAGTTGAATTGCTATAAAAAGTTGTATTCTTTAATTGGCGCCCAACCAATGAGTTTTTTTTGAAAAAAAGGTAGCCAGCTTTTTCATAAACGAATTTAAGACATTTTAGTGACAAGGATAACACAAATAAGAGACGATAGAACAACGACTCAAAGGACCACATCAAATTCCTATAATCGGAAGAAAAATATCATTCCTATATTGGGAAATTAAGTCTAACTTTGTCTTTTTGTAAATTTTGAAATTTTGATATAATTTTAGATATCTACAGGCTAGATTTAACAGTATAAAATATATTACAATTAAAATTAAATAATATATATATAACACTTATAGTAATTTTTATTTGCAAGATCTTTAAACAATTTTTTTCGCAAGGAAAAGTCAATTTAGATACTTGAAGCTGCTTCATTAAATTCAATAAGTGACCTGATAAGCTGTTAATTTACAGCATAATTTGTTTTATAGAGTTTAACAGCGAATATCTTATTCTGACCCGTAGTTCTGATTGGAACAAAAAATGTATCTGCCTCAACAACATTGAGCAATCGATGTTGCCACAAATGATATCATAGACAAACATTAATGAATTAATAATGCGTCTACTCACTAACGATTTCAAATCGATGAGTAAACAGCGCGACTTATATGAAGAAATTAAAAATATTTCTTTTGTACCCTCTCAAGGCGATTTGTATGAATAACATAAAACTGGTTCCAGATAATTGCAGCGTATTCCAGCATTGATCGAACAAATGCTGTGAAATGAAGTATATACGTATAAGCGTCTCGAAATACGGAACTATTACGACATACAAATGCTAACATTGCATATGTTTTTGGTAGAATGTAATTTAAATGATTCAGATTCAAACAAAACTCCTAGGTCCAACATTTCAGTTAGAACCTTTAAACGACAAATCGAAATAAAAAAAGACGATGCAATATTGCTGTTGAGCTTATAGAAAGTGACGTGAAAACATTTTTGAACACTCAAAGCTAAACAATTTGCAAGGCACCATGCATTCAATCTATTTAAATCATTCTGTATATCATAAATACCGGATACACATTGAACTCTTAAAAATATTTTAAGATCATCCGCATATAACAGATAATTACATTTATAAAAACATGATCTAATGTCATTAATAAAAAGAAGGAAGAACAGCGGTCCAAGGATACTTCCTTGGGGAACACCCGAAGTAGCAACAAATGACTTAGATTTAATACCATCCACAAGAACATGGCATAGTCTATCACGCAAGTATGATTCTATCCATTTCAAAAAAGGGGAATGGAAACCTAATTTCCCCAATTTTAGCACAAGAATTTTATGTGAAACGTTATCAAATGTCTTTGAAAAATCAGTGTAAATAGTGTCAACCAGACACCGCTCTTCAAAAGCTGAAAAGTAATAAGCTGAGAAAACCATAAAATTAGTAACAGTCGACCGTCCAACAACAAATCCATGCTGTTGGGGAGAAATAATTCTTTTGAGTGGAATGATGAGAGTTTAGAAATGGGGCGATAATTAGAAATATCATTTTTACTACCACTTTTGAAAACCGCGGTAATATGCGTAATTTTCCATCTATCAATGAAGACACCAGCAGACAACTGAGAGAAACCATCGCAATCAGCTTTAGCAGACATTTTTAAATTTTGAATATTTCTCATTACATCACTTTCACCAATGCTCAAGGAGCCAAAATCAATCGAAGAACTAATATTACTAAAAGCAGAACTGTCGATTGAAATCCAATCAGTTTCAAAGTTTGACATGAAAAATTTAGCAAAAAGATTAGATATACCAACAACAGAATTCAAAGTATTTCCATTGAAAGTCATCATGCTTGGAATATCTGAGCGAGATTTCTAAGATTTAACAAACAGCCAAAACAATTTTGGATTAGTTTTTATATTATTCTCAAAATTTAATATGTAATTTTTGTATAAGAATTTTTCCAAGGCAGTAAACTCATTCATATAATACAGATATTTGTTTTTATCAATTATATCATTTGGGGCTTTATGGTTATTGAAAAATTTGTTTCTAAAATTTTAAAATTTTTGTAGGCCTTTGTTATACGAAGGGGGCTTGTATACTTTATGCTGTACTACTGGAACTTATTGTATTCAAAACAAGTCAAAACAACCAGCAGTGTCATTTTTAGAAAATATATAGCTCCAATCAGTAATCTCAATAATTGCATTTATATTATCAAAAATACATAGATTGAAATTAAAGTTTAGCTTGTCTGAAATTTTAGGCACATTTAAAAACTCATAACAGTCAACTTGGAGGAAGAGTGGAATATGATGCATGTCTGACAGAGAAATCGAAACATATACCCTTCCAATTTATAATTGACTGTATCGCTAATGAAAATTAAATCTAAAATGCGATCCAATTTATTAGCAAAGTGGTTTGGACAAGATCGTTTCTGTTTCTGCTATCAAGCACATAGATTTCGATTGAGGCATTAACATTTGTTGGAGTCAGATTACAATCATTTGCAATGTACGACCAATAGAGTTTGTTGAGATTAAAGTCAACTAAAAGACAAAAGTAAGCATTAGTTTTATCTATATCCGATAAATTAATTTTGTAAAAGGGAGTACAACAACTAAGTAAAAACTCAGTCTGGCAGAGTGTACAGTTGTTTCGGATCCAGCCACGGATCCTCGTCAGCCCTCTTTATGCATTTTATTTAATCCAAGCGACGCTATAAGTAAGCATTAGTATGACGCAAAAGAGAATTGCTTCTCCTTTGCATCACACGCCAACTCATTGAAACAGCGAATGGAAAAATGCATCAAACTGAATTTTTACTTATTGTTGTATAGCAACCTACTACCATGCCTGAGTTTTTGCTTAGTTGTTGTACTTCCTTTTAAAATTAACTTTTTGGAAAATGAGCTAAAATTTAATTAATACATAAATTATGAAAAGCTCAATAAAAATCTGAATTTTTTACTATATATATCCGATAAATTCAAATTATTATGCACATGGACAAAATATAACATATGAAGCAAAGTGTCTCAATTACAAAAATAATGTACAGATGAACGCAGTGTACGCCTTACAGCTATCAGCACACCTCCACCTCTTTGACAAACAGTTTTTAAGGCATCTCTATCCTTGCGATAGACTTTGAAATGAGAGGGATAAAAAAATTCTCCATCACCAAAATCTGCATTAAGCCATGTTTCAACGAAAACATCATAGTCCATTTGAGATGTAGCAGGCAAAACTGTATTTAATTTTGTCCTAAGACCACATATATTTTGAAAATATACCTTCAAGGACAGCGGAGTGTTAACTATATCTTTTGTTAAGTCCCTTGTTTGCATTCGTTGACTTTTGAAAAAATTCGAATCGGCGAACTTTAATATTAGCCGAAAAGCTTTTCATAAAGATTGGAAGCTATACTCAACTTAAAATGGATGCTTCGTAAGTTTTCAGTTGTTAATTCAGCATGTTGTTGCACGTATGTGAATATTTGAGCGCTTGTTACTGATGGCTTGAACGATGAGAGATGTACCCACTTCTTTTTCACAACTACATCCATCTCCTTGTTATCATTGCTCCCATTCCTTTTTGTTTTCTTTTTGCTCACCTTCCTCCAATCATTAGCGGGTGAAAGGGTACCAACGGCAGCATTAAGAGCGGTAGGAGAGTGAGAGGACATCACAGGCACATTGGAAGCAACGATTTCGGAATACACCAGTAGTAACAGACGATGTAGGAGCAGAGGACGAAGCGGTGCATGTAGAAATCGCATCGGCAGAGATAGTGTCAGCAGCGGAGGTCGATAGTGGAGAATTTAAAATAATGGCTGAATTAGCAATTAAAGAGCGCGTGCCAGTGGCAATTGCGGGCTCAATGACAAGTGGTGGATTTTTATTGTTGTTATTTTGCTTTGTTACACTGAGAAAAAAAACAGAACGAATCGTTGTCAAAACGTTCCGAGCCGTTGTCAATTTCCAGCCAAAACTGAATGTTCTGATTTTGACAACAAAACGTTTAAATTTTTTTGAAACAGCCCATTGATGAATTGAAACGGCACATTGATGCATTGAGACGCAAATGTTGTTGTTTCATGACAGTCGGAGCATTTTATTTGGTTTCCTTTTTAACACATGTCTTTTTTCATTCTTTTTTTTTTTGAGGGTTCGCTGGTCACGAGTCCGTGGTTTGTTTTGCTGCGCTAACTCTAGATTTCTTGATATCAACGTCAAGTACCTGAAAAATGCAACAAAATTTAAATCGGCAAATGCAGACCGGTTTTTTTTGCAAACATAAAGAAAAACTAGACTTCGGTCTGACCGAAGCTATAATACCCTGCACATGCGAGTACGATACATTCTGAGACCATATGTTAGTAATTTTTATCGAAAATCGGTATTTTATTGATAGTTTTTCGATATTTTATTGATAGTTTTTCGATATTTTATTCATAGTTTTTCGATATTTTATCGATAGTTTTTCGATAATTTATCGATATAAAATCGAAAAATTATCAATAAAAAATCGAAAAATTATCGATAAAAAATCGAAAAATTATAAATAAAAAATCGAAAAAGAATATATACTTTTCGGACACACCTCCTTATGGGCGTTACAAACGGTGTGACAAAAACAATTTACCCTTGGACACTAGTGTGCAGGGTATAAAAATTATAAAAAAAAAAGAATCGAAAAAAAATTCGGTTCAACTGAGATTTGAACCCACGCTCTAAGAAAATGCACATTTCAACGTAGTGTTCCTGTGGGACGGGCATGCTTGCGCTTTTTTTTTACTTTGCGACCAAAAATTCGCTACAAAACTGACAAATCTAGTCTTCACATATTCCCCCAATTTGTTTATTCCTTATGAATAGAAATGTATTAATACAAGAAAAATGTATTAAAACATTTAAAGAACATTAAATTCGGCAACGTGGCTAATAAATAGAGAGAAGTAAAATTGTCTAAGTATAATGCGTATATTCAAAATGGAAATGCACTAAGTGCTTAAGGAAATCTATGTACTTGGTGCATTTCAATATTTAACCAGGAAATGAACTCAGCAAAAAAATTAAAACAACGTCGACCTTGATCTTGAACTGATCATCTTTGTTTTCCTTGTTGTGCACACAAAAAAAAAAGGAAACAATAGAACCAGGTAAAAAATTGAAATGTAGGTCAATGAACTTATGAAGTTATGCAAACATATGTATTGCAAATATGTATCAAATGAAATATATTTACAATGCTCATATAAAAATATTAAATAAAAAACATGAAAATCAAAACTGAATAAAATTGGGAAAATACTTGAAATGCAAGAATTGTGAAAATCACTAAAATACAAGAATTGCAAATTGCTTAGAAAACCCAAAACCGGTTTGCATAATCAAAACAAAAGCTCAAAACCAACCAATTCACAAACATGAAGGAGAACTAGAAAAAAGCACCACCTTTTGGTTGCATTCTTTTTTTTTCTTACTTTTTTTGGTTTCATTCTTTCTATTTCTGTTTGAACCGAACATCAAAATCCAGTCGAACTTAAAAAAAAACTTGATCGATTTTCGACTCGAAGTTCCTGAAAAATCTGAAATGCAAGAATTGTGAAAATCACCAAAATTAAAGAATTGCAAATTGCTTAGAAAACCCAAAACCGGTTTGCATAATCAAAACAAAGCTCAAAACCAACCAATTCACAAACATGAAGGAGAACTAGAAAAAACCACCACCTTTTGATTGCGTTCTTTTTTTCTTACTTTTTTTGGTTTCATTCTTTCTATTTCTGTTTGAACCGAACATCAAAATCCAGTCGAACTTAAAAAAAAACTTGATCGATGTTCGACTGGAAGTTCCTGAAAAATCTGGCCCAAAATTCCAACCACAATTTAACAGAAATTCCTTTATGCACCTTCACTATAATTAACATTCTCTGGTGAAACTGTGCAAAGTGTCGTAAAATCTTCTAGGAAAAGCATAAAATGGATCTATTTGCCTCTTGTATATAATTAAAACTTATATTTATAAAACACTAGCTGGGTCGGACCCGCTTTGCTGGTCCTAAAAAACTTTAATAATGTAATAAAACCTCTGCACCTGTGCTTTGTTTTGTTGTTCAGTCACAGAAAACAAATGAAAAGCAAAAAATGAAACGGCAGTTAGCGCAATGTTGAAGCTGTCATCTTTTCACCACGGCGGTGCCAGAAACATCTCACCGCGGTGTGACGCGTTGTGTATGCAACAAACATCTCACAATCTATGGATGTGATCTGTGCTAACTAAAAAAAAAATTATGGCAAAGTCGCTACGTATAATTTTTGGATCTGATCTATGCTAACTGAAAAATAAACTAGTAAGAGAATTATGTTCGGTCTGACCGAAGCTATAATACCCTGCACATGCGAGTACGATACATTCTGAGACCATATGTTAGTAATTTTATCGAAAATCGGTATTTTATTGATAGTTTTTCGATATTTTATTCAAATTTTTCGATATTTTATCGATTTATTATCGATAATTTATCGATTTGTTATCGATAATTTATCGATTTTTTATCGATAATTTGTCGATTTTTTATCGATAATTTGTCGATTTTTTATCGATAATTTATGGAGAATTTTATCGATAATTTATTGATTTTTTATCGAGAATTTATCGAGAATTTTTCGATTTTTTATCGAGAATTTTTCGACAATTTTTTGATTTTTTATCGAGAATTTTTTGATTTTTTATCGATAATTTATCCACGGGAGAGGCGTGCTTTCGCCTCTCCTGTGGAATCTGGTGGTGGACGAGCTCCTCAGCAAACTTACTGATATGGGATTTACGTGTCAGGGGTATGCTGATGACATCGGAATAATGGCTAGGGGTAAGTACGAGGAGGCCTTATGTGATATAATACAGAGAGGTCTCGATGTCACGCTGGAATGGTGCAAACCTGTGGGGCTGATTTGTACTTTTCCTAACAAAATCCGAAAATAATCATTAATCATTACAACACGTTTTTATTACATTTAAAAAAATGTTGTTAAAATGTTTTTAATAAAAAGGGTAGGTTGATTCATTGTATACATACTTGTTTATGCATTGCCTTTGTGGATATTTCTAAGCTGTTCAGTACTTTGTTGAAATCAGTTGTCGCCAACAAACTAAGAGTGTGGCTCGCACACCTAACATGTTTCGGTAAATTAAATAGGACTGCATCACATTGTATGAAGTCAACTTCGTTATCATCGTCATTTTCTTCCGAAAACGTGAGTGGGAATGAATCACTTTCGGATTCGTGTTCTGAGCTTGATGTGGTTTGAAAGTTAAATTCCCTAAACGCTTTTACAAAATTTGAGCCATTATCCGTCACTGTAGCTTCGATGTTTGAAGAATTTAAAATTTGAAACGACGGCAAGCTAAAGCAGCGGAATGGCGATGGAAGCTAGTATCTAGCCAGTGGCATGTGTATCCAAGGAAGCTGCAAAAAAAACTGAGTGGATGCCATAGCCGTTTTTATCTTTTGCATCACTGTTTCGAAACCATCATCAAGCATCTTCATAAAGGTTGGTCTGCTTCTCACTATCAGACTAGTACCTTTGAACAGATCAATAAAAGAAGGCCTTTCGAAAATTCACAGCGGCGATGTGGAATAGGTAATGAACCACAGAAGTCTCTGGTCAAAATCTTCTTGCTTGGTGGTCTGCGTGGAAGTTTGTCCCATTTAACCGATATTTTGCTTCATCGCCTTGTACTGCTGATGCTGCTCTGTATGCTTTCTTCGGAGATGGGTAATAAAATTAGATCATTATTAATTGCCTTATTATAGTAAAGACATAGTTTTACCTCTTGTATATTAATGTAGAAATCTTCTGAAAAAATTTTGGAAATGTTTTCTGAATTTGAGAAGATTGGGATGAAGACGCTACGTCAGTATTCATCACTGAATCGTCGGAACCGTCTTGAACACTTTCACTTGACGTCAAAATTTTTCCGATTTTGGTATTAGAACTGAAATATGCGAAATGTTCTTACAAATTGAGCCCGGAAGAACCGAATTATCCAAAAAAATTCGAATGTAGCGACCCCAAAAACCCACCTATACAAAATTTCATACTGTTTGATGAAATCTTAAAATTTCGGCCGCCATATTAGTTCCGCCATCTTGAATTTTTAAATTCCGACATCAAATTCAAAATCAGCTACCCCGAAAACCCCACTATACAAAATTTCATACTGTTTTGATGAAATCTTAAAATTTCGGTAAAAACACGATTTTCACTTATATGGGAGGTAGGCGTGGCAGTCGACCGATTTCGCCCATTTGCAATACCAACTCCTCTAGGGCCTAAAAAGGATAAATCCAAAATTTAGATCCTTAGCTTTCTTGTAGCTCCTGCAATCTTGTTTACAAGACAAGAGGACCGACAGACGGACAGACAGGGAGGTAGGCGTGGCAGTCGACCGATTCCACCTATTTTCAATACCAACCCCTTCTAGTGCCTAATAAATACAAAATTTGGGATCATTAGCTTTATTCTAGCTCCTGCAATCGTGTTTACAAGAAAAGAGGACGAACAGACGGATAGGGCTAAATCAACTCAGGAGGTGACGCTGATCAAGAATATATATACTTTTCCATAGCGGACACGCTTCCTTCTTGGTGTTACAAACATCAGACCAAAGGAAATATACCCATACCTCATGAGGTGTAGGGTATAAAAAAGTGCAATAATACCGTAGATATAATCGCTGCCACCTATGTTTGAGCAAACATTATGTTTTTGCATTGCATTTTTTCTTTTTAAATATAGATTTACGCTTACTGAAATACACAAACTCAAAATTGTTCGTGAAAATTGTTTATAGGTGGCATAGCCAAAAAGCTGATGAATATTACAGCGCCTCCAGCGGCCAATAGTACGTATTTAAAAGAAACGACCTCTATCAAGTACAAGTCATTCTATTGTCCGCTGGCAGCGCCATTAAATCAATCATAATGTAGATTTTTAGCTGTTCCACCTAGAAGCAAATTTGAACATTTTTAGCGAAAAAATTTGGTTTAGGTGTACTAAAATTTTCAGAGAAATAAATTTTTTACTAAATCAAACTATATGACTTTAAATAGAAAATTACTTAGATTTGCACTACTTTTACTTTTAACAGCAATAGTTTTAACAGCAATATATCAAATAAAAGTTATACAAAATGTATATGTTGTTATCCTAATCCTACCAAGTCCAAGGACGCACTCAGAAGCTGTTATAATCCAACCTGACAAGATTCACCCAAAAAATTTCCAAGGACGCACTTAGAAGCTGTCCTAATCCCACCTGACATGATGCATCCATAAAATGTCCAAGGACGCACTCAGAAGATGGCCTAATCCCACCTGACATGAATAATCCATAAAATATCCCAGGATGTACTCAAAAGCTGTTTTAATCCCAACTGACCTGATTCATCCAAAAAATGTACAAGGACGCACTCAGAAGCTGTTCTAATCCCACCTGACATGATTCACCCAACAAATGTCCAAGGACGCACTTAGAAGCTGTCCTAATCCCACCTGATATGATTCATCCATAAAATGTCCAAGGACGCACTCAGAAGCTGTCCTAATCCCACCTGACATGAATCATCCATAAAATGTCCAAGGATGCACTCAGAAGCTGTCCTAATCCCACTGGACATGAATCATCCATAAAATGTCCAAGGACGCACTTAGAAGCTGATCGAATCCCATCTGACATGATTCACCCAAACAAAGTCCAAGGACGCAATCAATTAAAGAAAAAAAAAGAATTTTAAAATCAAAGCTTGTATTCAGCTACCAGGCAATTGTAAAAAATAAGAAAATTTCGATTTGAATTGCAATTATTGGCCAACAGTGTTACATTCAAACCGACTTCATATTTGAGATCAGCGACCCCAAATTCACTAATATTGAAGTAGAGACTATAAAATTGGCTACTTTTGGCCACTCTGCTGGTTGTAGCTTATCTATTTTTGATCCGATTTTCAAGTGTATGCTATTGTTTAAAAGGTGACAAGTCCAAAATGTATAAAGTTGTGAAAACTGGTCTAAAATTTACCAAGTTATTCAAAAAACTAGTAAGAATTACCTTCGGTCTGACCGAAGTTATAATACCCTGCACATGCGAGTACGATACATTCTGAGACCATATGTTAGTAATTTTATCGAAAATCGGTATTTCATTGATAGTTTTTCGATATTTTATTCATAATTTTTCGATATTTTATCGATTTTTGACAGATAATTTTTCGATAACTTCTCGATTTTTTATCGATAATTTTTCGATAATTTATCGATAATTTTTCGATAATTTATCGATTTTTTTTTATCGATATTTTCCAATATTTATCAATAATTTTAGTTTCCTGATCCATTTAAAAATTTTGTTCCAATTCCATTTTGTTCCGGTCCAATTCCATTTCGTTCCAGTTTCATTCCCATGTCGTTCCCTACCTCATTTCCAACCCAATGCAAAAAACCGCATCCAAATCGGTTCAGTATTTCTCAAGATAAACGAATAAAATACGAATTTGGCTGCCTTTTTGTATGGGAGGTAGGCGTGGCTCTTATCCGATGTTGCCCATTTTCAATACCGTCCAATCATTCGCCAAAATAATTATTAATCATTACAACACGTTTTTATTACATTTAAAAAAATGTTATTAAAATGTTTTTAATAAAAAGGGTAGGTTGATTCATTGTATACATACTTGTTTATGCATTGCCTTTGTGGATATTTCTAAGCTGTTCAGTACTTTGTTGAAATCAGTTGTCGCCAACAAACTAAGAGTGTGGCTCGCACACCTAACATGTTTCGGTAAATTAAATAGGACTGCATCACATTGTATGAAGTCAACTTCGTTATCATCGTCATTTTCTTCCGAAAACGTGAGTGGGAATGAATCACTTTCGGGTTCGTGTTCTGAGCTTGATGTGGTTTGAAAGTTAAATTCCCTAAACGCTTTTACAAAATTTGAGCCATTATCCGTCACTGTAGCTTCGATGTTTGAAGAATTTAAAATTTGAAACGACGGCAAGCTAAAGCAGCGGAATGGCGATGGAAGCTAGTATCTAGCCAGTGGCATGTGTATCCAAGGAAGCTGCAAAAAAAACTGAGTGGATGCCATAGCCGTTTTTATCTTTTGCATCACTGTTTCGAAACCATCATCAAGCATCTTCATAAAGGTTGGTCTGCTTCTCACTATCAGACTAGTACCTTTGAACAGATCAATAAAAGAAGGCCTTTCGAAAATTCACAGCGGCGATGTGGAATAGGTAATGAACCACAGAAGTCTCTGGTCAAAATCTTCTTGCTTGGTGGTCTGCGTGGAAGTTTGTCCCATTTAACCGATATTTTGCTTCATCGCCTTGTACTGCTGATGCTGCTCTGTATGCTTTCTTCGGAGATGGGTAATAAAATTAGATCATTATTAATTGCCTTATTATAGTAAAGACATAGTTTTACCTCTTGTATATTAATGTAGAAATCTTCTGAAAAAATTTTGGAAATGTTTTCTGAATTTGAGAAGATTGGGATGAAGACGCTACGTCAGTATTCATCACTGAATCGTCGGAACCGTCTTGAAAACTTTCACTTGACGTCAAAATTTTTCCGATTTTGGTATTAGAACTGAAATATGCGAAATGTTCTTACAAATTGAGCCCGGAAGAACCGAATTATCCAAAAAAATTCGAATGTAGCGACCCCAAAAACCCACCTATACAAAATTTCATACTGTTTGATGAAATCTTAAAATTTCGGCCGCCATATTAGTTCCGCCATCTTGAATTTTTAAATTCCGACATCAAATTCAAAATCAGCTACCCCGAAAACCCCACTATACAAAATTTCATACTGTTTTGATGAAATCTTAAAATTTCGGTAAAAACACGATTTTCACTTATATGGGAGGTAGGCGTGGCAGTCGACCGATTTCGCCCATTTGCAATACCAACTCCTCTAGGGCCTAAAAAGGATAAATCCAAAATTTAGATCCTTAGCTTTCTTGTAGCTCCTGCAATCTTGTTTACAAGACAAGAGGACCGACAGACGGACAGACAGGGAGGTAGGCGTGGCAGTCGACCGATTCCACCTATTTTCAATACCAACCCCTTCTAGTGCCTAATAAATACAAAATTTGGGATCATTAGCTTTCTTCTAGCTCCTGCAATCGTGTTTACAAGAAAAGAGGACGAACAGACGGATAGGGCTAAATCAACTCAGGAGGTGACGCTGATCAAGAATATATATACTTTTCCATAGCGGACACGCTTCCTTCTTGGTGTTACAAACATCAGACCAAAGGAAATATACCCATACCTCATGAGGTGTAGGGTATAAAAAAGTGCAATAATACCGTAGATATAATCGCTGCCACCTATGTTTGAGCAAACATTATGTTTTTGCATTGCATTTTTTCTTTTTAAATATAGATTTACGCTTACTGAAATACACAAACTCAAAATTGTTCGTGAAAATTGTTTATAGGTGGCATAGCCAAAAAGCTGATGAATATTACAGCGCCTCCAGCGGCCAATAGTACGTATTTAAAAGAAACGACCTCTATCAAGTACAAGTCATTCTATTGTCCGCTGGCAGCGCCATTAAATCAATCATAATGTAGATTTTTAGCTGTTCCACCTAGAAGCAAATTTGAACATTTTTAGCGAAAAAATTTGGTTTAGGTGTACTAAAATTTTCAGAGAAATAAATTTTTTACTAAATCAAACTATATGACTTTAAATAGAAAATTACTTAGATTTGCACTACTTTTACTTTTAACAGCAATAGTTTTAACAGCAATATATCAAATAAAAGTTATACAAAATGTATATGTTGTTATCCTAATCCTACCAAGTCCAAGGACGCACTCAGAAGCTGTTATAATCCAACCTGACAAGATTCACCCAAAAAATTTCCAAGGACGCACTTAGAAGCTGTCCTAATCCCACCTGACATGATGCATCCATAAAATGTCCAAGGACGCACTCAGAAGATGGCCTAATCCCACCTGACATGAATAATCCATAAAATATCCCAGGATGTACTCAAAAGCTGTTTTAATCCCAACTGACCTGATTCATCCAAAAAATGTACAAGGACGCACTCAGAAGCTGTTCTAATCCCACCTGACATGATTCACCCAACAAATGTCCAAGGACGCACTTAGAAGCTGTCCTAATCCCACCTGATATGATTCATCCATAAAATGTCCAAGGACGCACTCAGAAGCTGTCATAATCCCACCTGACATGAATCATCCATAAAATGTCCAAGGATGCACTCAGAAGCTGTCCTAATCCCACTGGACATGAATCATCCATAAAATGTCCAAGGACGCACTTAGAAGCTGATCGAATCCCATCTGACATGATTCACCCAAACAAAGTCCAAGGACGCAATCAATTAAAGAAAAAAAAAGAATTTTAAAATCAAAGCTTGTATTCAGCTACCAGGCAATTGTAAAAAATAAGAAAATTTCGATTTGAATTGCAATTATTGGCCAACAGTGTTACATTCAAACCGACTTCATATTTGAGATCAGCGACCCCAAATTCACTAATATTGAAGTAGAGACTATAAAATTGGCTACTTTTGGCCACTCTGCTGGTTGTAGCTTATCTATTTTTGATCCGATTTTCAAGTGTATGCTATTGTTTAAAAGGTGACAAGTCCAAAATGTATAAAGTTGTGAAAACTGGTCTAAAATTTACCAAGTTATTCAAAAAACTAGTAAGAATTACCTTCGGTCTGACCGAAGTTATAATACCCTGCACATGCGAGTACGATACATTCTGAGACCATATGTTAGTAATTTTATCGAAAATCGGTATTTCATTGATAGTTTTTCGATATTTTATTCATAATTTTTCGATATTTTATCGATTTTTGACAGATAATTTTTCGATAACTTATCGATTTTTTATCGATAATTTTTCGATAATTTATCGATAATTTTTCGATAATTTATCGATTTTTTTTTATCGATATTTTCCAATATTTATCAATAATTTTAGTTTCCTGATCCATTTAAAAATTTTGTTCCAATTCCATTTTGTTCCGGTCCAATTCCATTTCGTTCCAGTTTCATTCCCATGTCGTTCCCTACCTCATTTCCAACCCAATGCAAAAAACCGCATCCAAATCGGTTCAGTATTTCTCAAGATAAACGAATAAAATACGAATTTGGCTGCCTTTTTGTATGGGAGGTAGGCGTGGCTCTTATCCGATGTTGCCCATTTTCAATACCGTCCAATCATTCGCCAAAATAATTATTAATCATTACAACACGTTTTTATTACATTTAAAAAAATGTTATTAAAATGTTTTTAATAAAAAGGGTAGGTTGATTCATTGTATACATACTTGTTTATGCATTGCCTTTGTGGATATTTCTAAGCTGTTCAGTACTTTGTTGAAATCAGTTGTCGCCAACAAACTAAGAGTGTGGCTCGCACACCTAACATGTTTCGGTAAATTAAATAGGACTGCATCACATTGTATGAAGTCAACTTCGTTATCATCGTCATTTTCTTCCGAAAACGTGAGTGGGAATGAATCACTTTCGGGTTCGTGTTCTGAGCTTGATGTGGTTTGAAAGTTAAATTCCCTAAACGCTTTTACAAAATTTGAGCCATTATCCGTCACTGTAGCTTCGATGTTTGAAGAATTTAAAATTTGAAACGACGGCAAGCTAAAGCAGCGGAATGGCGATGGAAGCTAGTATCTAGCCAGTGGCATGTGTATCCAAGGAAGCTGCAAAAAAAACTGAGTGGATGCCATAGCCGTTTTTATCTTTTGCATCACTGTTTCGAAACCATCATCAAGCATCTTCATAAAGGTTGGTCTGCTTCTCACTATCAGACTAGTACCTTTGAACAGATCAATAAAAGAAGGCCTTTCGAAAATTCACAGCGGCGATGTGGAATAGGTAATGAACCACAGAAGTCTCTGGTCAAAATCTTCTTGCTTGGTGGTCTGCGTGGAAGTTTGTCCCATTTAACCGATATTTTGCTTCATCGCCTTGTACTGCTGATGCTGCTCTGTATGCTTTCTTCGGAGATGGGTAATAAAATTAGATCATTATTAATTGCCTTATTATAGTAAAGACATAGTTTTACCTCTTGTATATTAATGTAGAAATCTTCTGAAAAAATTTTGGAAATGTTTTCTGAATTTGAGAAGATTGGGATGAAGACGCTACGTCAGTATTCATCACTGAATCGTCGGAACCGTCTTGAACACTTTCACTTGACGTCAAAATTTTTCCGATTTTGGTATTAGAACTGAAATATGCGAAATGTTCTTACAAATTGAGCCCGGAAGAACCGAATTATCCAAAAAAATTCGAATGTAGCGACCCCAAAAACCCACCTATACAAAATTTCATACTGTTTGATGAAATCTTAAAATTTCGGCCGCCATATTAGTTCCGCCATCTTGAATTTTTAAATTCCGACATCAAATTCAAAATCAGCTACCCCGAAAACCCCACTATACAAAATTTCATACTGTTTTGATGAAATCTTAAAATTTCGGTAAAAACACGATTTTCACTTATATGGGAGGTAGGCGTGGCAGTCGACCGATTTCGCCCATTTGCAATACCAACTCCTCTAGGGCCTAAAAAGGATAAATCCAAAATTTAGATCCTTAGCTTTCTTGTAGCTCCTGCAATCTTGTTTACAAGACAAGAGGACCGACAGACGGACAGACAGGGAGGTAGGCGTGGCAGTCGACCGATTCCACCTATTTTCAATACCAACCCCTTCTAGTGCCTAATAAATACAAAATTTGGGATCATTAGCTTTATTCTAGCTCCTGCAATCGTGTTTACAAGAAAAGAGGACGAACAGACGGATAGGGCTAAATCAACTCAGGAGGTGACGCTGATCAAGAATATATATACTTTTCCATAGCGGACACGCTTCCTTCTTGGTGTTACAAACATCAGACCAAAGGAAATATACCCATACCTCATGAGGTGTAGGGTATAAAAAAGTGCAATAATACCGTAGATATAATCGCTGCCACCTATGTTTGAGCAAACATTATGTTTTTGCATTGCATTTTTTCTTTTTAAATATAGATTTATGCTTACTGAAATACACAAACTCAAAATTGTTCGTGAAAATTGTTTATAGGTGGCATAGCCAAAAAGCTGATGAATATTACAGCGCCTCCAGCGGCCAATAGTACGTATTTAAAAGAAACGACCTCTATCAAGTACAAGTCATTCTATTGTCCGCTGGCAGCGCCATTAAATCAATCATAATGTAGATTTTTAGCTGTTCCACCTAGAAGCAAATTTGAACATTTTTAGCGAAAAAATTTGGTTTAGGTGTACTAAAATTTTCAGAGAAATAAATTTTTTACTAAATCAAACTATATGACTTTAAATAGAAAATTACTTAGATTTGCACTACTTTTACTTTTAACAGCAATAGTTTTAACAGCAATATATCAAATAAAAGTTATACAAAATGTATATGTTGTTATCCTAATCCTACCAAGTCCAAGGACGCACTCAGAAGCTGTTATAATCCAACCTGACAAGATTCACCCAAAAAATTTCCAAGGACGCACTTAGAAGCTGTCCTAATCCCACCTGACATGATGCATCCATAAAATGTCCAAGGACGCACTCAGAAGATGGCCTAATCCCACCTGACATGAATAATCCATAAAATATCCCAGGATGTACTCAAAAGCTGTTTTAATCCCAACTGACCTGATTCATCCAAAAAATGTACAAGGACGCACTCAGAAGCTGTTCTAATCCCACCTGACATGATTCACCCAACAAATGTCCAAGGACGCACTTAGAAGCTGTCCTAATCCCACCTGATATGATTCATCCATAAAATGTCCAAGGACGCACTCAGAAGCTGTCCTAATCCCACCTGACATGAATCATCCATAAAATGTCCAAGGATGCACTCAGAAGCTGTCCTAATCCCACTGGACATGAATCATCCATAAAATGTCCAAGGACGCACTTAGAAGCTGATCGAATCCCATCTGACATGATTCACCCAAACAAAGTCCAAGGACGCAATCAATTAAAGAAAAAAAAAGAATTTTAAAATCAAAGCTTGTATTCAGCTACCAGGCAATTGTAAAAAATAAGAAAATTTCGATTTGAATTGCAATTATTGGCCAACAGTGTTACATTCAAACCGACTTCATATTTGAGATCAGCGACCCCAAATTCACTAATATTGAAGTAGAGACTATAAAATTGGCTACTTTTGGCCACTCTGCTGGTTGTAGCTTATCTATTTTTGATCCGATTTTCAAGTGTATGCTATTGTTTAAAAGGTGACAAGTCCAAAATGTATAAAGTTGTGAAAACTGGTCTAAAATTTACCAAGTTATTCAAAAAACTAGTAAGAATTACCTTCGGTCTGACCGAAGTTATAATACCCTGCACATGCGAGTACGATACATTCTGAGACCATATGTTAGTAATTTTATCGAAAATCGGTATTTCATTGATAGTTTTTCGATATTTTATTCATAATTTTTCGATATTTTATCGATTTTTGACAGATAATTTTTCGATAACTTATCGATTTTTTATCGATAATTTTTCGATAATTTATCGATAATTTTTCGATAATTTATCGATTTTTTTTTATCGATATTTTCCAATATTTATCAATAATTTTAGTTTCCTGATCCATTTAAAAATTTTGTTCCAATTCCATTTTGTTCCGGTCCAATTCCATTTCGTTCCAGTTTCATTCCCATGTCGTTCCCTACCTCATTTCCAACCCAATGCAAAAAACCGCATCCAAATCGGTTCAGTATTTCTCAAGATAAACGAATAAAATACGAATTTGGCTGCCTTTTTGTATGGGAGGTAGGCGTGGCTCTTATCCGATGTTGCCCATTTTCAATACCGTCCAATCATTCGCCAAAATAATTATTAATCATTACAACACGTTTTTATTACATTTAAAAAAATGTTATTAAAATGTTTTTAATAAAAAGGGTAGGTTGATTCATTGTATACATACTTGTTTATGCATTGCCTTTGTGGATATTTCTAAGCTGTTCAGTACTTTGTTGAAATCAGTTGTCGCCAACAAACTAAGAGTGTGGCTCGCACACCTAACATGTTTCGGTAAATTAAATAGGACTGCATCACATTGTATGAAGTCAACTTCGTTATCATCGTCATTTTCTTCCGAAAACGTGAGTGGGAATGAATCACTTTCGGGTTCGTGTTCTGAGCTTGATGTGGTTTGAAAGTTAAATTCCCTAAACGCTTTTACAAAATTTGAGCCATTATCCGTCACTGTAGCTTCGATGTTTGAAGAATTTAAAATTTGAAACGACGGCAAGCTAAAGCAGCGGAATGGCGATGGAAGCTAGTATCTAGCCAGTGGCATGTGTATCCAAGGAAGCTGCAAAAAAAACTGAGTGGATGCCATAGCCGTTTTTATCTTTTGCATCACTGTTTCGAAACCATCATCAAGCATCTTCATAAAGGTTGGTCTGCTTCTCACTATCAGACTAGTACCTTTGAACAGATCAATAAAAGAAGGCCTTTCGAAAATTCACAGCGGCGATGTGGAATAGGTAATGAACCACAGAAGTCTCTGGTCAAAATCTTCTTGCTTGGTGGTCTGCGTGGAAGTTTGTCCCATTTAACCGATATTTTGCTTCATCGCCTTGTACTGCTGATGCTGCTCTGTATGCTTTCTTCGGAGATGGGTAATAAAATTAGATCATTATTAATTGCCTTATTATAGTAAAGACATAGTTTTACCTCTTGTATATTAATGTAGAAATCTTCTGAAAAAATTTTGGAAATGTTTTCTGAATTTGAGAAGATTGGGATGAAGACGCTACGTCAGTATTCATCACTGAATCGTCGGAACCGTCTTGAACACTTTCACTTGACGTCAAAATTTTTCCGATTTTGGTATTAGAACTGAAATATGCGAAATGTTCTTACAAATTGAGCCCGGAAGAACCGAATTATCCAAAAAAATTCGAATGTAGCGACCCCAAAAACCCACCTATACAAAATTTCATACTGTTTGATGAAATCTTAAAATTTCGGCCGCCATATTAGTTCCGCCATCTTGAATTTTTAAATTCCGACATCAAATTCAAAATCAGCTACCCCGAAAACCCCACTATACAAAATTTCATACTGTTTTGATGAAATCTTAAAATTTCGGTAAAAACACGATTTTCACTTATATGGGAGGTAGGCGTGGCAGTCGACCGATTTCGCCCATTTGCAATACCAACTCCTCTAGGGCCTAAAAAGGATAAATCCAAAATTTAGATCCTTAGCTTTCTTGTAGCTCCTGCAATCTTGTTTACAAGACAAGAGGACCGACAGACGGACAGACAGGGAGGTAGGCGTGGCAGTCGACCGATTCCACCTATTTTCAATACCAACCCCTTCTAGTGCCTAATAAATACAAAATTTGGGATCATTAGCTTTATTCTAGCTCCTGCAATCGTGTTTACAAGAAAAGAGGACGAACAGACGGATAGGGCTAAATCAACTCAGGAGGTGACGCTGATCAAGAATATATATACTTTTCCATAGCGGACACGCTTCCTTCTTGGTGTTACAAACATCAGACCAAAGGAAATATACCCATACCTCATGAGGTGTAGGGTATAAAAAAGTGCAATAATACCGTAGATATAATCGCTGCCACCTATGTTTGAGCAAACATTATGTTTTTGCATTGCATTTTTTCTTTTTAAATATAGATTTATGCTTACTGAAATACACAAACTCAAAATTGTTCGTGAAAATTGTTTATAGGTGGCATAGCCAAAAAGCTGATGAATATTACAGCGCCTCCAGCGGCCAATAGTACGTATTTAAAAGAAACGACCTCTATCAAGTACAAGTCATTCTATTGTCCGCTGGCAGCGCCATTAAATCAATCATAATGTAGATTTTTAGCTGTTCCACCTAGAAGCAAATTTGAACATTTTTAGCGAAAAAATTTGGTTTAGGTGTACTAAAATTTTCAGAGAAATAAATTTTTTACTAAATCAAACTATATGACTTTAAATAGAAAATTACTTAGATTTGCACTACTTTTACTTTTAACAGCAATAGTTTTAACAGCAATATATCAAATAAAAGTTATACAAAATGTATATGTTGTTATCCTAATCCTACCAAGTCCAAGGACGCACTCAGAAGCTGTTATAATCCAACCTGACAAGATTCACCCAAAAAATTTCCAAGGACGCACTTAGAAGCTGTCCTAATCCCACCTGACATGATGCATCCATAAAATGTCCAAGGACGCACTCAGAAGATGGCCTAATCCCACCTGACATGAATAATCCATAAAATATCCCAGGATGTACTCAAAAGCTGTTTTAATCCCAACTGACCTGATTCATCCAAAAAATGTACAAGGACGCACTCAGAAGCTGTTCTAATCCCACCTGACATGATTCACCCAACAAATGTCCAAGGACGCACTTAGAAGCTGTCCTAATCCCACCTGATATGATTCATCCATAAAATGTCCAAGGACGCACTCAGAAGCTGTCCTAATCCCACCTGACATGAATCATCCATAAAATGTCCAAGGATGCACTCAGAAGCTGTCCTAATCCCACTGGACATGAATCATCCATAAAATGTCCAAGGACGCACTTAGAAGCTGATCGAATCCCATCTGACATGATTCACCCAAACAAAGTCCAAGGACGCAATCAATTAAAGAAAAAAAAAGAATTTTAAAATCAAAGCTTGTATTCAGCTACCAGGCAATTGTAAAAAATAAGAAAATTTCGATTTGAATTGCAATTATTGGCCAACAGTGTTACATTCAAACCGACTTCATATTTGAGATCAGCGACCCCAAATTCACTAATATTGAAGTAGAGACTATAAAATTGGCTACTTTTGGCCACTCTGCTGGTTGTAGCTTATCTATTTTTGATCCGATTTTCAAGTGTATGCTATTGTTTAAAAGGTGACAAGTCCAAAATGTATAAAGTTGTGAAAACTGGTCTAAAATTTACCAAGTTATTCAAAAAACTAGTAAGAATTACCTTCGGTCTGACCGAAGTTATAATACCCTGCACATG
The DNA here is from genome assembly GCA_951394025.1 of Heteromyza rotundicornis. Lineage (NCBI taxonomy): Eukaryota > Metazoa > Arthropoda > Insecta > Diptera > Heleomyzidae > Heteromyza > Heteromyza rotundicornis. Next base: position 41,821,726 of record OX596011.1, read on the forward strand.
CGAGTACGATACATTCTGAGACCATATGTTAGTAATTTTATCGAAAATCGGTATTTCATTGATAGTTTTTCGATATTTTATTCATAATTTTTCGATATTTTATCGATTTTTGACAGATAATTTTTCGATAACTTATCGATTTTTTATCGATAATTTTTCGATAATTTATCGATAATTTTTCGATAATTTATCGATTTTTTTTTATCGATATTTTCCAATATTTATCAATAATTTTAGTTTCCTGATCCATTTAAAAATTTTGTTCCAATTCCATTTTGTTCCGGTCCAATTCCATTTCGTTCCAGTTTCATTCCCATTTCGTTCCCTACCTCATTTCCAACCCAATGCAAAAAACCGCATCCAAATCGGTTCAGTATTTCTCAAGATAAACGAATATAATACGAATTTGGCTGCCTTTTTGTATGGGAGGTAGGCGTGGCTCTTATCCGATGTTGCCCATTTTCAATACCGTCCAATCATTCGCCAAAATAATTATTAATCATTACAACACGTTTTTATTACATTTAAAAAAATGTTATTAAAATGTTTTTAATAAAAAGGGTAGGTTGATTCATTGTATACATACTTGTTTATGCATTGCCTTTGTGGATATTTCTAAGCTGTTCAGTACTTTGTTGAAATCAGTTGTCGCCAACAAACTAAGAGTGTGGCTCGCACACCTAACATGTTTCGGTAAATTAAATAGGACTGCATCACATTGTATGAAGTCAACTTCGTTATCATCGTCATTTTCTTCCGAAAACGTGAGTGGGAATGAATCACTTTCGGGTTCGTGTTCTGAGCTTGATGTGGTTTGAAAGTTAAATTCCCTAAACGCTTTTACAAAATTTGAGCCATTATCCGTCACTGTAGCTTCGATGTTTGAAGAATTTAAAATTTGAAACGACGGCAAGCTAAAGCAGCGGAATGGCGATGGAAGCTAGTATCTAGCCAGTGGCATGTGTATCCAAGGAAGCTGCAAAAAAAACTGAGTGGATGCCATAGCCGTTTTTATCTTTTGCATCACTGTTTCGAAACCATCATCAAGCATCTTCATAAAGGTTGGTCTGCTTCTCACTATCAGACTAGTACCTTTGAACAGATCAATAAAAGAAGGCCTTTCGAAAATTCACAGCGGCGATGTGGAATAGGTAATGAACCACAGAAGTCTCTGGTCAAAATCTTCTTGCTTGGTGGTCTGCGTGGAAGTTTGTCCCATTTAACCGATATTTTGCTTCATCGCCTTGTACTGCTGATGCTGCTCTGTATGCTTTCTTCGGAGATGGGTAATAAAATTAGATCATTATTAATTGCCTTATTATAGTAAAGACATAGTTTTACCTCTTGTATATTAATGTAGAAATCTTCTGAAAAAATTTTGGAAATGTTTTCTGAATTTGAGAAGATTGGGATGAAGACGCTACGTCAGTATTCATCACTGAATCGTCGGAACCGTCTTGAACACTTTCACTTGACGTCAAAATTTTTCCGATTTTGGTATTAGAACTGAAATATGCGAAATGTTCTTACAAATTGAGCCCGGAAGAACCGAATTATCCAAAAAAATTCGAATGTAGCGACCCCAAAAACCCACCTATACAAAATTTCATACTGTTTGATGAAATCTTAAAATTTCGGCCGCCATATTAGTTCCGCCATCTTGAATTTTTAAATTCCGACATCAAATTCAAAATCAGCTACCCCGAAAACCCCACTATACAAAATTTCATACTGTTTTGATGAAATCTTAAAATTTCGGTAAAAACACGATTTTCACTTATATGGGAGGTAGGCGTGGCAGTCGACCGATTTCGCCCATTTGCAATACCAACTCCTCTAGGGCCTAAAAAGGATAAATCCAAAATTTAGATCCTTAGCTTTCTTGTAGCTCCTGCAATCTTGTTTACAAGACAAGAGGACCGACAGACGGACAGACAGGGAGGTAGGCGTGGCAGTCGACCGATTCCACCTATTTTCAATACCAACCCCTTCTAGTGCCTAATAAATACAAAATTTGGGATCATTAGCTTTCTTCTAGCTCCTGCAATCGTGTTTACAAGAAAAGAGGACGAACAGACGGATAGGGCTAAACCAACTCAGGAGGGGACGCTGATCAAGAATATATATACTTTTCCATAGCGGACACGCTTCCTTCTTGGTGTTACAAACATCAGACCAAAGGAAATATACCCATACCTCATGAGGTGTAGGGTATAAAAAAGTGCAATAATACCGTAGATATAATCGCTGCCACCTATGTTTGAGCAAACATTATGTTTTTGCATTGCATTTTTTCTTTTTAAATATAGATTTACGCTTACTGAAATACACAAACTCAAAATTGTTCGTGAAAATTGTTTATAGGTGGCATAGCCAAAAAGCTGATGAATATTACAGCGCCTCCAGCGGCCAATAGTACGTATTTAAAAGAAACGACCTCTATCAAGTACAAGTCATTCTATTGTCCGCTGGCAGCGCCATTAAATCAATCATAATGTAGATTTTTAGCTGTTCCACCTAGAAGCAAATTTGAACATTTTTAGCGAAAAAATTTGGTTTAGGTGTACTAAAATTTTCAGAGAAATAAATTTTTTACTAAATCAAACTATATGACTTTAAATAGAAAATTACTTAGATTTGCACTACTTTTACTTTTAACAGCAATAGTTTTAACAGCAATATATCAAATAAAAGTTATACAAAATGTATATGTTGTTATCCTAATCCTACCAAGTCCAAGGACGCACTCAGAAGCTGTTATAATCCAACCTGACAAGATTCACCCAAAAAATTTCCAAGGACGCACTTAGAAGCTGTCCTAATCCCACCTGACATGATGCATCCATAAAATGTCCAAGGACGCACTCAGAAGATGGCCTAATCCCACCTGACATGAATAATCCATAAAATATCCCAGGATGTACTCAAAAGCTGTTTTAATCCCAACTGACCTGATTCATCCAAAAAATGTACAAGGACGCACTCAGAAGCTGTTCTAATCCCACCTGACATGATTCACCCAACAAATGTCCAAGGACGCACTTAGAAGCTGTCCTAATCCCACCTGATATGATTCATCCATAAAATGTCCAAGGACGCACTCAGAAGCTGTCCTAATCCCACCTGACATGAATCATCCATAAAATGTCCAAGGATGCACTCAGAAGCTGTCCTAATCCCACTGGACATGAATCATCCATAAAATGTCCAAGGACGCACTTAGAAGCTGATCGAATCCCATCTGACATGATTCACCCAAACAAAGTCCAAGGACGCAATCAATTAAAGAAAAAAAAAGAATTTTAAAATCAAAGCTTGTATTCAGCTACCAGGCAATTGTAAAAAATAAGAAAATTTCGATTTGAATTGCAATTATTGGCCAACAGTGTTACATTCTAACCGACTTCATATATGAGATCAGCGACCCCAAATTCACTAATATTGAAGTAGAGACTATAAAATTGGCTACTTTTGGCCACTCTGCTGGTTGTAGCTTATCTATTTTTGATCCGATTTTCAAGTGTATGCTATTGTTTAAAAGGTGACAAGTCCAAAATGTATAAAGTTGTGAAAACTGGTCTAAAATTTACCAAGTTATTCAAAAAACTAGTAAGAATTACCTTCGGTCTGACCGAAGTTATAATACCCTGCACATGCGAGTACGATACATTCTGAGACCATATGTTAGTAATTTTATCGAAAATCGGTATTTCATTGATAGTTTTTCGATATTTTATTCATAATTTTTCGATATTTTATCGATTTTTGACAGATAATTTTTCGATAACTTATCGATTTTTTATCGATAATTTTTCGATAATTTATCGATAATTTTTCGATAATTTATCGATTTTTTTTTATCGATATTTTCCAATATTTATCAATAATTTTAGTTTCCTGATCCATTTAAAAATTTTGTTCCAATTCCATTTTGTTCCGGTCCAATTCATTTCGTTCCAGTTTCATTCCCATTTCGTTCCCTACCTCATTTCCAACCCAATGCAAAAAACCGCATCCAAATCGGTTCAGTATTTCTCAAGATAAACGAATATAATACGAATTTGGCTGCCTTTTTGTATGGGAGGTAGGCGTGGCTCTTATCCGATGTTGCCCATTTTCAATACCGTCCAATCATTCGCCAAAATAATTATTAATCATTACAACACGTTTTTATTACATTTAAAAAAATGTTATTAAAATGTTTTTAATAAAAAGGGTAGGTTGATTCATTGTATACATACTTGTTTATGCATTGCCTTTGTGGATATTTCTAAGCTGTTCAGTACTTTGTTGAAATCAGTTGTCGCCAACAAACTAAGAGTGTGGCTCGCACACCTAACATGTTTCGGTAAATTAAATAGGACTGCATCACATTGTATGAAGTCAACTTCGTTATCATCGTCATTTTCTTCCGAAAACGTGAGTGGGAATGAATCACTTTCGGGTTCGTGTTCTGAGCTTGATGTGGTTTGAAAGTTAAATTCCCTAAACGCTTTTACAAAATTTGAGCCATTATCCGTCACTGTAGCTTCGATGTTTGAAGAATTTAAAATTTGAAACGACGGCAAGCTAAAGCAGCGGAATGGCGATGGAAGCTAGTATCTAGCCAGTGGCATGTGTATCCAAGGAAGCTGCAAAAAAAACTGAGTGGATGCCATAGCCGTTTTTATCTTTTGCATCACTGTTTCGAAACCATCATCAAGCATCTTCATAAAGGTTGGTCTGCTTCTCACTATCAGACTAGTACCTTTGAACAGATCAATAAAAGAAGGCCTTTCGAAAATTCACAGCGGCGATGTGGAATAGGTAATGAACCACAGAAGTCTCTGGTCAAAATCTTCTTGCTTGGTGGTCTGCGTGGAAGTTTGTCCCATTTAACCGATATTTTGCTTCATCGCCTTGTACTGCTGATGCTGCTCTGTATGCTTTCTTCGGAGATGGGTAATAAAATTAGATCATTATTAATTGCCTTATTATAGTAAAGACATAGTTTTACCTCTTGTATATTAATGTAGAAATCTTCTGAAAAAATTTTGGAAATGTTTTCTGAATTTGAGAAGATTGGGATGAAGACGCTACGTCAGTATTCATCACTGAATCGTCGGAACCGTCTTGAACACTTTCACTTGACGTCAAAATTTTTCCGATTTTGGTATTAGAACTGAAATATGCGAAATGTTCTTACAAATTGAGCCCGGAAGAACCGAATTATCCAAAAAAATTCGAATGTAGCGACCCCAAAAACCCACCTATACAAAATTTCATACTGTTTGATGAAATCTTAAAATTTCGGCCGCCATATTAGTTCCGCCATCTTGAATTTTTAAATTCCGACATCAAATTCAAAATCAGCTACCCCGAAAACCCCACTATACAAAATTTCATACTGTTTTGATGAAATCTTAAAATTTCGGTAAAAACACGATTTTCACTTATATGGGAGGTAGGCGTGGCAGTCGACCGATTTCGCCCATTTGCAATACCAACTCCTCTAGGGCCTAAAAAGAATAAATCCAAAATGAGATCCCTAGCTTTCTTCTAGCTCCTACAATCGTGCTTACAAGAAAAGAGGACCGACAGACGGACAGACAGGGAGGTAGGCGTGGCAGTCGACCGATTCCACCTATTTTCAATACCAACCCCTTCTAGTGCCTAATAAATACAAAATTTGGGATCATTAGCTTTATTCTAGCTCCTGCAATCGTGTTTACAAGAAAAGAGGACGAACAGACGGACAGACGGATAGGGCTAAATCAACTCAGGAGGTGACGCTGATCAAGAATATATATACTTTTCCATAGCGGACACGCTTCCTTCTTGGTGTTACAAACATCAGACCAAAGGAAATATACCCATACCTCATGAGGTGTAGGGCATAAAAAAGTGCAATAATACCGTAGATATAATCGCTGCCACCTATGTTTGAGCAAACATTATGTTTTTGCATTGCATTTTTTCTTTTTAAATATAGATTTACGCTTACTGAAATACACAAACTCAAAATTGTTCGTGAAAATTGTTTATAGGTGACATAGCCAAAAAGCTGATGAATATTACAGCGCCTCCAGCGGCCAATAGTACGTATTTAAAAGAAACGACCTCTATCAAGTACAAGTCATTCTATTCTCCGCTGGCAGCGCCATTATATCAATCATAATGTAGATTTTTAGCTGTTCCACCTAGAAGCAAATTTGAACATTTTTAGCGAAAAAATTTGGTTTAGGTGTACTAAAATTTTCAGAGAAATAAATTTTTTACTAAATCAAACTATATGACTTTAAATAGAAAATTACTTAGATTTGCACTACTTTTACTTTTAACAGCAATAGTTTTAACAGCAATATATCAAATAAAAGTTATACAAAATGAATATGTTGTTATCCTAATCCTACCAAGTCCAAGGACGCACTCAGAAGCTGTTATAATCCAACCTGACAAGATTCACCCAAAAAATTTCCAAGGACGCACTTAGAAGCTGTCCTAATCCCACCTGACATGATGCATCCATAAAATGTCCAAGGACGCACTCAGAAGATGGCCTAATCCCACCTGACATGAATAATCCATAAAATATCCCAGGATGTACTCAAAAGCTGTTTTAATCCCAACTGACCTGATTCATCCAAAAAATGTACAAGGACGCACTCAGAAGCTGTTCTAATCCCACCTGACATGATTCACCCAACAAATGTCCAAAGACGCACTTAGAAGCTGTCCTAATCCCACCTGATATGATTCATCCATAAAATGTCCAAGGACGCACTCAGAAGCTGTCCTAATCCCACCTGACATGAATCATCCATAAAATGTCCAAGGATGCACTCAGAAGCTGTCCTAATCCCACTGGACATGAATCATCCATAAAATGTCCAAGGACGCACTTAGAAGCTGATCGAATCCCATCTGACATGATTCACCCAAACAAAGTCCAAGGACGCAATCAATTAAAGAAAAAAAAAGAATTTTAAAATCAAAGCTTGTATTCAGCTACCAAAATAAGAAAATTTCGATTTGAATTGCAATTATTGGCCAACAGTGTTACATTCAAACCGACTTCATATTTGAGATCAGCGACCCCAAATTCACTAATATTGAAGTAGAGACTATAAAATTGGCTACTTTTGGCCACTCTGCTGGTTGTAGCTTATCTATTTTTGATCCGATTTTCAAGTGTATGCTATTGTTTAAAAGGTGACAAGTCCAAAATGTATAAAGTTGTGAAAACTGGTCTAAAATTTACCAAGTTATTCAAAAAACTAGTAAGAATTACCTTCGGTCTGACCGAAGTTATAATACCCTGCACATGCGAGTACGATACATTCTGAGACCATATGTTAGTAATTTTATCGAAAATCGGTATTTCATTGATAGTTTTTCGATATTTTATTCATAATTTTTCGATATTTTATCGATTTTTGACAGATAATTTTTCGATAACTTATCGATTTTTTATCGATAATTTTTCGATAATTTATCGATAATTTTTCGATAATTTATCGATTTTTTTTTATCGATATTTTCCAATATTTATCAATAATTTTAGTTTCCTGATCCATTTAAAAATTTTGTTCCAATTCCATTTTGTTCCGGTCCAATTCCATTTCGTTCCAGTTTCATTCCCATTTCGTTCCCTACCTCATTTCCAACCCAATGCAAAAAACCGCATCCAAATCGGTTCAGTATTTCTCAAGATAAACGAATATAATACGAATTTGGCTGCCTTTTTGTATGGGAGGTAGGCGTGGCTCTTATCCGATGTTGCCCATTTTCAATACCGTCCAATCATTCGCCAAAATAATTATTAATCATTACAACACGTTTTTATTACATTTAAAAAAATGTTATTAAAATGTTTTTAATAAAAAGGGTAGGTTGATTCATTGTATACATACTTGTTTATGCATTGCCTTTGTGGATATTTCTAAGCTGTTCAGTACTTTGTTGAAATCAGTTGTCGCCAACAAACTAAGAGTGTGGCTCGCACACCTAACATGTTTCGGTAAATTAAATAGGACTGCATCACATTGTATGAAGTCAACTTCGTTATCATCGTCATTTTCTTCCGAAAACGTGAGTGGGAATGAATCACTTTCGGGTTCGTGTTCTGAGCTTGATGTGGTTTGAAAGTTAAATTCCCTAAACGTTTTACAAAATTTGAGCCATTATCCGTCACTGTAGCTTCGATGTTTGAAGAATTTAAAATTTGAAACGACGGCAAGCTAAAGCAGCGGAATGGCGATGGAAGCTAGTATCTAGCCAGTGGCATGTGTATCCAAGGAAGCTGCAAAAAAAACTGAGTGGATGCCATAGCCGTTTTTATCTTTTGCATCACTGTTTCGAAACCATCATCAAGCATCTTCATAAAGGTTGGTCTGCTTCTCACTATCAGACTAGTACCTTTGAACAGATCAATAAAAGAAGGCCTTTCGAAAATTCACAGCGGCGATGTGGAATAGGTAATGAACCACAGAAGTCTCTGGTCAAAATCTTCTTGCTTGGTGGTCTGCGTGGAAGTTTGTCCCATTTAACCGATATTTTGCTTCATCGCCTTGTACTGCTGATGCTGCTCTGTATGCTTTCTTCGGAGATGGGTAATAAAATTAGATCATTATTAATTGCCTTATTATAGTAAAGACATAGTTTTACCTCTTGTATATTAATGTAGAAATCTTCTGAAAAAATTTTGGAAATGTTTTCTGAATTTGAGAAGATTGGGATGAAGACGCTACGTCAGTATTCATCACTGAATCGTCGGAACCGTCTTGAACACTTTCACTTGACGTCAAAATTTTTCCGATTTTGGTATTAGAACTGAAATATGCGAAATGTTCTTACAAATTGAGCCCGGAAGAACCGAATTATCCAAAAAAATTCGAATGTAGCGACCCCAAAAACCCACCTATACAAAATTTCATACTGTTTGATGAAATCTTAAAATTTCGGCCGCCATATTAGTTCCGCCATCTTGAATTTTTACATTCCGACATCAAATTCAAAATCAGCTACCCCGAAAACCCCACTATACAAAATTTCATACTGTTTTGATGAAATCTTAAAATTTCGGTAAAAACACGATTTTCACTTATATGGGAGGTAGGCGTGGCAGTCGACCGATTTCGCCCATTTGCAATACCAACTCCTCTAGGGCCTAAAAAGAATAAATCCAAAATGAGATCCCTAGCTTTCTTCTAGCTCCTACAATCGTGCTTACAAGAAAAGAGGACCGACAGACGGACAGACAGGGAGGTAGGCGTGGCAGTCGACCGATTCCACCTATTTTCAATACCAACCCCTTCTAGTGCCTAATAAATACAAAATTTGGGATCATTAGCTTTATTCTAGCTCCTGCAATCGTGTTTACAAGAAAAGAGGACGAACAGACGGACAGACGGATAGGGCTAAATCAACTCAGGAGGTGACGCTGATCAAGAATATATATACTTTTCCATAGCGGACACGCTTCCTTCTTGGTGTTACAAACATCAGACCAAAGGAAATATACCCATACCTCATGAGGTGTAGGGCATAAAAAAGTGCAATAATACCGTAGATATAATCGCTGCCACCTATGTTTGAGCAAACATTATGTTTTTGCATTGCATTTTTTCTTTTTAAATATAGATTTACGCTTACTGAAATACACAAACTCAAAATTGTTCGTGAAAATTGTTTATAGGTGACATAGCCAAAAAGCTGATGAATATTACAGCGCCTCCAGCGGCCAATAGTACGTATTTAAAAGAAACGACCTCTATCAAGTACAAGTCATTCTATTCTCCGCTGGCAGCGCCATTATATCAATCATAATGTAGATTTTTAGCTGTTCCACCTAGAAGCAAATTTGAACATTTTTAGCGAAAAAATTTGGTTTAGGTGTACTAAAATTTTCAGAGAAATAAATTTTTTACTAAATCAAACTATATGACTTTAAATAGAAAATTACTTAGATTTGCACTACTTTTACTTTTAACAGCAATAGTTTTAACAGCAATATATCAAATAAAAGTTATACAAAATGAATATGTTGTTATCCTAATCCTACCAAGTCCAAGGACGCACTCAGAAGCTGTTATAATCCAACCTGACAAGATTCACCCAAAAAATTTCCAAGGACGCACTTAGAAGCTGTCCTAATCCCACCTGACATGATGCATCCATAAAATGTCCAAGGACGCACTCAGAAGATGGCCTAATCCCACCTGACATGAATAATCCATAAAATATCCCAGGATGTACTCAAAAGCTGTTTTAATCCCAACTGACCTGATTCATCCAAAAAATGTACAAGGACGCACTCAGAAGCTGTTCTAATCCCACCTGACATGATTCACCCAACAAATGTCCAAGGACGCACTTAGAAGCTGTCCTAATCCCACCTGATATGATTCATCCATAAAATGTCCAAGGACGCACTCAGAAGCTGTCCTAATCCCACCTGACATGAATCATCCATAAAATGTCCAAGGATGCACTCAGAAGCTGTCCTAATCCCACTGGACATGAATCATCCATAAAATGTCCAAGGACGCACTTAGAAGCTGATCGAATCCCATCTGACATGATTCACCCAAACAAAGTCCAAGGACGCAATCAATTAAAGAAAAAAAAAGAATTTTAAAATCAAAGCTTGTATTCAGCTACCAGGCAATTGTAAAAAATAAGAAAATTTCGATTTGAATTGCAATTATTGGCCAACAGTGTTACATTCAAACCGACTTCATATTTGAGATCAGCGACCCCAAATTCACTAATATTGAAGTAGAGACTATAAAATTGGCTACTTTTGGCCACTCTGCTGGTTGTAGCTTATCTATTTTTGATCCGATTTTCAAGTGTATGCTATTGTTTAAAAGGTGACAAGTCCAAAATGTATAAAGTTGTGAAAACTGGTCTAAAATTTACCAAGTTATTCAAAAAACTAGTAAGAATTACCTTCGGTCTGACCGAAGTTATAATACCCTGCACATGCGAGTACGATACATTCTGAGACCATATGTTAGTAATTTTATCGAAAATCGGTATTTCATTGATAGTTTTTCGATATTTTATTCATAATTTTTCGATATTTTATCGATTTTTGACAGATAATTTTTCGATAACTTATCGATTTTTTATCGATAATTTTTCGATAATTTATCGATTTTTTTTTATCGATATTTTCCAATATTTATCAATAATTTTAGTTTCCTGATCCATTTAAAAATTTTGTTCCAATTCCATTTTGTTCCGGTCCAATTCCATTTCGTTCCAGTTTCATTCCCATTTCGTTCCCTACCTCATTTCCAACCCAATGCAAAAAACCGCATCCAAATCGGTTCAGTATTTCTCAAGATAAACGAATATAATACGAATTTGGCTGCCTTTTTGTATGGGAGGTAGGCGTGGCTCTTATCCGATGTTGCCCATTTTCAATACCGTCCAATCATTCGCCAAAATAATTATTAATCATTACAACACGTTTTTATTACATTTAAAAAAATGTTATTAAAATGTTTTTAATAAAAAGGGTAGGTTGATTCATTGTATACATACTTGTTTATGCATTGCCTTTGTGGATATTTCTAAGCTGTTCAGTACTTTGTTGAAATCAGTTGTCGCCAACAAACTAAGAGTGTGGCTCGCACACCTAACATGTTTCGGTAAATTAAATAGGACTGCATCACATTGTATGAAGTCAACTTCGTTATCATCGTCATTTTCTTCCGAAAACGTGAGTGGGAATGAATCACTTTCGGGTTCGTGTTCTGAGCTTGATGTGGTTTGAAAGTTAAATTCCCTAAACGCTTTTACAAAATTTGAGCCATTATCCGTCACTGTAGCTTCGATGTTTGAAGAATTTAAAATTTGAAACGACGGCAAGCTAAAGCAGCGGAATGGCGATGGAAGCTAGTATCTAGCCAGTGGCATGTGTATCCAAGGAAGCTGCAAAAAAAACTGAGTGGATGCCATAGCCGTTTTTATCTTTTGCATCACTGTTTCGAAACCATCATCAAGCATCTTCATAAAGGTTGGTCTGCTTCTCACTATCAGACTAGTACCTTTGAACAGATCAATAAAAGAAGGCCTTTCGAAAATTCACAGCGGCGATGTGGAATAGGTAATGAACCACAGAAGTCTCTGGTCAAAATCTTCTTGCTTGGTGGTCTGCGTGGAAGTTTGTCCCATTTAACCGATATTTTGCTTCATCGCCTTGTACTGCTGATGCTGCTCTGTATGCTTTCTTCGGAGATGGGTAATAAAATTAGATCATTATTAATTGCCTTATTATAGTAAAGACATAGTTTTACCTCTTGTATATTAATGTAGAAATCTTCTGAAAAAATTTTGGAAATGTTTTCTGAATTTGAGAAGATTGGGATGAAGACGCTACGTCAGTATTCATCACTGAATCGTCGGAACCGTCTTGAACACTTTCACTTGACGTCAAAATTTTTCCGATTTTGGTATTAGAACTGAAATATGCGAAATGTTCTTACAAATTGAGCCCGGAAGAACCGAATTATCCAAAAAAATTCGAATGTAGCGACCCCAAAAACCCACCTATACAAAATTTCATACTGTTTGATGAAATCTTAAAATTTCGGCCGCCATATTAGTTCCGCCATCTTGAATTTTTAAATTCCGACATCAAATTCAAAATCAGCTACCCCGAAAACCCCACTATACAAAATTTCATACTGTTTTGATGAAATCTTAAAATTTCGGTAAAAACACGATTTTCACTTATATGGGAGGTAGGCGTGGCAGTCGACCGATTTCGCCCATTTGCAATACCAACTCCTCTAGGGCCTAAAAAGAATAAATCCAAAATGAGATCCCTAGCTTTCTTCTAGCTCCTACAATCGTGCTTACAAGAAAAGAGGACCGACAGACGGACAGACAGGGAGGTAGGCGTGGCAGTCGACCGATTCCACCTATTTTCAATACCAACCCCTTCTAGTGCCTAATAAATACAAAATTTGGGATCATTAGCTTTATTCTAGCTCCTGCAATCGTGTTTACAAGAAAAGAGGACGAACAGACGGACAGACGGATAGGGCTAAATCAACTCAGGAGGTGACGCTGATCAAGAATATATATACTTTTCCATAGCGGACACGCTTCCTTCTTGGTGTTACAAACATCAGACCAAAGGAAATATACCCATACCTCATGAGGTGTAGGGCATAAAAAAGTGCAATAATACCGTAGATATAATCGCTGCCACCTATGTTTGAGCAAACATTATGTTTTTGCATTGCATTTTTTCTTTTTAAATATAGATTTACGCTTACTGAAATACACAAACTCAAAATTGTTCGTGAAAATTGTTTATAGGTGACATAGCCAAAAAGCTGATGAATATTACAGCGCCTCCAGCGGCCAATAGTACGTATTTAAAAGAAACGACCTCTATCAAGTACAAGTCATTCTATTCTCCGCTGGCAGCGCCATTATATCAATCATAATGTAGATTTTTAGCTGTTCCACCTAGAAGCAAATTTGAACATTTTTAGCGAAAAAATTTGGTTTAGGTGTACTAAAATTTTCAGAGAAATAAATTTTTTACTAAATCAAACTATATGACTTTAAATAGAAAATTACTTAGATTTGCACTACTTTTACTTTTAACAGCAATAGTTTTAACAGCAATATATCAAATAAAAGTTATACAAAATGAATATGTTGTTATCCTAATCCTACCAAGTCCAAGGACGCACTCAGAAGCTGTTATAATCCAACCTGACAAGATTCACCCAAAAAATTTCCAAGGACGCACTTAGAAGCTGTCCTAATCCCACCTGACATGATGCATCCATAAAATGTCCAAGGACGCACTCAGAAGATGGCCTAATCCCACCTGACATGAATAATCCATAAAATATCCCAGGATGTACTCAAAAGCTGTTTTAATCCCAACTGACCTGATTCATCCAAAAAATGTACAAGGACGCACTCAGAAGCTGTTCTAATCCCACCTGACATGATTCACCCAACAAATGTCCAAGGACGCACTTAGAAGCTGTCCTAATCCCACCTGATATGATTCATCCATAAAATGTCCAAGGACGCACTCAGAAGCTGTCCTAATCCCACCTGACATGAATCATCCATAAAATGTCCAAGGATGCACTCAGAAGCTGTCCTAATCCCACTGGACATGAATCATCCATAAAATGTCCAAGGACGCACTTAGAAGCTGATCGAATCCCATCTGACATGATTCACCCAAACAAAGTCCAAGGACGCAATCAATTAAAGAAAAAAAAAGAATTTTAAAATCAAAGCTTGTATTCAGCTACCAGGCAATTGTAAAAAATAAGAAAATTTCGATTTGAATTGCAATTATTGGCCAACAGTGTTACATTCAAACCGACTTCATATTTGAGATCAGCGACCCCAAATTCACTAATATTGAAGTAGAGACTATAAAATTGGCTACTTTTGGCCACTCTGCTGGTTGTAGCTTATCTATTTTTGATCCGATTTTCAAGTGTATGCTATTGTTTAAAAGGTGACAAGTCCAAAATGTATAAAGTTGTGAAAACTGGTCTAAAATTTACCAAGTTATTCAAAAAACTAGTAAGAAGTTCTAATACCCTGCATATGCGAGTACGATACATTCTGAGACCATATGTTAGTAATTTTATCGAAAATCGGTATTTCATTGATAGTTTTTCGATATTTTATCGATTTTTGACCGATAATTTTTCGATAACTTATCGATTTTTTATCGATAATTTTTCGATAATTTATTGATAATTTTTCGATAATTTATTGATAATTTATCGATAATTTATTGATATTTATCGATAATTTTTCGATAATTTATCGATTTTTTTTATCAATATTTTCCAATATTTATCAATAATTTTAGTTTCCTGATCCATTTAAAAATTTTGTTCCGGTCCAATTCCATGTCGTTCCAGTTCCATTCCCATTTCGTTCCCTACCTCATTTCCAACCCAATGCAAAAAACCGCATCCAAATCGGTTCAGTATTTCTCAAGATAAACGAATATAATACGAATTTGGCTGCCTTTTTGTATGGGAGGTAGGCGTGGCTCTTATCCGATGTTGCCCATTTTCAATACCGTCCAATCATTCGCCAAAATAAGAGGAATCCCAAAATTTGGCATCGATAGCTCAAAAGCTACGACAGTTATCGTGCGAAATGACAGACAGACGGACAGACGGACATGGACTAATGGACTCAGGAGGTGATGCTGATCAAGAATACATATACTTTTCCATACCGAACACACCTCCTTATGGGCGTTACAAATGGTGTGACAAAAACAATATACCCTTGGACACTAGTGCGCAGGGTATAAATATGATAAGAAAATTAAATATTTTGTAAATTTTAAACTTTTTATCACTTAGGGAAAATACTTACAAAAAATTAATCATCTAGGTTTTTCCAGCTGTTTCTAGGAAATTTAATTACCTTTTCAAAAATACTAATCCCATAACTATCAAATGAACGGCTGATTTTTGGTCGAATTTGGATACTTTTTTTAATTTGTTTTGATTTTTCGATACAAATTGTAAAAATATATATTTTTTTAAATTTTTTATGTACAGGCACCTCTACCAATACAGCTAGTTTGGCACTTCAAATAAATGAGATTCTGCGTTTACAGAATATTTCCGAAATTCGTTTCGGTTCCAGTACATGCCTATGATATATTTTTTATTAAACCTTCAACGCAAGGTATGAATACATGAATACAGACATCATAAAATATTCTTCAACTGATGTAGTGCCAGGATGTGCACGTGATGTCTGCTTGGAAAGTCTGGGAAGGTTCGTTTAAAAAAAAATAACGGACAGTTTTGAAGCACAATTAAAAATTCACTTCAACATTTTGACGATGCATTTGTAGGGTATGGAATAATATTTCATAAGCATTTCTAAGCGCTGTCGTCAAATCCATGGACTTTTCTTGATGAAAAACCGACAAGAGAAGAGTAAGACTGAAAAGTTTCTTACTAATAAGAAGGCTGACAAGAAAATTGGACT
Source organism: Heteromyza rotundicornis (assembly GCA_951394025.1). Classification (NCBI taxonomy): domain Eukaryota; kingdom Metazoa; phylum Arthropoda; class Insecta; order Diptera; family Heleomyzidae; genus Heteromyza; species Heteromyza rotundicornis. Next base: position 41,837,731 of record OX596011.1, read on the forward strand.
TTCCGAACAAAAAAAGGATTTTTAGATGCTTTTAGTGTGAATTTCACATTGTCAATATATTCGGCAACAATGCTTTGATAATAAAGTTTAAGTCCCATTATTTTCAGATATTCAGAAAAAAAAAAGATCATTTCGAAGCCCTCCAAGCCCCCCACCCCTGGCTACGTGCCTGACGTGTGCTAAAAACGAATTTAAAAACGCAAATGTTCCATGTTTAAACATTTTTTTCAAAATAAAAACATTTTTTTTAAGAAAACTGATTTTTTTGGGGTTTTTTTTGTTTGCAATTTTTTTATTTATTTAAGGGACCGAAAATAACGGCTATTTTCCTAATAGAAAAATAAAAAGCAATTCGAAAAAAATGGTCAGCGGAGTAATATAAAGACAGCATTATGAATTTTATGTCCATATTTCACTTAATAAAGAAAGCTTTAAAAAACAGGCTTAAAAAAAAAAACACCCAAAATAATTATTCTTATTGACAGTGGGTATATGGGGGTTTCAGGGTCGCTAATCTCAAAATTCTTGTCAAAATTGTAAAATTCAAGATGGCGGAAAAATAAAAAGCAGAAAATAATAAGTAAAATTCAACGTTTATCGATAAACGTCATAACCGTTACGGTCCCTGATTTGTTTATATTTATTTAACTTTTTATTGTCTCAAATTCGAGATCGCGATTCGAACCCACGCCTACGGAGTTTGGATGGTGTGCTAAACGCTCAACAGGTTGGTCTACTGTTAACATTATTTAACAGAGTCTAAATGTAGTATATATACATATGTTGTAGCATACTTTGAATTTTTTTATAAAACGCCCGAAAACTAGGCTTTGATTTTTTAAATAGAAAATAACAACAGTATTATCAATTTCAAACGACTAGCGATAGAGCAAGACGATTGAACACAAAATATGTCGACAAGGTAGTTTAGTAACTATTGCATTGAATTTTAATTGAATATTGAATATATAAAAATTAAATTTGGCACGGAGTTGTGTAATAACTTTTCCAAGCTTTGTGCCAAATATGGACATAATTGGACAATGGACGTAACATCGCCTATACAACACGTAACTTAAATACCAGCTAAGTAAGCAAGTATTGGATATATTTTAAAGAAATTTGGAATGGGGCTGTATAGTATGTTTTCCCTGCTATATGTCGTTAAATTTTCTACCCCATATGACGGTTAAACGGCTTTACTGATTTTATTGAAATTTATAGGCAAATTTCATTACTTACACAATAATAATGGAATTTGCAATAAGACAGAAGAGGTTGAATTTGGACAACGGGGCGTGGTACCTCACATGCAACAACAAATATAATTACAATGTAACTTAGTAACCATCGAATATGGAGTGGTTCATCCATATTTTTTGCCGGGTGAGACTACAGCTGCCACCAACAGCGTCAATTGAAGTCGCAAATTACTATATATATTTATTTTTTAATTTTATACAACCCGTGCAACGCCGGGTATGTAACAGCTAGTCTTTAATAATATCCTACTGCCATTTTGTACGTTAGGTTAAGTTAGGGAGAATTGAAGATTCTGCAATAATGGGCCCGCCAAAGTGAGTAATTTGTTGAATTCTTCGGTGCAAGCTCGTCCATGTATTGATGCAGATCATTCTTTTTCGATTTTAATTAATTTTGAAGTTTTCTTTCAGATTGGGTGATCTGAAATGTTGCAATCGCGTCTTACTGATCTCTTTTCTGTTAGGAGCGCAGCTATGTTTTTGGGCACAAATTTGTTTTTTTTGGGTAGTGTTAGTGATTTTAGCCAGTTCGTATGTATTCTGGTGAGCCTGTCCGATGGGTCGACTTCTGAACTTGGCTCATATTTCACATTAATAATTTTAGGTGTATGGTCAGACGAGAGTTCCACTGAAGACTCAATAGTCAGTTGAGTTCGTTTACGAGTTTTTATTACTACAAAATCAATAACATCAGAAATTTGGCGTCTATCTGATGGCCGATATGTTGGCGTGCCTGACGAAACCACATCAAGGCCGAGCCTGCTGGTGGTATTCCAGAGTAACGTTCCTTTTGTTGAAACCATGTAGTAGCGCTTGTAGCAAAACAAAGTTTTTTAAAACAATATTTAAATTTTTTTATTTTATAAAGTATTTTTTTTCTATTTACGAAAATTACACTTTTATTATACCATGCACCAGCTCCCTGGGTTGTACTAAAAACCACTCAGTTTTGGTAAATTTGTATATATTGATTCTCGAAATATTAGTAAGAAACTATTTCCACGTTACCACCAGAGTTTCCTATCATTACACGATATTTCCATTTTCAACCATCATCTTGATCACACCTAATTGATCATAAGAGCTTAAAATTGTAATATAGTATTTAGTACTGTACTTCTGAACCGAAGCTAAATTTTTTCAGCCAAATGGATTTCTGTCTATTGAGTAAGTTTTCGCAAACTAGATTCATTGCCTAACAAGAATATATGTAAAAAAAAAACATTTTCAGGAAATTTCATTATCCTACTCAAAATCGTTGGTTCTATGGGAAAATCACTACAATTATTTTCTATTACCAAGTAAGTTCTTTACATCCCAAAAATCGAAAATAACCCTTCACCTTTTTATTCAACACTTATAGAAATATTCGAAACTCAATTTTATCTTTCCGATCACATTTTGTACTTGGTGCCAAATCCTGGAAAAGTGTAACATTTTATTTGGTAATTTTTAATTTTTGAATCTCTTTATAAGCACTAATTCCTATTTAGATTTGGTACCCTATGATTTTTTTGCTCTCCTTATGTAATTACAACAATAAAAAAAAACAGCCATGCTTAGCGTAATGATGATCATTACCGCGACCCCATCAGTAGACGTATACCCTCCCGACAGCGTTAGTTGACAAATCACCGCGTGGAATGCTGATCGTCTAAGCATCGATATGGGTACAGTCGATATTGAAACGCATCAAAAATCGCGAAAATTAAAAGTGTAAAAGCCAACAAATTAAAGTAAACTCATTTGAAAATGCAGCGTTAAAAATTTAACTTAAAATTGCGTAAAAAGATGCCTTTGGCACATTTTGCTTAAAAATTAGAAAATTCTGGGAAAAAAATCATATAGATTCAAAGTGAACTAAATATCCCATTATCAACATGCAGCAAAAGGTAGTGAAAATTTTGTTTTTTTTAACTAATAATTCTTTTTTTCGAAATATGTTGCAAAAAAAATGATTATTGAAAAATAAGTTAAATTACTCGTTAAGTGAAAGAAAAAAAAATAATTATTTTAGAATGATTTAATTGATACGTTAAAATTTGATATCAAATTATTGCCAAACGCGTTTAAAAGGTTTTGAAAATGCATTGCTCGATATAGCATGCTAATATTGATATTTCTCAAAATTTAAATATAAGAATTTCCTTCTTTTCTTGCTTTATTAATTGCACCGAAACGAACAAAACAATAATGCTTTGAATTCGTTTTTAACGAAAATAAAAAAGTTAGCTATCTGCATTTTCGTTTTCAACTGCAATCCGCAGATATATTTTTGATAATTCTACAGTATTCACTAGATAATAATGATAAGTACCCTATGATTGTAATATTTTTAAATATAATTTAGTTTCAATATCATTTACATGTTTATAATAATATTTTTTGTATACTTATACCTAATAAATTGAAATATATCAATATAGTACAGTACCATTTAGTGTTAAAATTTTCCCTTAAACATTTTTTAACATTTTTGAATATACTTTTTCTTACGGTTTATATAAAATTCTGATTATGTTTTTTTTCATTATCATTGATGCATTGTTATACAATGGTATCGGACTTCGTTTTCGCCTTTAACTTTTCTTTCTTAATAAATATTAACGACTAATTATGTACCTTTGAGTAAAATCTTATCTTTTGATTTCGGAATGATGTCGTGATTTTGTGATCAGTGTTGTGTTAAGGGGTCATACGAAATTCTTTTTGTTGGTATTATATATGACCATGGTTGGGTGGGCAAATCGCTAGTGTCATCACATCAAGACACTACGCTTCTCCAAATGGATATTATAATATAGGTGTAGTTTTTTTCCCCTTTCCTTCCTATTATCCTTTCACCCTAAACACCCTAAACAATATAAAGAACTAAGTGCATGTAAAAAACATTATTTATAGAGGTTTTTTGTAAATTGTCCAGCTCACGGATTACAGTTACTAGAGCCGGATTCCATAACCTTGAAATTGTCGCACAGTGTTATGAAGTACAAAAGTTGCAAATAGAACACATTAAGTAATACAACGTACATTGGCCCAAAAAAGTATTCGATATGCAGTTTTCAATAACGGAAAGGTCTAATCAATACCTTTCGAATGACTATCAGGACACCTTAATCCGTTAAGTACACTTCGAGAAAATCATGGAAAATCTGTCCAAAGTGCTATAGAAGAACTTTGTGCCTGCATTATTTCAAGAGTTATTGTATAAAAATAATGTAAACATTGGATTTTTGCATTTTTCGAAATAAGTCGGCCTGTGTAGTTATACCCCCACACTCACTGTGGCAGGGTATACTAACTTTGTCACAACGTTTGTAACGCCCATAAGGAGACGTGTCCGGTATGGAAAAGTATATATATTCTTGATCAGTATCACCTCCTGAGTCGATTTAGCGATGTCCGTCTGTCCGTCCGCACGATAGCGGCCGCAGTTTTGGAGATATCGACTTGAAACTTTTTTTACATGTTTTTCTCGTGAATACTGAGATCAAGTTCGCGAATCAGCCAAATCGGACAAAAACTGGGCGTGGCTCCCATACACCGAAAAAAAGGTAAAAATTTTTCAAGTCTTTTTTATTGTTGTATTCCATTGGAAATGTTTAGAAACGTATTTTTGACATGGTCCGAGGTTCCGAAGCCACATATATAAGGGTCTAAATGGGGTCCAGAGACCAATTTTTTTTTTTCCGGATTTGATTGGAAATTTTTAGAAATGGATTTTGGACATGGTTTGGGCTCCAAAACCACCTATAATTTGCTCAAAATAGGGTCTTGAGACCACATTTTTTTATGTTCGAGGTACTTCTTTCTACTGTGTGGGGGTATTTCAACTTCGGTATAGCCGAAGATAGTCCACTCTCTAGTTTTTGTTACCTTTTGTGAATTTTTTTTAAGAACACAACCCAAACAATATTATGTGCGCTCAGAATTCTAAGTCCGAAAAGTATATAATTTTGAATGGTTTTTTGAGTGCTCAGAATTTAGAGTCCGATCTAATTTTGGAGGATTTTATTAACCCAAATAATTTTTGAATTTCAAAATATGCTTTGTTTTTATTGGCATGAATGATAGAGGCAACGTAGCTCAGACGGTTAAGCATTGACTTAGGAAACAGGAGGTCCTATGTTCAAACTTCGGAAAAGGTAAAAATATTTAATATTTGAATTTGATTTGATATTTTTTTTTTTTTTTTTTTTTTTTTAACGACGAATCCCAACGGTCCCACTAACCCGCCCAACCGACCGAGGGGCACATCCGCATGACGCACGGATTTGGTGACCGAACAGCCGTCATCCGGATTACGCTGTGTAACCGATTGCGGGTAAACATATTTGGAAATTCGTTTCAGCTACAGATTAAAATCATCAGCTGATAAAACGCATATTAATAAAACGCGAATTAGGTTATGGATGCAAGAGAGAATTCTTCCAAACATAACATAATATAAGATTAACGTGGTAATAAACAATAGAATTAAAAGGAAATATTATGAAGCATCAGAATTCATGCGACGAATATGAATTTGATCAAATATAATTTTTGCCTACTTTACGATATTAGACTTAACAAAAATACAAAGACAAAACAATCCAAACAGTTAATTTACGCGACATAGATTACAAATATTAATTTTAGTATTTTATTTTTTTATACGAAATATAAAAAATCAAATACAAATAGAACAGTTAAGTAAACAGTAACGGAACGAATATGAATTCAGCTAAAAATTTTGTTTTATTTGTATACAATATACAGTAAAAAACAAAATTCTGCTGAAATATAAATATAAAATACAACAAAAATACAACACTTTCAAAAAATCGACAATGCCGATCTTTGTGGAGTTTGGCAACCCTGTCATTTCGTTAGACCCTAAGCGGTCCAAAAACTCAAAGAGCAACAAAGGCTTAAGTGTGATCAAGTGCATTTAAAATAAAAGTTTTAGTTTTATTAAGTGAATCTGACAGGTCAAAGACAGAATACAGACTATTAAAATCGCTACAAATACAACGAAAAGGTTCATTCTGCGCGTAATTAGAGCGGCACATACTTAATATCAAAGGAATGAAAGATCTGGAACGACGGGTTGGGATATTAAAATCAATTTCTTGAAGCAAAAATGTAGAATTCAGAGAGCCATTTATCAATTTAATCAAAAATGTTACATTAAGCATCGTTATTCTATTTTTTAGAGTAGGGATGTCCAAGAGTTTTAAACGATTTTCGTATGGAGGTAGGTTCTGATTCGGATTCCAGCGAAGGTATCTTAAAGCAAATAATAAAAATTGTTTTTGAACCGATTCAATTCAATCAGAGTGGCAGTTGTATTGTGGATTCCACAAGACTGATGCATATTCCAAAATTGGTCTTACAAGTGATATGTAAAGACTTTTGGTAACGAATGGGTCATTAAATTCTTTTGACCATCTTTTAATGAAACCTAGAACACCCCTCGCCTTATTCACACATAAGTCAATATGTAGATGAAAGCGAAGTTTTGGATCCATAGTAACACCCAAGTCCACAAAAGTAAAAACCTTTTCTAGATTACAGTTATTTATATGATACAGCGATGAAAGTGGGTGTCTTCTAGCAAATGTCATAAATTTACATTTTTCAGGTTCAGTTCCATTAAGTTATTATCACACCAGATAGCTATACTGGTCAGATCTGATTGTAGCAACTTATGTTGATCTAAGATGTCATAGGATAGAAACAATTTAACGTCATCAGCATACAACAGTACATTCGAATGTTTAATGACAGAAGGAAGGTCATTTATAAAAAGATTAAACAGAATAGGACCTAAGTGACTTCCTTGAGGAACTCCAGAGGTGAAATCTATAGTTTTTGATGTTGATGATTCGAATAACACCTGTTGCTTCCGATTTGTCAGATACGATACTACCCATTTTAAAAGAAGATCTGGGAATTCGTATCTTTTAAGCTTTTCAATCAACAAATAATGATTAACTTTATCAAAAGCTTTACTAAAATCAGTATATATGATATCTGTTTGAAGATTCTTTGAAAATCCCTTTATTGTTAATGAAGAAAATTCCAATAAATTTGTAGATGTTGATCTACTTCTCAGAAAACCATGCTGTGAAGGAGATATTAAAGTTGTGACCGAGTGAACAAATTGCTTTGTGTTATTTGTGTTATCTGGACCAGTACTATATGAATATTTCAACGATTTTAGGTGTTGTAAGACATCATCAGATTCTCTAACAGGATTGAGAATGGAATTATAAGTGGGGATGTTATATGGATACGACTGTGTTTTGCCTTAAGTATTATCAGAATATGTCGTTTTGAAGAAGTCAGCAAACATATTTGAAATCTCAGTAGGATTGTTGGAATCACGATCATTCCATTTCATTGTAGTTGAAAAACAGTGTTTTTCCTTTTTGAATTTACAAAGTTATAAAAAGTTTTAGAATCGTATTTCATTTTGGATTTCAAATCGTTCAAATCGTTCAAATATTCATCATAGCATTTTTTATTAAGTACTTGATATTTATGTCTCAGAAGCGAATATTTTGAATAATCTTGAAGGTTTAAAGTTCTTTTATATGTTTTAAATGCCCGAGTTTTCGAAGTTTTTAGTTTCCTCAATTCTTTTGTAAACCATACAGCACCAAGTTTATTCAGTCGTCAACATCTTCAAAGTTCATGTCCCAACTAGTTTCAGATAAGAGTTGGTTCATTTTAACAAAATTTGTATTCTTGAAGCAAAAAAATGACTTCAACGGTGTAGAAACTGGTTCTAAGTTGTTTTGAACAAATTCGAAAGATAATTCAAGTGTTGGGTGATGGTTATCTTCTGGACATGCAAAAGCATCACAGCGTTGCACTGAAAACTTCGAAGAGTCATCAACATAAATTAAATCCAAAATTCTACTATTCTTATTTTCAATCCCGTTTACTTGTTGTAAACTCATATCTGAAAATGAATCCAGAAAGTCATTTAAACAGTCACGAGAAGAATACGGAAGAAACTGGTTTGAATCGCCACAAAAATTCCAAGATATATTCTGTAAATTAAAGTCTCCAAAAACAACAATGGAATCGGCAGGTTTAACATTTGAGTGAACCAATGATATAAGCGACAGATGTCTTAGATAAACGGTAATATCGGAATTCGGTGGGATATACGAGCAAGTAACGAAAATATCGATACTAAAAACTCGAATTCGTACACAAATAAATTCCAAGTCAGAGACATCTGAAAGTATGATTTCCTCAGATGAAAACAGGTTTTTTACTGCAATGAGGACTCCACCACCAGTCCTGCATTTACGATCCCTCCGAAAAATTTGATACCCAGCACACAGAATTTCTGAATCAAAAATATTTGGTTTAAGCCAAGTTTCGGTAAATACCAAGACATTATGACTACAATCGAAACTTTTAATATAAATATCGTTCAACTTTGTATTTAGCCCTCGAACATTTTGGTACAGAAGACAAACAACATTATTCGGGATTTTATTTAGTTTTTTTAATTAGAATTTAATTTTCTTTGAGGAAGTTGAACTGGATTTACTAGTTTTGATTTTTCTTTATAAACAAATTCGCGAACTAAAGTTTTATCCGGCCAAAAATTTTTATTAACAATCTCATCAAACAATTCTGCAGGAGCAGATAATTTGAAAGATGAAATGTTTCTAGCGTATGAAAAGTTGAATTTAAAAGCATTTATATTATTACCGGTTTTCTTGAGTTTAGAATCAATATAAAATATAATATCTTCAGTTAATGTGTCTGGTGCAAATCTGGACACGAAAATAGATTTTTTAGGTTGCACAACAACAAGCCTTTTTGGGGTTCTCGTTTCTTGTACTTCCCGCAAACAATCCTTTGGAGAAATAATATTTATGGAAGGACAAACATTTTTATCAATATTTGAGATTCCATTCATATTTTTCTCAGGAGCGTCATCTACCCTCGTTTCCAAAACCGCAGGATCAGGAGAATAAAATGTAACTGGTGAAGCAAACATATCGGAAAAGGATGGAGTTGTCGGAGTTGAAATTGGCTTTGGGGTAGGTGGTAAAAGCCCAACAGAAGTATTTTGTTTCGGAGCTGTTTCATCCAAACATTTATACTTCTGAAAGTTAATTTCGTACTCCTTCAGTTTTGACTGGGCAGCTGCTAAGTCCTTTGATACATCATTAAATCCCTTTCGGGCTTGACGTACCAATTTACAGATGTCCAGCTCTGTATCGCGGCAATCTTCGCAGGACCAACGAAGACCTTTTTTACCCTCGATCAGATCGACTACTCTACCAGTAAGGGATGCACATTTGACGTGATAAAAGCTATCACATAACCAACAAGAGACCATGCGTTCATTATCGACTTTAATGGCACACTTACGGAAAGAGCAAGTCATATTTAAATGCAAAATTTATAAAAAATAAAATACAAAAAGTGTAAAAAAGTGTAAATTGTAACGAGACAAAATGCTGACTGGGAAAAGGCACTTTCAAATTATATTAAAACAAGTGCCTGAAAGTATGCTCTGAAAATATGATCAGTCTGAGAATGTGGAATCTATATAAAGCTGGTGACACAAGAAATGTCAAAGTGGACAGTATAAGCAAAAACAAAAAAAATTTGCAATTTTTGTTGTAGTGATACTTAGCTGACAGGGATTCACGGAAATATAGCACAAAACTTTGTTATTTGCACAAAACTTATTGCATTTAGCCAGAATTTAATTTATTTAATTTATTTAAAAGGTTTTCAAAATAATTAACACGGTATAGCTATTTAAAAATATTTATTCAAATCGCAGCAAAAATTCACTTATGAACAAGTTGAATAGGGTTGCCAAACTGAAATAGAACACTTTAATACAAATACTTTTTCCAATACTTCACACAAAAGTTGAAAAACTTTTAAACTGAAAACTACACTGAGTGAACAAACGCATAGTAGAATTAAATATTTTTTATTTAAATGTGATTTGAATATTTAAATATTTGGAAATCAGTATCTGATATAGAAATTCAATACGCGCGTATTTAACCCATTCGTGACGATCGTGCCCATATGGTAACGCTGATAGCGTTCTATTACAAATCCGTTTTTTGATGTTAATAAAGCATACTTTGATCGCTCGTCAGTAGCGGTCGTGGCGGATAATTGAAAAGTAGTGTTTTTAAAAAGTGGACAAAAACAGCGAAAAGTCAGTATTCCAGTAAGAATATTTTTCATTGCCATAAAAAGTTATATATTTTGAATATTTTTTTTTTTGACATTTGGGTAGAATATCAAAGTATTAGAAAACGTATAAAATAAAATTATTTATAACTTCTGTGTTACCTTTTTATCATTTTGAATTTTGCTGTTACCATATGGGCACGCTCGTCACAACCTTAGCAAATTTAAATTTTCTTACTGAAATTGTTTGTATGAGCTTTTTTATGTAAAATTAAATATATTTTATTTGTATATTGATTTGAAAGTGTATTTGTGTACTTAATATAATTATTAAAAATTTTTTTTTATATTCAGATTTAAAATAATTTTTTGTACGTGTTTATAAACATATTTGCGAACATATTTGAGTATTTTTTGTAAAATGAAGTAAATTGTATCTATATATTGGTTGGAAATATATTTTTTTTAAGCTTTCTTCATATAAAGCTAAATATATTTTATCTTTAAATTGTCTTTAAAGTGTGGTTATGTACTTGGTACGCTTATGAAATATTAGCAGCACCTCTTAAGATGATTTAGGCATATCCGTATGTCTGTCCGTTATTTTGATTGGTATGGGCTATTGAAGGAGCTAAATTAATGCTAGGCGGTCCAAACATTGAATTTATCCTTTGGAGGTCCTAGAAGGAGTTGGTATTGCAAATGGGCGAAATCGATCAACTGCCACGCCTACCATCCATACAAGTAAAAATCGAGTTTTGTAACAAATGTTACCCAATTACACGGGAATTGTGGTAGGAAAATTCTCCGTAAGATATATTGTCCATGGTGAGTGCCGCAAAAGCTATATGAGCAATACCCTGATCATGACATGACATCATGACGCATACAAAATCCACGTCTAAGATGGCTAGGACATGCCGAGCTGATGAACGTAAAAAAGTACTACTAAATGGAGAACATGTGAGTACCGTCGGTGGAATGAGCGGAAGATGGCGACCAGGTCTCAGATGGAAGGGTGTATGGTAAATATAGGTTTACTTCGACCGGTTGAAACTTACTCAATTGTTTTTTTTTAACAAATTTAAATTACGATGAAGACATTTAGGCGAGCATAATTTAATTCGGCTGGAAAAGATGATTAGGAGGAGGATGAAGCAGGTACTTCCTATGGGCTTCATCGTAAACCTCTTTTACAGCCATGTAAGTTGTGTATGTCAAATGAAATGATGACGAGGACCTTCCCAATTTCAGTTCATATGGAGATATTTCTTATGTTATTGAAAACCTAAGCAGTATTTTGGTGTAGGTGTAGATACATATTATATACAGTGGCGGACAGATAACTAGGGCCAGCCTAGAATGACTGCCAAAATTTTAAGAATATCAACTTGAATACTATTGAAAAGGTCTATCGGACCATTCTATGATGACTACCAGGACACTTACATTTTTTTTTGCTGCAAAAATGTGCGTTTTTTAAAAACAAACTACTTTGCTGAAGAAACTTTTGCGATCAAAAATGCTCCTGAATTTATAGATTTTTTTTTACCAAATTTTTTTTTTTTAAATTTTTAAAATTTTAAATAAGATGGTTGACTAAAATTTTTTTTACAAAATAAATCTTAAAAAAATTCCAAAAAAAAGTAGTTGTAAACAATAATGTCTTAAATTAGGTAAACGAGTGTTACCATATGGTAACGGCCAGGGCTGGGCAAACGGAGAGCGGTCCAAAAAAAAAAAGTTAGAAATTAGTTTCTTAGGTCATTTCTAGGTATTCCTGAAAAAATCTTGAAAAAATTCCTAAAATTTCGCTCTTGTCATTAATGGGTTAAATGATTTCTATAAATAAAAAACTTCATTGCCGCTAGCCAGTCTTGAACCTACGACCTCTGCCAAATGGAAATAAGAAATGCACACTGACCTATCACAGGCACAATTTTTCTGTGTCTAAACTCAAATATATATGAAGCAGAAAATAAACAACGTTTTTTTGTGAGTTTTTATTTTTAGATTCAAAAACTTCTGTTTACATTTTTAGAAGAAAAAAATCAACGCTTGCTGAGCAATATATAATTGAAATTTCTATTTTTTTGATTTGAAAACTTCAATTTATAAGACTTGCTGAGCAATATACAAACATTTAGATGCTTGTGAAATATGACTTAAATGGACGAGTCGGTTAGATCGCACTCCAAACTCCAGAGGTTCTCGGTTCGAATTCCGGCAAAACTGAATTTGGGGAAAAGTTGTTACAAATGCTTCTAAGGAAATTGGCAAATAAAAAAATTAAATAAAGCAAAAAATAAACATCTTAAAAAAAAGCAAATAAATAAAAAAAAAAAAATTTCACATTTTAAATAAATAAAAAAATTTAATTTCAATATTTCCATATTTAATACCATTTTAAATACGCGCATATTTGATTTAAATAAAAAAACAGGTTAGGACCACTATCAAATACGTTTATATTTGATTTAAATACGTTTTCATTTGATTTCACTATTTTTTTCCCTCAGTGTAGAATACAATTTTTTACTCAAAGGTAAAATGGTTGCCATAAGAATATTATTCTTGAAAATCTAAATTGAGAGAATTGGAGAACTTATATTTACGCCAAGTGCGAAAAACTGTCAGCAAAACTGTTTTCGTTGTTGATTATCCATTCATATCATGAGTCGAAGAGACGTGAACCTGCTTCTGTGACTTCACTTTAGTGACTGAACATTATTCGTTCGACATGCGACTCTCGATCATGATTCGAGAATTTAGAGGTTAGAGCACTCTCAGTAACTCTCAGCAACTTCGACGAGTGCTGTGTTTTTTGACAATTCTAATTTTATCATTTACTTTGGAAAAAATTCGTTGTTTATATTTTTTGGAGATTTCGTTTTTATATATTTGTGTTCTTGGCATTCCAATATTCACTCTTTTCTATTCTCGGAAAAATTAAGAAATGCACAGAGCATAAAATTTTCAATTTGAAAATTAAATTTCGTTTCGTTTCGTTTCCTTTTCTTTTGAATTTTTATTGGTTTACATTTTAAACGTCAGAAACATGCATTTAATCAAAAACATGTGTTGCTCTCCCGAAAGAGCGACTCGTTCAACCTTCTTTTCTTGAGCCATGCGCTCGATCATGCACCAATACATGTACGCAATAGCATGATGTGTTCTATTTTTAGATTTAACAGAATTCAGATTTAACAGAGTATACAACATTTAGACGCTGGTTCAATAATGTTAGCGCTAGCTCAAACTGCTAAGGACTTAGAGCGCACTGCAACTCCAGAGGTCTAGGTTCGAATTCCGGGATTAGTAAGTTTTGAAGTTTTAATTAAATAAAAAGTTATTACAAATTGTTATAAAGAAAAAGAGTAAGAAAATATAAAATACAAATACATAAATAAATAAAATGTAATAATAAAAAAAAACAAAAAAAAAGTTTTATTGATTATTAAATTAACAATTTCACAAATTGCGCCAAATAGAAAAACTGTTGAATCAGGAGCTGAAAACATGAAAAAACAATAACTTTTATGTTTTTGATACAACAATGTTGAGTTGTTGGGCATGAAATGACAACAGAAGTTGTTGAGATTAAGTATAAAATTGTTGGCACTACGACTTTTTTTCTGTTAGTATAAGAGAATGAGAGCCTTAAAGAGTCAAATGAGAGCCTTAAAAGAGTCAAAAAAGAGTCAAATTGTTTGCTGGGAATGGACGAAAATCGGCAAAAATATACACTTTTGTCAATATTAAAAAATCATAAAAAATAATTTCAAAATAACTGTTTGAAAAAAAACTTCAAATAAAGTTTTTAAAAAATTAGGAGTTTGATTTTTGGCTTCGCCATACAACTGAAGAATTTTTCAGGTACGATGTGCCACGTCTTCCCGTTGACCGATCGACCGAGGGCGCTAAAATGTGCTCCCACGGCCCTGTCTATGGGTAAAACTACAGAATCCAAAAGATTCTTTCAAAAATTATACGTTGATTTCTTAGGTTCATACCCTCGATCTCGATCAGGTCACATAGGAATTTTTATAAAATTAGACCACTTTTCTAAATAAGTTTTCTTAAAGCCCTTAAAAAAGTTTACTTCAGATATTATTACGAAATATATTGAACAAGATCTTTTCCATGCTTTTGGTACACCAGAGAGCCTTGTTTCAGATAATGGATCTCAATTTAAATCTCGAGATTTTAATAACATGCTTCAGAAATACAACGTTAATCATGATTATACCCCACAAGCTTCTGAACTCGTCAATCGTTCAGTTATATCCGCTATTAAGGCATACATTAAACCAGATCAAAAGAATTGGGACGAATATATGAGCAGCATATGGTGTGCTTTACGATCAGCTAAACACGAGTCTATCGGTACTTCACCTTATTATACGCCATTTGGACAGCAAATGATCACGAATGGGAAAACATATGCACTCAGGGAAAAAAAACATAGTAAAATGAAGTACGATCGTATTTACTCCTTCATTTTTTCAACTTAATGGAAACAACTTTGAAATAAAGAGAAAAATACTTAAAATAACTATTGTCAACATTGAAACAAAGTTGCAAAGTTGAAATGAAGTGAAAAATACTTAAAATAACTGTTGAAACAAAGTTGAACGATTTTAAATCAAGGTCTGGCAAACTTAATATAAATTGGAAAATTTTTGAAATAATCGGAAATACGAAACAGGGCCTCTGGCTATATGAAAAAACAGCAGGAGAGAAACGAACGCGCGTACAATTTAAGATAACGAATTGTTTCGTACGACGTTGGACAGGAAGTATATAGACGTAACTTCAAACAAAGCAATTTTGAACATGGCTATAATGCGAAGTTAGCACCATCTTTTGTGAAAGCGAGCGTAAGAAGAAAATGTGGCAATTGTTATTACGAACTGGAGGATTTACAAGGACGATTGTTAGGTTAGGTTAGGTTAAAGTGGCGGCTAATTGCCTCACATAGACCATGCTGGTCCATAGTGTTACCACGGCTCTCTATTCACTCGAAATCCGCAGTCCTTCCTCCGTGATCTCTATTTAATCCGAAAGTTTTGGTCTGCACCGCGAAGTGTTTCAATTGTGAGATTGTTAGTTTGGACACCTCCGTAATTGACTTGAAGAATGCCTCTCCTAGTATTTTGAGTCTGCTTCTAGCCAGCGCAGGGCAGTAGCAGAGCAGATGTTCAAGCGTTTACTCCTCATCAGGCTCGTTACAGTTCCGACACCACTTGTTGGACACCAGACCCATCCTATAAGCTTGATGTCCTATAAGACAGTGTCCGGTTACAACTCCTACCGTCAGTCTGCAGTCGTCCCGGTTGAGGGATAAGATGTAGTTGGATTGATGTTTACTGTATTTTGGCCAGAAGATTTTACTAATGTGGCTGTGCCTTGTCCATCTGTTTTGTCAGATTAAAAGAGTTTTGTTATCTTGTTTCATATAGTGGTATTGAATAGGTACAGGGACCAGCAAAGGCGTAGTGTCTGATTTAACTCCCTCCTTCGCCAACTCATCCGCTCTTTCATTCCCTTCTATGTCGCAGTGTCCCGGAACCCACACTAGACTAACTTTGTTGTCTGCGCTAAGACCCTCGAGTAACTCGTAACAGCGTTCAACTGTTGTTGATTTTATTGTTACATTTTTAAGGACGATTGTTAGGCGTATACCATGGAAAAGACATTAGGCAGTGACTATTCATCGATGTTTTGCGCTCCAAGCGTTATCAGCTTTTGTGTTGCTCATAGCACCACTTAAATCAGATTTTGTTCGGGGGGAAATGTAGTGGCGCTTGTACCAAAACTATTTTTTTTAAAACAACATTAAAATTTTTTTATTTTATAAAGTACTTTTTTTTCTATCTACGAAAATTACCCTTTTATTATACCATGCACCAGCACCCTGGGTTGTACAGCCGATGTACACAGAAAAAAAAGATAGGTTCATGGAAAACACAAACAACAACTACTATTTTTTTGGTTAATCTAATTGGTAAAACTCCAATTTAATCAAAAAATTTGTAAAGCGAACCAATTAACTGCTCTTGCTCAACTAATATTTTATGTTAGCTAACAAAAAAAAATTGTAATCACCCTATTGCGGTTTGTAATTTAAGTATCTGTCAATATCGTTCAACACTGTTCTCACATTCATGCATTCATATGTTCTCCAAAAAGCAACCGAATAACTGTTTCCGACACGATAGTAATACCGTTGTATTTTTGAGCGAATATAAAGTATTTTACCATAGTGCTTTTACGTTGTGGAAGAAAGTGTGCTCTTGAAAACTCGTTAGGAGAAATTAATTTAATTTATTTTGTGAAACCATAAGAAAAACTAGAGAGTGGACTATCTTCGGCTATACCGAAGCTGAAATACCCCCACACAGTAGGAAGAAGAACATAAAAAAATGGGGTCTCAAGACACTATTTTGAGACAATTAAAGGTGGTTTTAGGAGCCCGGACCATGTCCACAATCCATTTCTAAAAATTTCCAATCAAATCAACCAAAAAAAAATTGGTCTCAAGACCCCATTTAGACCCTTATATATGTGGTTTCGGAACCTCGGACTATGTCAAAAATACGTTTCCAAACATTTGCAATCGAATACAACAATAAACTAGACTTGAAAAATGTTAACCTATTTTTTCGGTGTATGGGAGCCATGCCCAGTTTTTATCCGATTTGGCTGATTCTCGAACATGATCTCAGTATTCATGAGAAAAACATGTACCCAAAGTTTCAAGTCGATATCTCCAAAACTGCGACCGCTATCGTGCGGACGGACAGACGGACAGACGGACAGACCGACAGACAGACGGACATCGCTAAATCGACTCCGGTGGTGATGCTGATCAAGAATATATATACTTTCCATACCGGACACGCCTTACGCCTTACAAACGTTGTGACAAAGTTAGTATACCCTGACACAGTGTGTGTGGGGGTATAAAAATATCAAATGACTTTTAGGCAAAGTGATTTTTTTTTGGATAGTGGTGCGAACATTTTTGAGGAGGAAATTGTGGATTCCGGTGACAATTTTCAAAATCCAGTTGGTGCTAGGGCGGAGTTCCGCCATCACCTCATAAAATGGAGAAAAGAAAACGTAAGTGTTTTTTGAACTAAGAAGGTCCAGACCCTTATTGTTCTTTTTTTAATTCTTATGTATTCTCACGTTCTAAAACCTTTTGCCCAGCTTGCTTATGGTAGTTGTATTTAAAGTTTTGAAATTTCGCAAAGTAAATGCTCAATTGGTTCTACATTCTTCAATATTTTTGGTGACATTGAAGGATGTCTTCATACATTTTAGGCACAATTTTTATTTTTTTTTTCATACCTTATCGTATTTAAATTGTATGAAGGCACCTTTTCGAATGCCATAAAAAATATAGTGATGGGATAAGTCGATACTTTTACTTTGTCAGTATTCGGTACTTGATTACTTTTTTTTTGGCGCGTATTTAAATTGCGGCGCGAAAATTTGATTTCAAAACAAAGTATTCGATGAGTACTTTTTGGCCCATCACTACAAAAATATAGAAGAAAGAAGAACCAATGGAACATTTATTGCGCGAAATTTCGGAACTTTAAATACAATTATTACGCAAACTATAAGCGAGCTGTGCAAAATTATTGCGGATTTTGTTTAAGGAGGTAAACTACCACTTCCAAATAGTTTCAAAAGTTGGGTTCCTGCCGACTAGTAAACCTGTTAATTTTTTGCAAATGTTCAGTTTTAATTTTACAATATAACCCCTTACAATGTTAAACGTTTTCAATGCTATTAACTCATTTCATGTTGTAAATAATTTCACCGGAGATATAATGCACGATATATTTGAAGGTATGATGTTTCACAAATATTACTTAATTTATTGAAACTGAAAAATAGTTTACAATTGAAATTTTAAATGAGCGCACAAATCAATTTCAATACGGTGAAACAGAATTGAGCAATAAATCATCCGAAATAAAAATATAACATTTGAAAAGTCAAAGACTGAATATGTCAGCACGTGAAATGTGGACATTTTGTCATTTTCTTCCAATAATAATTGAAGATTTAGTACCAATACGAAATAAATATTGGAAGCTTTTGTGTTCCTTAATTGAAATTATAGACGAAATTTTAAAAACAGAATTCGATGATGATTCCTTAAGTAAATTAAATTTAAAAATTAAGAAACATTATACGATTTACGTAAAACTATTTGGACATACTTTAAAACCGAAACTCCACTTCCTTCTTCATTACGCTACAATCATGCGAAATGTAGGACCACTTATGCATTTTGTTTCAGATTTGAGTCCAAGCATAGGGAAATAAAAACGTATACCAATTGCATTACCTCTAGAAGAAACGCACCTTTATCAGTCGCAATCAAATGTATGCTAAAATTTTCAAACCGTTTACTATTAAATAAAGGATAAGCTAATGAATAGATTTTCGAAAAACCATCAAAAGAACAATTTAATGACAAATATTATTGCAATAAACTAAATCAAAGTTCTGTTGGATGCGAATTATTAATGAATGAAACTATACAAAATTGGATACTTCATGATCTCAAAATCTTTGAATATATTTGAAATAAGAGACATAATACTACTTGAAAGAAACCGATTCATTTTTGTATGTTTGGAACACACAAAAGGATTATTTTCAGCCCATTTTCAATCATTTCCGGTTTTTGAAAGTACAGACAAATTTTATCTTTTTGACATTTCCGAATTCTATAGTTCGCCACTTCATACAAATCTTTCTTCTAATGGAAATACTTACATTCGTCCAAAATTGTTTTAATATAATAAAATATAAATAAAAAATTATATGAAAGATATGTATAATATGTGAAAATGTGTAAAATGTAATAATATATGTAGCTATTTAAAAATATTTCTGTTGTTTTAATTATTACTCAAAACATGCTGTTTTAGGAACGCGAACCATTTTTAATTGTACGCGAACAATTCTTTATGGTACGCGCACAAATCTTCTTGGTACGTGAACAAATTATTTGGTACGCGAACAATTTTTTATGGTAGGCTAACAACTTTGAGTTGGTTCCATTTATTACGTTTTTGGGTTGCTGCAATTTTAATCGTCTTTTTTGGTTAGATTTACCTACTTTTTTTTTTGTGTGTACTAGAAACTACTCAGTTTGGCAAATTTGTATATATCGATTCTCGAAATATTAGGAAATCTAAGGGAAAATCACTACAATTATTTTCTATTAACAAGTAAGTTCTTTACATCCCAAAAAAACGAAAATAACCCTTCACCTATTTATTCAACATTTATAGAAATATTCGAAATTCAATTTTATCTTTCCGATCACATTTCGTACTTGGTGCCAAATCCTGGAAAAGGGTAACATTTTATTTGTTAATTTTTAATTTTTCCATCTATTGATAAGCACCAATTCCTATTTAGATTTGGTACCCTATGATTTTTTGCTCTCCTTATGTAACTACAACAATAAGATAAAGCAGCCACGCTTAGCGTAATGATGATCATTACCGCGACCCCATCAGTAGACGTATACCCTCCCGACAGCGTTAGTTGACAAATCACCGCGTGGAATGCTGATCGTCTAAGCATCGATATGGGTACAGTCGCTATTGAAACGCATCAAAAATCCCGAAAATTAAAAGTGTAAAAGCCAACAAATTAAAGTAAACTCATTTGAAAATGCAGCGTTAAAAATTTAAGTTAAAATTGCGTAAAATGATGCCTTTGGCACATTTTGCTTAGGAATTAGAAAATTCTGGGAAAAAAAATCATATAGATTCAAAGTGAACTAAATATCCCATTATCAACATGCAGCAAAAAGCAGTGAAAATTTTGTTTTTTTAAAAAAAAAAAATTATTTTAGAATGATTTAATTGATACGTTAAAATTTGATATCAAAAGAGAGGAGCATGAACATAGCTCAAACTATTGCCAAACGCGCTTAAAAGGTTGCATTGCTCGATATAGCATGCTAATATTGATATTTCTCAAAATATTAATATAATAATTTTTTTTAATTTAATCAGACAAAAAATAATTAGATTAAAAATTTAAAGTTAAACAAATTGGCAATTATGTAAATAACAAAAGGAAATCGGATAAGTGAAAATGTTGCAATGCATGTTGCTAAACATGCTGCTAATATACGTTTGGTTCTAATTATTTTATGCACGTCGAATTAAAATTTTTGTTGTTGTTAATTCCTAACAAACTATCACATTTTTTTTTGCAATAACAATTTTCAGTTGAAGCAGATCGTCGTACACCATGAAAGATCTTTCATCGTGGGAATTCGAGCAAATACGCTAACGACTGCAAGTATATTTATATTTTTGCTGTTAGAACACATGTGCAGTGAAGTGGCCATCTCACAATTTTTATAGATTTATAAACTCAAATTTAATTAAATAGAAGAAAATCTGTTTTAAATACCATAAAAGTAAATTATTTTTAAATTTCTATCGGAGTGATTTGAATAGACCAAGCATTTCATAATTGGTTTTTTTCTTTCGCATGGCCTCTTTGCCTCTTTCTTTTCTTGCTTTATTAATTGCAACGAATCGAACAAAACAATAATGATTTGAATTCGTTTTTAAAGAAAATAAATAAGTTAGCTATCTGCATTTTCGTTTTCTACTGCAATCCGCACTTCAGATATATTTTTGATAATTCTACCGTATGCACTAGATAATAATGATAAGTACTACATCCTATGATTGTAATATTTTTAAATATAATTTAGTTTTAATATCATTTAAATTTTTATTTAGATAATATTTTTTTTATACTTATACCTACTAAATTGAAATATATCAATATAGTACAGTACCATTAAGTTATGCCAAGCCGTTTGCGTTATAGAAGGATATTTTTATCGCATTCATGGGTAATTTGTTAGAAGGGTCTGGATAAGCAGGTTTTGATTGTGTATCATCTCCTGCACAGGGCCGCCGGCAGGGGGGGGGGTTTTGGGTGTCAAACCCCCCCACCCCCCCTTTGAGATTGGAAAAACACTTTTTTTTTATCAAGAAATATATCATATTTCAAAAATATTATTTGTTTTAAAATATAAATTCATTGTAAAAACCGTATTTTTTAATACCCTTAAAAGAAAAGTTGAATTGGAAAAGCATATTTATGAAGGTTTGCTTTTGAATAAACCATGATGCAATAATACTAGGTGATATCAGTAGGAAGAGCCGTAGGAAATTTGAATATGCACTGACACTACCTGGTATTATTTCATCATGTAACTAAACAAATATATTTCAGTATTGAGTAGTTATATTCAATACTTTTGTAAGGTGGAATTAATACAAGAGCTACTCGACTTAAGATGTTGTGTCAAACTAGGTGGGTTGAAAAACACGAAGCTATAGCGACTTTTGTAGAGCTGCAGCCGTACGTTATAAGCGCCTCAGATGAAATAAAAACTTGGTTAGATTCAGTACGAATCAATATTGGAATGTTCCGAGGTTGCTTTAGTTGGAAATATAGAACTTTGGCGAAGTTTTGTGGAGCAAAATTAACTAAAAAAGACAAACGCTCTGGAATATAGAAACATTTCATGTATTTAAATAATGTGTTTATTTATTTGTAAAATCGGTTAACAGGTGTGCAATCGTGTTAGTTTTGAGCCGGTTTATAAAATATTAAAAATACTAGCTGTCATCCAAGAGAGCGATCATTCAGCACTCTTCGTCGCCTCAAAAATTACTTGCGCAACTCAATGGAAGAACATCGAGTAAATGGTTTAGCATCATTGAATTTCAATTACACCAGACGATATTATTAGGGAATTTGCAAAAAAAACCAAGACGGTTGTTGTTGGTTACTTGATTTTTGTTTTTATATTGTTTTACATTAGTTTGTTTTGCTTTTGTTAATTTTTTTCTAAATATCTTCTGCGAAGAATATTTTTTGTTTGTATTGTATGCAAATCTGCCAAAATAAAAATGCTTTTAAAACTGTGCCTGTTTCTATGAATTTTTTTATCGGCACATATATATTTATGTATATTACTTAACTTGTAAAATAATAAAATAAAAAAATAAAAGTTTAAAACGTAAAAAAATGTTCCATAAAAATTTTTTAAATTATTTATTTATAAAACCCCCCCTTGAAAAAATCCTGCCGGCTGCCTTGCTTCAGCATCATAGTTTGCATGCCGCTCATGAACTGCGACATATTTTGCATAAACATCTGGAGTGTTTGTTCAATGCCAATGTTCTGTTGAGCAGGTTGAGTAACTGGAGGGTCTTGGATGTGGCCTTTGAGTACATTTGAGTATGAAAATTGTTGTTGTTGTGGTGCGACATCTGCACCATTTCCTTGACGTGGTGGGTACGATTTCATCCGGGCAAAATTGGCTGGAGTAGGGTTTGACCTCGTTGTAGCTGTTGCTCTTAAGGGCCTATTTTTAAGGGTTTTGTAGACTGAACACTCTCTGTAGTTGGCTCTGTGATTTCCATCGAAGTTACTGCAATGTCTAACATTTACGTCTTCTCTCGATTTTGGGCACAATTAGGTCTGGTGAAGGTCACCACAAATAAAACAAACACTGGGAAGTGTCCAACATTTTTTCGAATGACAAAATTCTTGTCAGTTTTGGCATTGTATTTGGCCTCGACGTTTATGCGGCTGGTATGTGTAATAGCTCTTTTTATTCTTGTATCTACTTCACAGAAAGAAAAAATATAGGTTAATCTAACCAAAAAACGTGGAAAAAAATATTTTTTATTTTATATGGAAAACAAAAACAACAATTACTATTTCTGTGGTTAATCTAATCGTTGAAAATTTGTTACATAATTTTTAACCGCAATCTCTGGTTCACAAACAAAATTAATTTTAACGACGGTTCGCAACTCAACTGAATTTGGTTGCTATATTGGATATTGGCAGCATGGTCGTATTTCGGCAATCAATGATGTGATTCGCAATGTCATAGCTCGATGCCGAAATGCAATCAAGCTGCCAATATTGCATAACTCTGAAACAGCATGACACTTAATACAAGAGATAAAAATTATGAAATATGGCTGTCTCGCTCTCAAAGCAGTAAGTGCTGCATAATATATGAATAACTTATATTCGACACTTGGCTTCCACGTACTCATAAAGTTCTTGCTGCCATTAGTATGAGATACTATTTGGAGTATTTTAGGAAAATTGTTGGGTCGCACATTGGGGCGCAGCTTCCAAAAAATAACTTTTTCGACTTTGTTTTTTCGAAAACGTAAAAATGCAGTTCTATAGCCTAATATCCAAATAGTAATGTTTTAAAAAGATTTGGTTCAAATATTGCTTGTACTCGCTGCAGCAATAACTTTTAGCCAACTTTTTAAAATTTTACGATTTTCTGCTACAAAAATTACGTCCAATTTTTTTAAAGAGAACCTTCTAAGTTTTCAAATCTTTAGGTTCGGATATTTAGTAAGTATGGTTCTTTGCTAATAATTTCGCGTTTATGCATTTCAATTTGCATACCTATTTAGTTGTAAATTTTCACATTTGCTTCAATGTTTCAAAAAGAATTTTACAAAATTACATAATGGCATTTATGTAGGTGAATGCCACTTATTTCACCTTAATCTTTGGTATCAAATCAAAGGTGAACATGTCCACTTTAAATTTCTTCCAAATCTAGGTGCCCGTAGGTGCCCCCCGCTTTTTAATTCATAATTATGTCTCACCTTCTTCGAAAAAAAATCTCAAATTGGTTGTTATTTCAAGAAATATTTGGTGCATACTTTTAGGATGTGTGCTCTTTTGAGACGCAACTCAAAATTTTTGCTGCCAAAAAGCACACTTCATAGTTTTATTATTAATACTGAAAACTTTAACATGATTTACGTTTAAAAAAAAAATAACATGTTTGCTTTCATCTTAAAACATTCATCTCGACATATACGACGCAGACCTATTCAACGCATTTTATATTAAAAATGTTGGGCATATAAAATTTCAAATACAATTTTTACAGTTGATTTGTATTATCAGCTGTGCGAAAAAAGCAACCCACCACGCCCACTTTTGATAATTCAGCTTGTCATATTTGCTAGTATAAGCGACCAAAATTTTAAGTTCATATGCCATTTGGAACACATTTTATGGTGATTTGAATTTTATTTTTGTATGGGTGGTAGGCGTTAGAATTGACCGACCACGCCTTTTTTTGGTTTTTTTCCTTGATTTGCACACAATAATTAGACTTGCAAAAAATTTAAGTTCTACGACAACTCCTTCTAAATCTTTTGATCTTAGAATCTTTTGAGGCTGCCAAGCTTGTGGATTGCTTAGCTGTATCATCTTCAAACCCTTTTCCAGTGTTTTCCTGAGCCGGTGCACGATTTTTTGAGTTTTCTAAATGTACGAGAGTGTTATGTTTGCGTCCACACTTGGAACGTTTTCCTGAAGAACAATCCCTTGCGAAGTGGCTTGGTCTCTGTACGGGTGCTTGTAGCTACAGGATTTCAATTTTCTTATTCCTTTTTAAAATTTAAATAAAATATTTGTCATACACCATCTGTGTGTCAGAACTCCATAAAAATTCAGTTGCACAATTGTACTAGAGAAATCTATTTCCTACGCGCCATTTAATTAGTGGGAATTTGATACAAATTCTGCAGGCCAACCTTAAAAATCGACCTTTCCTGCTCAGCGAAGCTAACCAGCTCGGTCTTTTCCTATTCAATCGTCGCCACAATAAGTTAAATTGTCAAGTTCGGCTAAATCAAAGTTATTCAGCCATTATCAGTTTACAAATTTGCAGTTAAAATAAATTCTTTATATTCTATCAAATTTGTTTAAATACCTAGGAAATTTTCCTATTCAGTCGTTTTCACATAAAGTATGTCAAAAACATTCCTAAAACTTTACATTTTCCCAAAATTTGAAATATTTTATTAATTTTTACATTTTTTCATTTTATTAATTCTTCAGAAACACCTAATTTTTTTCTGAACTACGTTTTTTTGTAATTACAATGAGTTACAAATCCCTTAAGAAATTAAATTTGGAAATTTCGTAATCATTTCTCTCAAAAACGTAAGTGGAAATTTGTAAGCTACACCCAAAAAGAGAAAGAAGTAGAAAGTAGAATATCGGAAAAGTCTGTTTTATTCATTTTATAGATTTTTTTGGCTATTTTGATTGTCGAGCAATTGACTGGCGAATTCGGACAAATTGTTTTTTTTATTGTTTATTGGTGCCAACTTCTGAAAAGGTAAATCTCAATTTTTCATATCTAATCATTAATATAATGATCCTCTCTAGATTTGGCACCTAATTTATATTGAATTGGCAATAGTGTACAGGCTGTACTCTTTCCTTTGTCATTGAAGTGAAGATGTTCTAGAGCTAGCAGTAAAATTTGGCAATCGGTGGCAAAGCAACGCATCGCATCATTTTGACTCTGCGTGTTTGTGAATTAAAATAAGACAAAAAGAACAAAAAGAACTAAAAATGATGGGGAAATCTTATATTTAATAATTCCCCGTGCGCGAAAATCTACCTTATGTAGTATCCTTAAAGTGCCTTATTTTCCATTTTAAATTCATAATCTAATTAAAAAAAAAAGTAGTCAATTGCATATAAAGGATATGTGGTCTATTTAAATAAAAAAAATTTTAAATCCATGCATGTATGTGAATTGAGGTTATGTCAGTATCCATAAAAATTCCTATTCTCTCGTGTTAATGGAAATACTCAGTATGGGAGAGCAAACGTTGGAAAAAAAACGTGAATTAATTGTTTATTGTCCATAGCTAGAGTTATGAAGTGTTATGATTAGTTATATTAGTATTTTATATTCGAGTTAAATCGGTTATAGTGGTAAAGAATAATTATAAAAGAATTGAAAAATGATATAAAGAGCATATCATAACAAAATCTTTTTTATCGAGTGTCAGGATATCGTAATTCTTACGAATCGTTATTTAAAGCTTTTGTCTCCCCCGCTCACAAAACCGAAACCAAAAGTTCTTGCTTTCAGCTCATCGACTCATACAACAACAATGAAAGATCTTTCATCGTGGGAGTAATCGATAAGTAAGTCTCTCTTTTGTTTTCTTTTGCTTTTGGTTAATTGCCAATAATGAGCTTAAGTTTATTTTTGGCTTTGCTATTATTTCTTATGATGTTTTAAAACTAAATTCAAATAAAATGTCGAGTAAAACAGAAACAATTTAATAATTTGATTTTTGAAACGATACGACTTTTAAAACCTAAATTAACTATAATAATTTCGATTTTAAATAAAATGTTGTAATTTAAATACAATTTTTATTTTTTTGGTATGGTAACACTACATAAAGACTAAAAGAACAAAACAAAGAAACGAACAAAGATTCAATAATTTCTGCATGCACGTATAAAGTTGCAATAGTACATTCTTTTCAATTTTTTTTTCTGATTTTGATCTTTTCTTGATTTTTTTTCTAGTTTTTTTTTAACTACGTATATTTTTAGATACTTTTAGCCAAATTGTGGTTTATATAATTTTTTTTATTTTAGTATATTATGGTTGTTAAGAAAATTGTTAGAGTAAGGAACTTCTATTTTAGTTGGTTACTTCAACTGAATTTAAGTTGAGCTATTTTTAAAACAGATAATTTTCTTTAAAATTTTTATAATGCATTTATTTGTGAATAAACAATTTTGTGTAATGAATCCCTAAATTTGTTGGTGGTTCTGATTTCGAGCATGTGGTCGTAAATTGTGCTGTGGTATGGATAGGGATCAATAAAATATTTTTATTTAGGATGGCTTCCATTTTGTTGATCATGGATGGGTGGGCAAGTGTAGCTAATAACATCAAGGTTACACCAAAGTGCTTGATTTTGAATTACCGATATAGTTTCAATTTTCTTTTTTTCTTTATTTACCATCCACTAGATGCATTCACAACTAAATAATTATTGCTGTAGTGTTGCGTGTTCACCAGGTTATAGGATGCAATATCCTACCCCATTAGCCGACGAGCTAGAGTCGGAAATCAGTCGTGCATCCGCTTCCAATCACGTGCACAAACATACCATTCTTTCTTACTTCGTTGCATACTACATAGAATATTATTTTTGGCGCCCAACGTGTGAGGACCACACAGTTACCTCATTTATTAACATCTTTTCTTAATTATTTTTTTTAAATATTTCTAGAATAATTCAGGTGTGGCTCCCAATTAAATTTTCTCGGCTCCGTTTACTAATTTTTTTGCATTTCCTTAAAATTTTCATTTCTTAATTATTAAATTTTAATTTTTTTATCTTTAATTTTTTTTTGATTGATTTTGATATGCATGGAATTGTGGTAAAGTCTTTAAATATTGACATCCAACCGGTATACTTATTTTCAATCAAACGCTTTAAACCTCTTTATGGAATTTTGCTACTTATAGTCATTCTGAATGGAAATACAGATTTTCGTGGACAAATTTGCTACGATCTGGCCGCAGTATGATTGTGAGAGAGTGAAATTTTCATCCGTCTTTAGGGTCGTGCGGAACCATAATTGATGACTCAAATTCCGTCGCCAATTATCCCACGAATTTCAGTTTTTATATTAAAATTTTTTTTTACAATAGTTTCAGTGGATACTTTATCGGTTCATTTTGAAAGCGAGTACATTTATCACAGCCAAAATCGACCAAAAATGTGCAGAAATCAGACCAAACCAAAATTTACCTTACAAGAAAGATTTTCTTTGTTTCTAAATTTGGAAACGTTATTATCGCGAAATTATTCGGTATTTAGTATCGACGTTATTTTCTTTAATTTTTTTTATAAACTATTTTTTTTATTGAATTTATATTCCGTTATGTCGCTTGCGCAGCACAGAAAATTTAAACGCAAATGCGATATGTTGCGAAATATGCACGCATGTCATAGTGACCCAAATTATTTATTGAAAACTATTTGCGGACATATGTTTCAAAAAACATGCATTTCAAAACACGTGCAAAAGAAAAAGTCATGTCCAGTCTGTGGTACTCTATGTGCATCCGAAACAGGTTCTGGCTCATCGCAAACACCAAGTAAGACCTCTGATCATGGTTACATTACCAGACAGACTGCACAGTCAAATCAGGCGACTGTAAGTGTTCCTGATAAGGCCACTGAAAATCCAGTTCAGCTAGTAGCGGGAGGTTCTCCTACACCCGGCAACTATTCGGCCGAACAAAGAGACACAATCAGAAATTTAGTGACAGCTGCTGTTGGTGCACAACAAGCTCAAATGTTGCCCAGTCTTAGTCAACAATTAAGACAGCTGATTAAAAATAATATAGAGACAGGATTTCAGAATTTATATTTGCAACAATCCCGGCCCAACACAAGTAATACTCCCTTAATTAATTAAAACACACAAACAGATAATTTACATTCACACCAAAACCAACTCCCTCCTGCATCTTTTCAAAATGCAACTTTTCAAAATCCAACTTTGCAAAGTCAACCTCCGACAACAGTCGAACAGCAATCGATTGAAGACCTTCTAGGATTACCTCCGAGTGAAACTGTAAATTCAAATCATAGACACAACTTCACTGGTCCAAATGTTGGTCACAACTCTCCTTCGTCTCGTAGCGTTCATACGAATTCAGATTTAATTTCTCGTCCAGATAAAGTCAGTCATATAATTTATAACTGGAAATTAAAATGTTCTGGTGGATCTGAAGGCATTTCTGTAGAAAATTTCACTTACCGAGTAGAGGCACTAACGAATCAAACTTTAGGTGGAAACTTTGATCTGCTTTGTAGTAATGCACGATCGCTTTTTGACCTCAAAGCCAGCGATTGGTTTTGGAGGTATCACAAGTCAGTTTGAAAAGACAATACAACGACTCCAGAACTGATCTTGATTATCGCGAGTTAATTCGAGACCGTAAACAGAAGAACAACGAAAGTTTCGATACATTTTACGAGTCAATTTTGGAACTAACTGATAGGCTAGCTAAACAGCTACCGGAAAATTCGCTTGTTGAAATTTTACGCAGGAACTTGCTCCCTGAAATTCAACATGAGCTTTTAAATTTAACAATTTATTCAATAGCACATCTTCGCGATTTATGTAGAAAGCGCGAATTTTTCTTTCTTGATGTAAAACGAGATCATCGTTATTCGAAACCACTTCCGCAACGTCGACATGTTTCGATAATTGACCATTTTGATGACGCTTCGTCCGTCACTATTGAGGATGTTAATTCTATCTCAGCCATTTCTTTGCCATGTTGGAATTGTGGCATAACTGGTCATCGTTACCAAGATTGCGTAGGCGAACGAAAAGTGTTTTGCTACGGTTGTGGCATCCCTAATATATATAAGCCTAATTGTAGAAAATGTGCTGAATCAAACAACTTTCCGCAAAGTGGGTTGAAAGGTGCACGCAAACCAACGAATCCTTTCAAACACCAATCGACCAGCACAGAACAATAAGTGTTCTTCAACTAATCAATTCTGTTGTAAACAGTAACTCAGAATTGAGCACAACTACTAATTCTAACTCAGATAAAAATTTTTTTTATATCAAAATTTAAACCATTTCATGTACGTTTAAACGAATACATTGAGGCCCGGATACGGATCTTTAGTGATTTTGTTCCACAAAATTCACCATCGCGCTCAAGTTTAAGATTACACTCTTTCTGGCAAAAAGTAAAGTCCAATCGAAAGAAATTTTTAAGTGCAGTGTTTGACAAGCCAAACGGCAGACGTCCCTACGCTGAAATCAATCTTTTTGGTAAACCTGTGAATGGCTTACTGGATACTGGCGCTTCGATTAGTTGCATTGGTGCACAAACCACTATTGATTTTATTGCATCAAATATCCCTTACAATAAATTTAAATCTTTCGTCCGTACAGCTGATGGAAAATCTCAGATTGTCCTAGGTAGCGTAGATACGAAAATAATTTTTCGAGGAATTTGGAAACAAATTACTATTTTTATTATACCAAGTTTATCGCAGAATTTATTCTTTTTTTTTTTTTTTTTTTTTTTTTTTTGTTTTTAACGACGAATCCCAACGATCCCATTTTTGGAAATTCGTTTCAGCTACAGATTAAAATCATCAGCTGATAAAACGCATATTAATAAAACGCGAATTAGGTTATGAATGCAAGAGAGAATTCTTCCAAACATAACATAATATAAGATTAACGTGATAATAAACAATTAAAAGAAAATATTATGAAGCATAAGAATTCATGCGACGAATATGAATTTGATCAAATATAATTTTTCTCTACTTTACGATATTAGACTTAACAAAAATACAAAGACAAAACAATCCAAACAGTTAATTTACGCGACAAAGATTACAAATATTAATTTTAGTATTTTATTTTTTTATACGAAATATAAAAAATCAAATACAAATAGAACAGTTAAGTAAACAGTAACGGAACGAATGTGAATTCAGCTTAAAATTTTGTTTTATTTGTATACATACTGTACATACATACTGTATAGTAAAATACAAAATTCTGCTGAAATATAAATATAAAATACAACAAAAATACAACACTTTCAAAAAATCGACAATGCCGATCTTTGTGGAGTTTGGCAACCCTGTCATTTCGTTAGACCCTAAGCGGTCCAAAAACTCAAAGAGCAACAAAGGCTTAAGTGTGATCAAGTGCATTTAAAATAAAACTTTTAGTTTTATTAAGTGAATCTGACAGGACAAATACAACGAAAATGTTCATTATGCGCGTAATTAGAACGGCACATACTTAATATCAGAGGAATGAAAGATCTGGAACGACGGGTTGGAATATTAAAATCAATTTCCTGAAGCAAAAATGTTACATTAAGCATCGTTCTTCTATTTTTTAGAGTAGGGATGTCCAAGAGTTTTAAACGATTTTCGTATGGATGTAGGTTCTGATTCGGATTCCAGCGAAGGTTTCTTAAAGCAAATAATAAAAAATTTTTTGAACCGATTCAATTCTATCAGAGTGGCAGTTGTATTGTGGATTCCACAAGACTGATACATATTCCAAAATTGGTCTTACAAGTGATATGTAAAGACTTTTGGTAACGAATGGGTCATTAAATTCTTTTCACCATCTTTTAATGAAACCTAGAACACCCCTCGCCTTATTCACACATAAGTCAATATGTAGATGAAAGCGAAGTTTTGGATCCATAGTAACACCCAGGTCCACAAAAGTAAAAACCTTTTCTAGATTACAGTTATTTATATGATACAGCGATGAAAGTTGGTGTCTTCTAGCAAATGTCATAAATTTACATTTTTTCAGGTTCAGTTCCATTAAGTTATTATCACACCAGACAGCTATACTGGTCAGATCTGATTGTAACAACTTATCTAAGATGTCATAGGATAGAAACAATTTAACGCCATCACCATACAGCAGTACATTCGAATGTTTAATGACAGAATTAAACAGAATAGGACCTAAGTGACTTCCTTGAGGAACTCCAGAGGTGACATCTATAGTTTTTGATGTTGATGATTCGAATAACACCTGTTGCTTCCGATTTGTCAGATACGATTCTACCCATTTTAAAAGAAGATCTGGGAATTCGTATCTTTTAAGCTTTTCAATCAACAAATAATGATTAACTTTATCAAAAGCTTTACTAAAATCAGTATATATGACATCTGTTTGAAGATTCTTTAAAAATCCCTTTATTGTTAATGAAGAAAATTAAAATAAATTTGTAGATGTTGATCTACCTCTCAGAAAATCATGCTGTGAAGGAGATATTAAAGTTGTGACCGAGTGAACCAATTGCTTTGTGACAACTTGTTCAAATAACTTTGGTATTGTGCTAAGTTTAGCAATACCTCTATAGTTAGATACGAATGATTTGGTTCCACTTTTATAAAGTGGAATAATGTATGACTCTTTCCATGAATTCGGAAAATAACCTCTTTCAATAGAGGCATTAAATATATTTGAAAGTGGAATGTATAAATTTTCTGCACAAACTTTCAAAATACAGCTAGGAATGTTATCTGGACCAGTACTATATGAATATTTCAACGATTTTAGGTGTTGTAAGACATCATCAGATTCTATAACAGGATTGAGAATGGAATTATAAGTGGGGATGTTATATGGATACGATGTGTTGCCATAAGTATTAT
This sequence comes from Heteromyza rotundicornis, assembly GCA_951394025.1. NCBI lineage: Eukaryota > Metazoa > Arthropoda > Insecta > Diptera > Heleomyzidae > Heteromyza > Heteromyza rotundicornis. Next base: position 41,870,315 of record OX596011.1, read on the forward strand.
CAGAATATGTCGTTTTGAAGAAGTCAGCAAACATATTTGAAATCTCAGTAGGATTGTTGGACTCACGATCATTCCATTTCATTGTAGTTGGAAAACAGTGTTTTTCCTTTTTGAATTTACAAAGTTATAAAAAGTTTTAGAATCGTATTTCATTTTGGATTTCAAATCGTTCAAATCGTTCAAATATTCATCATAGCATTTTTTATTAAGTACTTGATATTTATGTCTCAGAAGCGAATATTTTGAATAATCTTGAAGGTTTAAAGTTCTTTTATATGTTTTAAATGCCCGAGTTTTCGAAGTTTTTAGTTTCCTCAATTCTTTTGTAAACCATACAGCACCAAGTTTATTCAAATTCTTTTTAATGTTCTCGAAGATTTTGCTGAGCGTACAATTGAAAATAGATACACAGTCGTCAACATCTTCAAAGTTCATATCCCAACTAGTTTCAGATAAGGGTTGGTTCATTTTAACAAAATTTGTATTCTTGAAGCAAAAAAATGACTTCAACGGTGTAGAAACTTTTTCTAAGTTGTTTTGAACAAATTCGAAAGATAATTCAAGTGTTGGGTGATGGTTATCTTCTGGACATGCAAAAGCATCACAGCGTTGCACTGAAAACTTCGAAGAGTCATCAACATAAATTAAATCCAAAATTCTACTATTCTTATTTTCAATCCCGTTTACTTGTTGTAAACTCATATCTGAAAATGAATCCAGAAAGTCATTTAAACAGTCACGAGAAGAATACGGAAGAAACTGGTTTGAATCGCCACAAAAATTCCAAGATATATTCTGTAAATTAAAGTCTCCAAAAACAACAATGGAATCGGCAGGTTTAACATTTGAGTAAACCAATGATATAAGCGACAGATGTCTTAGATAAACGGTAATATCGGAATTCGGTGGGATATACGAGCAAGTAACGAAAATATCGATACTAAAAACTCGAATTCGTACACAAATAAATTCCAAGTCAGAGACATCTGAAAGTATGATTTCCTCAGATGAAAAAAGGTTTTTTTACTGCAATGAGGACTCCACCACCAGTCCTGCATTTACGATCCCTCCGAAAAATTTGATACCCAGCACACAGAATTTCTGAATCAAAAATATTTGGTTTAAGCCAAGTTTCGGTAAATACCAAGACATTATGACTACAATCGAAACTTTTAATATAAATATCGTTCAACTTTGTATTTAGCCCTCGAACATTTTGGTACAGAGGACAAACAACATTATTCGGGATTTTATTTAGTTTTTTTGATTAGAATTTAATTTTCTTTGAGTAAGTTGAACTGGATTTACTAGATTTGATTTTTCTTTATAAACAAATTCACGAACTAAAGTTTAATCCGGCCAAAAATTTTTATTAACAATCTCATCAAACAATTCTGCATGAGCAGATAATTTGAAAGATTAAATGTTTCTAGCGTATGAAAAGTTGAATTTAAAAGCATTTATATTATTACCGGTTTTCTTGAGTTTAGAATCAATATAAAATATAATATCTTCAGTTAATGTGTCTGGTGCAAATCTGGACACGAAAATAGATATTTTAGGTTGCACAACAACAAGCCTTTTTGGGGTTCTCGTTTCTTGTACTTCCCGCAAACAATCCTTTGGAGAAATAATATTTATGGAAGGACAAACATTTTTATCAATATTTGAGATTCCATTCATATTTTTCTCAGGAGCGTCATCTACCCTCGTTTCCAAAACCGCAAGATCAGGAGAATAAAATGTAACTGGTGAAGCAAACATATCGGAAAAGGATGGAGTTGTCGGAGTTGAAATTGGCTTTGGGGTAGGTGGTAAAAGCCCAACAGAAGTATTTTGTTTCGGAGCTGTTTCATCCAAACATTTATACTTCTGAAAGTTAATTTCGTACTCCTTCAGTTTTGACTGGGCAGCTGCTAAGTCCTTTGATACATCATTAAATCCCTTTCGGGCTTGACGTACCAATTTACAGATGTCCAGCTCTGTATCGCGGCAATCTTCGCAGGACCAACGAAGACCTTTTTTACCCTCGATCAGATCGACTACTCTACCAGTAAGGGATGCACATTTGACGTGATAAAAGCTATCACATAACCAACAAGAGACCATGCGTTCATTATCGACTTTAATGGCACACTTACGGAAAGAGCAAGTCATATTTAAATGCAAAATTTATAAAAAACTAGAGAGTGGACTATCTTCGGCTATACCGAAGTTGGAATACCCCCACACAGTAGGAAGAAGTACCTCGAACATATAAAAATGTGGTCTCAAGACCCTATTTTGAGCCAATTATAGGTGGTTTTGGAGCCCGGACCATGTCCAAAATCCATTTCTAAAAATTTCCAATTAAATCCACAAAAAAAAAAAAAATTGGTCTCAAGACCCCATTTAGACCCTTATATATGTGGCTGCGGAACCTCGGACCATGTCAAAAATACGTTTCTAAACATTTCCAATCGAATACAACAATAAAAAATTTTTACCTTTTTTTTCGGTGTATGGGAGCCACGCCCAGTTTTTGTCCGATTTGGCTGATTCTCGAACTTGATCTCAGTATTCACGAGAAAAAAATTTACCCAAAGTTTCAAGTCGATATCTCCAAAACTGCGACCGCTATCGTGCGGACGGACAGACGGACAGACGGACAGACGGACAGACAGACGGACATCGCGAAATCGACTCAGGAGGTGATACTGATCAAGAATATATATACTTTTCCATACCGGACACGCCTCCTTATGGGCGTTACAAACGTTGTGACAAAGTGAGTATACCCTGCCACAGTGAGTGTGGGGGTATAATAAAATACAGAAAGTGTAAAAAAGTGTAAATTGTAACGAGACAAAATGCTGACTGGGAAAAGGCACTTTCAAATTATATTAAAACAAGTGCCTGAAAGTATGCTCTGAAAATATGATCAGTCTGAGAATGTGGAATCTATATAAAGCTGGTGACACAAGAAATGTCAAAGTGGACAGTATAAGCAAAAACAAAAAAAATTTGCAATTTTTGTTGTAGTGATACTTAGCTGACAGGGATTCACGGAAATATAGCACAAAACTTTGTTATTTGCACAAAACTTATTGCACTTAGCCAGAATTTAATTTATTTAATTTATTTAAAAGGTTTTCAAAATAATTAACACGGTATAACTATTTAAAAATATTTATTCACATCGCAGCAAAAAATTCACTTATGAACAAGTTGAACAGGGATGCCAAACTCTCTTAAGAATCGATTTCTGGAAATTGTACGACCTTTTACCTACAGGGTTACTAAGCGAACTCAGTTCAACTGTTACTCCAAATATCTTTGACATGTACTCCTTAACTGAAATTCAGAAAACTCAACTTCAACTGGTTATAAATTCATTTCCATCTTTTTCCAAAGAAGGACTTTGAAAAACCAAGGTCCTGTCACATATGATTGATGTAGGTGATTCTAAACCCATCAAACAACGCACTTTCCTGTATCACCGGCAATAGAAAAGCTAATGTACGAGGAAATTGATAGGATGATTGAACAAGGAGTCATCGAAGAATCTGACAGTGCGTGGTCGTCACCAATTGTTCTGGTACGTAAACCAGGCAAAGTACGATTATGCCTGGATAGTCGTAAACTGAATGCCGTAACCGTGAAAGACGCTTACCCATTACCAAACATTGACGGTATTTTAAGCAGACTTCCCAAAGCCGAGTTTATATCAAGTTTAGACTTGAAAGACGCCTTTTGGCAAATACCTCTTGATGCTGCATCAAGAGATAAAACAGCATTTACAGTCCCTGGCAGGCCACTGTATCACTACAAAGTGATGCCGTTTGGTCTCTGTAACGCTCCCCAGCCTATGTCTCGCCTAATGGACAAAGTCGTTCCCGCTCCTCTTCGTTCTGAAGTTTTTGTATATTTAGACGATCTGTTGATCATATCAGACAGTTTTCAAAACTGTCTGTCCGTCCTTAGAGAAATCGCGCAACACTTACGTTTAGCAGGATTATCCATCAATGTAGCAAAAAGTAAATTTTGTCTGAAAGAAGTCTGTTACTTGGGTCACGTTGTTGGGAATGGGATTATTCGCACGGATCCAGAAAAAGTGTCCGCCGTTACCGAATTTCCGACGCCACGATCCGTTAAGCAACTCAGACGATTTTTAGGAATGTCAGGTTGGTATCGGAAGTTTGTCAGGAACTATGCTTCGGTTACCTCACCTTTAACAGACTTGTTGAAAACCATTAAAAAATTCTCATGGAATGATGAAGCGCAAAAAGCATTTGAGGAATTAAAAACCATCTTGAGCACCGCCCCTGATTTGCATAGTGCGAACTTTTCACAGCCTTTTTATATATACTGTGATGCAAGCAAAACAGGCATAGGAAGTGTATTGGTACAAATAACTGAAGAGGGTGAAGAGGTTCCTATAGAGTTTATGTCTAAGAAACTCAACCAAGCCCAACGCAATTATTCCGTGACCGAACAGGAATGTTTAGCAGCAATGCTAAGCATCAAAAAATTTCGTGCGTATGTGGAAGGGCATGAGTTCACGGTGAAAACCGATCATGCATCATTAAAGTGGCTCATGTCCCAAACTGACTTAAATTCTCGTTTGGCTCGATGGGCTTTAAAACTTCAGGGCTTCCATTTTCAAATTCAACATAGAAAAGGTAGTCAGAACGTAGTTCCTGATGCGCTGTCCAGAGTAAATACCGAAGATCGGTCCGCTATAGATAATGACAATGGGGTTTTCGTGGATTTAAAATCACAACACTTTCAATCGGACGAGTATAACGGACTAATAAGTAATGTTAAAGCAAACGAAGAAAGATTCCCAGACCTTAAAATTGTCTATAATTTTCTGTACAGAAGGATGGAACATGCAACTGGTGAAAAACTGCACGATGACTTTGTTTGGAAATTGTGGATTCCGCGAGGTTTAGTTGAGGATATTCTTAAAAAAGCACATGACGATCAATTGTCATCGCATGGGGGCATACTAAAAACTCTTGAGCGAATTCGACGCTATTATTTTTGGCCAGGTTTGGAAAATGTAAATGCTTGCGAAGTTTGCAAATGTACAAAACCTCCTAACCATGTCTTGAGACCACCCATGGGTAAAACTTCGGAAACGCAAAGATTTTTCCAAAAGCTTTACGTGAACTTTTTAGGGCCATATCCCTGATCACGTTCTGGTAATATCGGAATTTTTATTACTCTAGATCATTTTTCTAATAATCCCTTTCTGAAACCAGTTCAGAAATTTACTTCTGACGTGGTGATAAAATATCTCGAACAAGATCTCTTTCATACATTTGGTGTACCCGAGACCATTGTATCGGACAATGGATCTCAATTTAAATCCAAACAATTTAATGAATTACTCCAGCGTTATGGAATAAACCACGTATATACCGCGGTGCATGCGCCACAAGCAAATGCTTCCGAACGCGTAAATCGTTCCATAATTTCAGGTATCAAGGCGTATGTGAAACCTGACCAAAAGGATTGGGATGAACATCTTAGTAGAATTTGTTGTGCATTACGTTCTGCTGTACATACCGCAATTGGAACTTCTCCATATTTTATGTCATTCGGTCAACATATGATCACAAATGGTTCTACATATGCATTACTGCGCAAATTACAAATGCTGGATGACAGAGCAATTTCTTTTGGTCGAGACGATACATTTGACCTAGTTCGAAATAAGGCAGGCACGCTAATGAGAAAGCAACAAGAGAGAAATGAGCGAGCATATAATCTACGTTCACGAATCGTATCTTATGATATTGGTCAAGAAGTCTTCAGAAGAAATTTCCAACAAAGTAACTTCGAGAAAGGATTCAACGCCAAATTAGGACCTACTTTTATCAAGGCCCGAGTTCGTAGAAAATTGGGTAACTGCTACTATGAGTTAGAAAACCTACAAGGACGAATTTTAGGGACGTACCACGCTAAGGACATCCGTCAATAAACAAACTCACTGAAACCCTTGTGCTACAAGTGGTATCAGTTTTTGCGACTTTCCAACCCACAAAATCTGATTTTGGTTGGGGGGAAATGTACGGGTGCTTGTAGCTACAGGATTTAAATTTTTTTATTCCTTTTTAAAATTTAAATAAAATATTTGTCATACACAATCTGCGCCATCTGTGTGTCAGAACTCCATAAAAAATCAGTTGCACAATTGTACTAGAGAAATCTATTTCCTACGCGCCATTTAATTAGTGGGAATTTGATACAAATTCTGCAGGCCAACCTTAAAAATCGACCTTTCCTGCTCAGCGAAGCTAACCAGCTCGGTCTTTTCCTATTCAATCGTCGCCACAATAAGTTAAATTGTCAAGTTCGGCTAAATCAAAGTTATTCAGCCATTATCAGTTTACAAATTTGCAGTTAAAATAAATTCTTTATATTCTATCAAATTTGTTTAAATACCTAGGAAATTTTCCTATTCAGTCGTTTTCACATAAAGTATGACAAAAACATTCCTAAAACTTTACATTTTCCCAAAATTTCCTCTCTAGATTTGGCACCTAATTTATATTGAATTGGCAATATTGTACAGGCTGTACTCTTTCCTTTGTCATTGAAGTGAAGATGTTCTAGAGCTAGCAGTAATATTTGGCAATCGGAGGCAAAGCAACGCATCGCATCATTTCGACTCTGCGTGTTTGTAAATTAAAATAAGACAAAAAGAACAAAAAGAACTAAAAATGATGGGGAAATCTTATATTTAATAATTCCTAGTGAAAAACCGAAACCCCTTAAAAAAAAAACTCAAACCTTTAAGAAAAGGAAAATCTCTGTTGTGAAAATGAAAACAATTAAGAATCACCCCGTAAATTAAAAGCCCCGTGCGCGAAAATCTACCTTATGTAGTATCCAACATACAACAGTACATTCGAATGTTTAATGACAGAATTAAACAGAATAGGACCTAAGTGACTTCCTTGAGGAACTCCAGAGGTGACATCTATAGTTTTTGATGTTGATGATTCGAATAACACCTGTTGCTTCCGATTTGTCAGATACGATTCTACCCATTTTAAAAGAAGATCTGGGAATTCGTATCTTTTAAGCTTTTCAATCAACAAATAATGATTAACTTTATCAAAAGCTTTACTAAAATCAGTATATATGACATCTGTTTGAAGATTCTTTAAAAATCCCTTTATTGTTAATGAAGAAAATTAAAATAAATTTGTAGATGTTGATCTACCTCTCAGAAAACCATGCTGTGAAGGAGATATTAAAGTTGTGACCGAGTGAACCAATTGCTTTGTGACAACTTGTTCAAATAACTTTGGTATTGTGCTAAGTTTAGCAATACCTCTATAGTTAGATACGAATGATTTGGTTCCACTTTTATAAAGTGGAATAATGTATGACTCTTTCCATGAATTCGGAAAATAACCTCTTTCAATAGAGGCATTAAATATATTTGAAAGTGGAATGTATAAATTTTCTGCACAAACTTTCAAAATACAGCTAGGAATGTTATCTGGACCAGTACTATATGAATATTTCAACGATTTTAGGTGTTGTAAGACATCATCAGATTCTATAACAGGATTGAGAATGGAATTATAAGTGGGGATGTTATATGGATACGATGTGTTGCCATAAGTATTATCAGAATATGTCGTTTTGAAAAAGTCAGCAAACATATTTGAAATCTCAGTAGGATTGTTGGACTCACGATCATTCCATTTCATTGTAGTTGGAAAACAGTGTTTTTCCTTTTTGAATTTACAAAGTTATAAAAAGTTTTAGAATCGTATTTCATTTTGGATTTCAAATCGTTCAAATCGTTCAAATATTCATCATAGCATTTTTTATTAAGTACTTGATATTTATGTCTCAGAAGCGAATATTTTGAATAATCTTGAAAGTTTAAAGTTCTTTTATATGTTTTAAATGCCCGAGTTTTCGAAGTTTTTAGTTTCCTCAATTCTTTTGTAAACCATACAGCACCAAGTTTATTCAGTCGTCAACATCTTCAAAGTTCATGTCCCTAGTTTCAGGTAAGAGTTGGTTCATTTTAACAAAATTTGTATTCTTGAAGCAAAAAAATGACTTCAACGGTGTAGAAACTGGTTCTAAGTTGTTTTGAACAAATTCGAAAGATAATTCAAGTGTTGGGTGATGGTTATCTTCTGGACATGCAAAAGCATCACAGCGTTGCACTGAAAACTTCGAAGAGTCATCAACATAAATTAAATCCAAAATTCTACTATTCTTATTTTCAATCCCGTTTACTTGTTGTAAACTCATATCTGAAAATGAATCCAGAAAGTCATTTAAACAGTCACGAGAAGAATACGGAAGAAACTGGTTTGAATCGCCACAAAAATTCCAAGATATATTCTGTAAATTAAAGTCTCCAAAAACAACAATGGAATCGGCAGGTTTAACATTTGAGTGAACCAATGATATAAGCGACAGATGTCTTAGATAAACGGTAATATCGGAATTCGGTGGGATATACGAGCAAGTAACGAAAATATCGATACTAAAAACTCGAATTCGTACACAAATAAATTCCAAGTCAGAGACATCTGAAAGTATGATTTCCTCAGATGAAAAAAGGTTTTTTTACTGCAATGAGGACTCCACCACCAGTCCTGCATTTACGATCCCTCCGAAAAATTTGATACCCAGCACACAGAATTTCTGAATCAAAAATATTTGGTTTAAGCCAAGTTTCGGTAAATACCAAGACATTATGACTACAATCGAAACTTTTAATATAAATATCGTTCAACTTTGTATTTAGCCCTCGAACATTTTGGTACAGAGGACAAAAAACATTATTCGGGATTTTATTTAGTTTTTTTGATTAGAATTTAATTTTCTTTGAGTAAGTTGAACTGGATTTACTAGATTTGATTTTTCTTTATAAACAAACTCACGAACTAAAGTTTTATCCGGCCAAAAATTTTTATTAACAATCTCATCAAACAATTCTGCAGGAACAGATAATTTGAAAGATGAAATGTTTCTAGCGTATGAAAAGTTGAATTTAAAAGCATTTATATTATTACCGGTTTTCTTGAGTTTAGAATCAATATAAACTAGAGAGTGGACTATCTTCGGCTATACCGAAGTTGAAATACCCCCACACAGTAGAATGAAGTACCTCGAACATAAAAAAATGTGGTCTCAAGACCCTATTTTGAGCCAATTATAGGTGGTTTTGGAGCCCAAACCATGTCCAAAATCCATTTCTAAAAATTTCCAATCAAATCCGAAAAAAAAAAATTGGTCTCAGGACCCCATTTAGACCCTTATATATATGGCTTCGGAACCTCGGACCATGTCAAAAATACGTTTCTAAACATTTCCAATAGAATACAACAATAAAAAAGACTTGAAAAATGTTTACCTTTTTTTTCGGTGTATGGGAGCCACGCCCATACACCGAAATGTCCGATTTGGCTGATTCTCGAACTTGATCTCAGTATTCACGAGAAAAACATGTAAAAAAAGTTTCAAGTCGATATCTCCAAAACTGCGGCCGCTATCGTGCGGACGGACAGACGGACGGACAGACAGACGGACATCGCTAAATCGACTCAGGAGGTGATACTGATCAAGAATATATATACTTTTCCATACCGGACACGCCTCCTTATGGGCGTTACAAACGTTGTGACAAAGTTAGTATACCCTGCCACAGTGAGTGTGGGGGTATAAATATAATATCTTCAGTTAATGTGTCTGGTGCAAATCTGGACACGAAAATAAATATTTTAGGTTGCACAACAACAAGCCTTTTTGGGGTTCTCGTTTCTTGTACTTCCCGCAAACAATCCTTTGGAGAAATAATATTTATGGAAGGACAAACATTTTTATCAATATTTGAGATTCCATTCATATTTTTCTCAGCAGCGTCATCTACCCTCGTTTCCAAAACCGCAGGATCAGGAGAATAAAATGTAACTGGTGAAGCAAACATATCGGAAAAGGATGGAGTCGTCGGAGTTGAAATTGGCTTTGGGGTAGGTGGTAAAAGCCCAACAGAAGTATTTTGTTTCGGAGCTGTTTCATCCAAACATTTATACTTCTGAAAGTAAATTTCGTACTCCTTCAGTTTAGACTGGGCAGCTGCTAAGTCCTTTGATACATCATTAAATCCCTTTCGGGCTTGACGTACCAATTTACAGATGTCCAGCTCTGTATCGCGGCAATCTTCGCAGGACCAACGAAGACCTTTTTTACCCTCGATCAGATCGACTACTCTACCAGTAAGGGATGCACATTTGACGTGATAAAAGCTATCACATAGCCAACAAGAGACCATGCGTTCATTATCGACTTTAATGGCACACTTACGGAAAAGGCAAGTCATATTTAAATGCAAAATTTATAAAAAATAAAATACAAAAAGTGTAAAAAAGTGTAAATTGTAACGAGACAAAATGTTGACTGGGAAAAGGCACTTTCAAATTATATTAAAACTAGAGAGTGGACTATCTTCGGCTATACCGAAGCTGAAATACGCCCACACAGTAGGAAGAAGTACCTCGAACATAAAAAATTGTGGTCTCAAGTCCCTATTTTGAGCCAATTATAGGTGGTTTTGGAGCCCGGACCATGTCCAAAATCCATTTCTAAAAATTTCCAATTAAATACACAAAAAAAAAAAAATTGGTCTCAAGACCCCATTTAGACCCTTAAATATGTGGCTGCGGAACCTCGGACCATGTCAAAAATACGTTTCTAAACATTTCCAATCGAATACAACAATACAAAATTTTTACCTTTTTTTTCGGTGTATGGGAGCCACGCCCAGTTTTTGTCCGATTTGGCTGATTCTCGAACTTGATCTCAGTATTCACGAGAAAAACATGTACCCAAAGTTTCAAGTCGATATCTCCAAAACTGCGACCGCTATCGTGCGGACGGACAGACGGACAGACGGACGGACAGACAGACGGACATCGCTAAATCGACTCAGGAGGTGATACTGATCAAGAATATATATACTTTTTCATACCGGACACGCCTCCTTATGGGCGTTACAAACATTGTGACAAAGTTAGTATACCCTGCCACAGTGAGTGTGGGGGTATAACAAGTGCCTGAAAGTATGCTCTGAAAATATGATCAGTCTGAGAATGTGGAATCTATATAAAGCTGGTGACACAAGAAATGTCAAAGTGGACAGTATAAGCAAAAACAAAAAAAATTTGCAATTTTTGTTGTAGTGATACTTAGCTGACAGGAATTCACGGAAATATAGCACAAAACTTTGTTATTTGCACAAAACTTATTGCACTTAGCCAGAATTTAATTTATTTAATTTATCTAAAAGGTTTTCAAAATAATTAACACGGTATAACTATTTAAAAATATTTATTCACATCGCAGCAAAAAATTCACTTATGAACAAGTTGAACAGGGTTGCCAAACTCTCTTAAGAATCGATTTCTGGAAATTGTACGACCTTTTACCTACAGGGTTACTAAGCGAACTCAGTTCAACTGTTACTCCAAATATCTTTGACATGTACTCCTTAACTGAAATTCAGAAAACTCAACTTCAACTGGTTATAAATTCATTTCCATCTTTTTCCAAAGAAGGACTTTGAAAAACCAAGGTCCTGTCACATATGATTGATGTAGGTGATTCTAAACCCATCAAACAACGCCACTTTCCTGTATCACCGGCAATAGAAAAGCTAATGTACGAGGAAATTGATAGGATGATTGAACAAGGAGTCATCGAAGAATCTGACAGTGCGTGGTCGTCACCAATTGTTCTGGTACGTAAACCAGGCAAAGTACGATTATGCCTGGATAGTCGTAAACTGAATGCCGTAACCGTGAAAGACGCTTACCCATTACCAAACATTGACGGTATTTTAAGCAGACTTCCCAAAGCCGAGTTTATATCAAGTTTAGACTTGAAAGACGCCTTTTGGCAAATACCTCTTGATGCTGCATCAAGAGATAAAACAGCATTTACAGTCCCTGGCAGGCCACTGTATCACTACAAAGTGATGCCGTTTGGTCTCTGTAACGCTCCCCAGCCTATGTCTCGCCTAATGGACAAAGTCGTTCCCGCTCCTCTTCGTTCTGAAGTTTTTGTATATTTAGACGATCTGTTGATCATATCAGACAGTTTTCAAAAACACCTGTCCGTCCTTAGAGAAATCGCGCAACACTTACGTTTAGCAGGATTATCCATCAATGTAGCAAAAAGTAAATTTTGTCTGAAAGAAGTCTGTTACTTGGGTCACGTTGTTGGGAATGGGATTATTCGCACGGATCCAGAAAAAGTGTCCGCCGTTACCGAATTTCCGACGCCACGATCCGTTAAGCAACTCAGACGATTTTTAGGAATGTCAGGTTGGTATCGGAAGTTTGTCAGGAACTATGCTTCGGTTACCTCACCTTTAACAGACTTGTTGAAAACCATTAAAAAATTCTCATGGAATGATGAAGCGCAAAAAGCATTTGAGGAATTAAAAACCATCTTGAGCACCGCCCCTGATTTGCATAGTGCGAACTTTTCACAGCCTTTTTATATATACTGTGATGCAAGCAAAACAGGCATAGGAAGTGTATTGGTACAAATAACTGAAGAGGGTGAAGAGGTTCCTATAGAGTTTATGTCTAAGAAACTCAACCAAGCCCAACGCAATTATTCCGTGACCGAACAGGAATGTTTAGCAGCAATGCTAAGCATCAAAAAATTTCGTGCGTATGTGGAAGGGCATGAGTTCACGGTGAAAACCGATCATGCATCATTAAAGTGGCTCATGTCCCAAACTGACTTAAATTCTCGTTTGGCTCGATGGGCTTTAAAACTTCAGGGCTTCCATTTTCAAATTCAACATAGAAAAGGTAGTCAGAACGTAGTTCCTGATGCGCTGTCCAGAGTAAATACCGAAGATCGGTCCGCTATAGATAATGACAATGGGGTTTTCGTGGATTTAAAATCACAACACTTTCAATCGGACGAGTATAACGGACTAATAAGTAATGTTAAAGCAAACGAAGAAAGATTCCCAGACCTTAAAATTGTCTATAATTTTCTGTACAGAAGGATGGAACATGCAACTGGTGAAAAACTGCACGATGACTTTGTTTGGAAATTGTGGATTCCGCGAGGTTTAGTTGAGGATATTCTTAAAAAAGCACATGACGATCAATTGTCATCGCATGGGGGCATACTAAAAACTCTTGAGCGAATTCGACGCTAATATTTTTGGCCAGGTTTGGAAAATGTAAATGCTTGCGAAGTTTGCAAATGTACAAAACCTCCTAACCATGTCTTGAGACCACCCATGGGTAAAACTTCGGAAACGCAAAGATTTTTCCAAAAGCTTTACGTGAACTTTTTAGGGCCATATCCCTGATCACGTTCTGGTAATATCGGAATTTTTATTACTCTAGATCATTTTTCTAATAATCCCTTTCTGAAACCAGTTAAGAAATTTACTTCTGACGTGGTGATAAAATATCTCGAACAAGATCTCTTTCATACATGGTGTACCCGAGACCATTGTATCGGACAATGGATCTCAATTTAAATCCAAACAATTTAATGGAATAAACCACGTATATACCGCGGTGCATGCGCCACAAGCAAATGCTTCCGAAAGCGTAAATCGTTCCATAATTTCAGGTATCAAGGCGTATGTGAAACCTGACCAAAAGGATTGGGATGAACATCTTAGTAGAATTTGTTGTGCATTACGTTCTGCTGTACATACCGCAATTGGATCTTCTCCATATTTTATGTCATTCGGTCAACATATGATCACAAATGGTTCTACATATGCATTACTGCGCAAATTACAAATGCTGGATGACAGAGCAATTTCTTTTGGTCGAGACGATACATTTGACCTAGTTCGAAATAAGGCAGGCACGCTAATGAGAAAGCAACAAGAGCGAAATGAGCGAGCATATAATCTACGTTCACGAATCGTATCTTATGATATTGGTCAAGAAGTCTTCAGAAGAAATTTCCAACAAAGTAACTTCGAGAAAGGATTCAACGCCAAATTAGGACCTACTTTTATCAAGGCCCGAGTTCGTAGAAAATTGGGTAACTGCTACTATGAGTTAGAAAACCTACAAGGACGAATTTTAGGGACGTACCACGCTAAGGACATCCGTCAATAAACAAACTCACTGAAACCCTTGTGCTACAAGTGGTACAAGGGTTTCAGTGAGTTTCCAACCCACAAAATCTGATTTTGGTTGGGGGGAAATGTACGGGTGCTTGTAGCTACAGGATTTAAATTTTTTTATTCCTTTTTAAAATTTAAATAAAATATTTGTCATACACAATCTGCGCCATCTGTGTGTCAGAACTCCATAAAAAATCAGTTGCACAATTGTACTAGAGAAATCTATTTCCTACGCGCCATTTAATTAGTGGGAATTTGATACAAATTCTGCAGGCCAACCTTAAAAATCGACCTTTCCTGCTCAGCGAAGCTAACCAGCTCGGTCTTTTCCTATTCAATCGTCGCCACAATAAGTTAAATTGTCAAGTTCGGCTAAATCAAAGTTATTCAGCCATTATCAGTTTACAAATTTGCAGTTAAAATAAATTCTTTATATTCTATCAAATTTGTTTAAATACCTAGGAAATTTTCCTATTCAGTCGTTTTCACATAAAGTATGTCAAAAACATTCCTAAAACTTTACATTTTCCCAAAATTTGAAATATTTTATTAATTTTTACATTTCTTAATTTTATTAATTCTTCAGAAACACCTAATTTTTTTTTCTGAAATACGTTTTTTGTAATAACAATGAGTTACAAATCCCTTTAGAAATTCAATTTGGCAATTTCGTAATCATTTCTCTCAAAAACGTAAGTGGAAATTTGTAAGCTACACCCAAAAAGAGAAAGAAGTAGAATATCGGAAAAGTCTGTTTTATTCATTTTATAGATTTTTTTGGCTATTTTGATTGTCGAGCAATTGACTGGCGAATTCGGAAAAATTGTTTTTTTTATTGTTTATTGGTGCCAACTTCTGAAAAGGTAAATCTCAATTTTTCATATCTAATCAAATCAAATTTCTGTATCATTAATATAATGATCCTCTCTAGATTTGGCACCTAATTTATATTGAATTGGCAATATTGTACAGGCTGTACTCTTTCCTTTGTCATTGAATTGACATTGACCGCCACTTTCCAGGCCTTTACTAAGTGAAGATGTTCTAGAGCTAGCAGTAAAATTTGGCAATCGGAGGCGAAGCAACGCATCGCATCATTTCGACTCGGCGTGTTTGTGAATTAAAATAAGACAAAAAGAACAAAAAGAACTAAAAACTAGAGAGTGGACTATCTTCGGCTATACCGAAGTTGAAATACCCCAACACAGTAGGAAGAAGTACCTCGAACATATAAAAATGTGGTCTCAAGACCCTATTTTGAGCCAATTATAGGTGGTTATGGAGCCCGGACCATGTCCAAAATCCATTTCTAAAAATTTCCAATTAAATCCACAAAAAAAAAAAAAATTGGTCTCAAGACCCCATTTAGACCCTTATATATGTGGCTTCGGAACCTCGGACCATGTCAAAAATACGTTTCTAAACATTTCCAATCGAATACAACAATAAAAAATTTTTACCTTTTTTTTCGGTGTATGGGAGCCACGCCCAGTTTTTGTCCGATTTGGCTGATTCTCGAACTTGATTTCAGTATTCACGAGAAAAAGATGTACCCAAAGTTTCAAGTCGATATCTCCAAAACTGCGACCGCTATCGTGCGGACGGACAGACGGACAGACGGACAGACGGACAGACAGACGGACATCGCTAAATCGACTCAGGAGGTGATACTGATCAAGAATATATATACTTTTCCATACCGGACACGCCTCCTTATGGGAAGTGAGTATACCCTGCCACAGTGAGTGTGGGGGTATAATGATGGGGAAATCTTATATTTAATAATTCCCCGTGCGCGAAAATCTACCTTATGTAGTATCCTTAAAGTGCCTTATTTTCCATTTTAAATTCATAATCTAATTAAAAAAAAAAGTAATCAATTGCATATAAAGGATATGTGGTCTATTTAAATAAAAAAAATTTTAAATCCATGCATGTATGTGAATTGAGGTTATGTCAGTATCCATAAAAATTCCTATTCTCTCGTGTTAATGGAAATACTCAGTATGGGAGAGCAAACGTTGGAAAAAAAACGTGAATTAATTGTTTATTGTCCATAGCTAGAGTTATGAAGTGTTATGATTAGTTATATTAGTATTTTATATTCGAGTTAAATCGGTTATAGTGGTAAAGAATAATTATAAAAGAATTGAAAAATGATATAAAGAGCATATCATAACAAAATCTTTTTTATCGAGTGTCAGGATATCGTAATTCTTACGAATCGTTATTTAAAGCTTTTGTCTCCCCCGCTCACAAAACCGAAACCAAAAGTTCTTGCTTTCAGCTCATCGACTCATACAACAACAATGAAAGATCTTTCATCGTGGGAGTAATCGATAAGTAAGTCTCTCTTTTGTTTTCTTTTGCTTTTGGTTAATTGCTAATAATGAGCTTAAGTTTATTTTTGGCTTTGCTATTAATTCTTATGATGTTTTAAAACTAAATTCAAATAAAATGTCGAGTAAAACAGAAACAATTTAATAATTTGATTTTTGAAACGATACGACTTTTAAAACCTAAATTAACTATAATAATTTCGATTTTAATTAAAATGTTGTAAATTAAATACAATTTTTATTTTTTTGGTATGGTAACACTACATAAAGACTAAAAGAACAAAACAAAAGATAATTTTCTTTAAAATTTTTATAATGCATTTATTTGTGAATAAACAATTTTGTGTAATGAATCCCTAAATTTGTTGGTGGTTCTGATTTCGAGCCGGAAATCAGTCGTGCATCCGCTTCCCATCACTTGCACAAACATACCATTCTTTCTTACTACGTTGCATACTACATCTCATGCAGTTTATACATAATCTGTTTGATTGAAGGAATTGTATCCGCTGATTAACTGACAGCTTCTGAAACTTCTGGTATGCAAACAGCTGGTGTACATCTTCGTTGCAACATTTGCACTTCTTCTTGTATTCTGAGGTTGCCATTGACGTCAGTGCTTTGGTAGAGGAAGGTTTGTTCTTTTGCCGTACCGCCTCCAGCGATTGGAATGTTGTTTCCAGAAACTTCAAAAAATGTTGAAGAGACTGCAGTTCTCTAGGATTGGCCAAGGATTGTTCATAAAGTATATGAGTACACCTGTCAAGTTTTTGTTGAGTCAGGACTTTGATTGCGCCCTTGATATCTTCCCGAACTTCGCTGTATTTTTCCCCCATTGATGTGTAAAGGTCTTTCGTGAAGTACGGGTGATCGTCTTTAGCAGCAGGGTCCCTTCGTATGACATTGTCAATATGCTGGAATTCTCGCCACAGCTTATCGCTTTCTTCGGCCTTCTTCTCGACGTATTCGAGTGTCTTCCGATCCTTCTTGTAATTCGCGATCGCCTTCTGCAGATTGATAGCGTTGTCATCTTGCTGAAGCAGCAGTTCATCGATTGTCGTCATGATTTAGTGGCTGTGTGCAAGGACTTCCTTCTATGTGGTTTGTTGCAATGTGCCGAGAACTTCCTTCAATGCGGTTTGATGGATACGTTCAAGGACTTCCTTCTATGTGGTTTGTTGCGATGTGCCGAGAACTTCCTTCAATGTGGTTTGATGGATACGTTCAAGGACTTCCTTGTATGTGGTTTGTTGCGATGTGCCGAGAACTTCCTTCAATGTGGTTAAAGGACTTCCTTGTGTGTGGTTTGGTGGTTACGTCCATTGGGGCGCCATTGTTTAATCCCGAGAATATGTTGTTGCACAGGCACTTGAACCTGGGCAACTTATTCAGGATTTGTTCGATATGGCACTTGAACCACTCGAACGGAATGTTTAATGAACTGATTCTACTACGCCAACTTGCGTTTGTAACAAAAAAAACCTTTAACTGTTTAAAGTCAAAAAACAACTCGTTTCTTTATTGATTTGTGTCTTCTTTTATACTTATAATTTGATTATTTTAATTGTCGCAACCTTGACTGCTTATTTTGCAGTCAGCATAATCAATGGTCGATTTTTCGACCATCAAATTTTCTTTACAAATACTCTTTCGTATTTTTAAAATTGACTAATTTTTGGACGTAAAATTATAGTTTTATCATTTTTCAATAATATTTATTAGATCTCAGAACTTTACGAAATTTTTTTCTGATTTTTTCCAAATTTTTTAAAAAGTGTCCAAAAAAGGTGTATTTGTTTAAATGCACCTGGCCACAATTTAAAGTCTCCCATATCGTACTGATTAGGTTTTTTTCATTGTCAAAGAACCAAATAATCATTACACGAAAACAGTTTAGAAATCGGTCCATTAGTTTCGTCACTACACCCAGAGAAATCTTCATGTATTTTAATTAACACTATTCATGTTATATTTACATGAAAAACATTTGTACGCAAAACAAAAACAATTCCAAAAAACTACAACTACATTGACAAAAATCGAAGCAAAACGCACACATTCACAGAAATGAGAAACAATTTCCGAAGCAAAACGCACACATTTACACAAATGAGAAATTTTTTTTTCGAAAATAAAAATATATTCGACTATTCTGTCAAATGGAAAATTGGAAAATAAACAGAAGAAAATTTTTGAATTTCAAAACAAATTTGTTTTTGTCGACCTGAACGAAAGAAGCTCAGTGGCACAGCGTGTAGATGCGGAACTTATAAACATTAGGTCCAGTGTTCGAATCTTGTCTGAGTTGAAAAAAGTTTTTTTAAATAGAAATTTTTAGATTTCAAATTCAGATTGGTCTTTGGACGACATGAATTTATGCAGCGCAGTAGCACAGAGGGTAAAGTGATAAACTCAAGATCCGAAGGTCCAGCGTTCAAATCCAGTTCAGTGTGAAAAGGTATCTATTCGAAATGGTAATGTTAATTTGAAAATAAGTTAAAGAATGGTAAATAAGGAGGAACTGTGGTTTACAATTTTATAAAAAAAAATTTAATTAAAAAAACTTTTTCCGGAACGGGGACTCGATCCCCGTACTTCCGTTTATGAGGCCGACTGCCTAACGCCTGAGCTAACGGCAATGATTTGAATGAACGCATATTTACCAGTTTTCCCAGTTTAATCACAAACCTCTTCACACGTACACGTACACATATAGGAGAGTGTCATTTTTAACAATAGCATCTTGTTAAAACAACCTGAAAAATCGGTTTGAAAAATATTAACCACAAAATTGGTTAAAAATTGGTTAATTTAACACGATTTTTTCTCTGGGTGTAGAATTTTTTAGATTTGACGTCGACCAGTCGACCGTTTTTGCCAAAAATGATTTTATGAATTATTGCTTTTTGTGAAAGCAATGGTTAGATTTACCTACTTTTTTTTTGTGTGTACTTTGCGAAAATCTAACTCATTATAAATTTGTATTTTTGTATCATGGATGGCGCCCTTGAGAATAGGCATCATATGAAAACTGTTGGAACCTGCAATTTGTGTCATCAGAGTAACAAGGGAATTCAAGTTTTTTCCCTGAGATAAATTGGCGGCGGCTTTGACGTCTTGGGTTTATGGTCTGATTTATCCTCTTCATATAATAGTGAATATCTATTTTGCCCAAGATTTATGGGCTGGATACTCGACTTTGTCTTTTGGGGGGGGGGGGTTGTTATACGTTTTTGCAATATGGCTTATGCAGATAGCAGTGCATGTCTGTCTGCACTGCCGCACGTGTAGTGTTTTTCTCTGTAGGGTTTGCGCCAATAGCATCATTCGTATTTGCTGACTGAGGCAAACGGTTTTTGTTATCAGTGCATTTATTTATAGGGTCTATTCTAAGAGTATTGGTATTAATTGCACTTGCCAACTTGGGTTGTGATGCTAAAAATGCCGTCATATTAGCTGCCTGATGGGTGTAGGATGTAGGAGTTTAACAGGGTTCACTCCATGAGATAGAGCCCGATGGCGTTGCTTTTTTTCACTGACATAATTTTTAGCAAAAATAATTTTTATTTGTTTACTTTATTATTATATGCTGTGGCTTCGCCACTTGCACTCTTTTTCTGGTATTCCTTTAGCGTCTATTTCGCGTAATTTTTTTTAGGGTTGCTGTTTTTATTTTACAATTTAATTCGATTATTTCTGAGGAACCGATTAAAACACGTCCGTTCGACATAATCTTTTTCTCACTACATCTGTTAAATCTAAAAATGTTATTTGCGAACATCACGCTTTCGCGTGCATTTAAAAAAACATATTTATTGTAAAAATTTAAAATTTTTATCGTTTAGGTTAACCGACGGTAATTGTTTCCGATTTTGTGTTCTCCGAACTTTTGTTTGGGATAGTAAATTAACAATTTGTTTTAGTTAGATTTACCAACCAAACATTTCAAAGTGTAGCATTTATGCTTCACTAAATTTGAGGGTAATTATAACCCCACACTCACTGTAGCAGGGTATACTAACTTTGTCACAACGTTTGTAACGCCCATAAGGAAGCGTGTCGGTATGGAAAATTATATATATTCTTGATCAGCATCACCACCTGACTCGATCTAGCGATGTCCGTCTGTCCGTATGTCCGTCCGCACGATAGCGGTCGCAGTTTTGGAGATATCGACGTGAAACTTTGGGTACATGTTTTTCTCATGAATATTGAGAATCAGCCAAATCGGATAAAAACTGGACGTTGCTCCCATACACCGAAAAAAAAAGGTAAAAGCTTTTCAAGTCTTTTTTATTGTTGTATTCGATTGGAAATATTTGGAAAAGTATTTTTGACATGGTCCGAGGTTCCGAAGCCACATATATATAAGACTAAATGGGGTCTTAAGACCAATTTTTTTTTTTGGTGGATTTGATTAAAAATTTTTAGAAATGGATTTTGGACATGGTCCGGGCTCCAAAACCACCTATAATTGGCTCAAAATAGGGTCTTGAGACCATATTTTTTTATGTTGGAGGTACTTCTTCCTACTGTGTGGGGGTATTTCAGCTTCGGTATAGCCGAAGATAGTCCACTCTCTAGTTTGTTATCTTTTTGTCGGTAATGTACAGATAAAAAGATTATGTTAACAAATTTTACCAAACAAATTATAACGTGTTAGCAATTTGGTGACTAAAGTTCAAAAAAAGTGTTATTTTTTTCACTCAAAATTGTTCATAAAAGGATAGCTATTGTCAACAAAAAAGCTATATTAGAGGGAACAATGGCTTTAAATCTACCTTTTTGATGCAGTTGGGAGCTCAATACCGTTATCACTCATAAATGTGTCAAGTTGTGGCCGAAAAAATAATTTGAAAAATACAGCAAAACATGCAATCTTTAAACCGTTATATCTTTGGAAAGGATATAGCAAAACCCATTGAGAGAATTGGTACTCTATATGAATACTTTCGACCCATCTTGACCGATACCAGGTCGGATTCCATAGCCTTGAAATTGTCGCACAGTGTTATGTATGAAGGCACAGCTTTAAAAACACTTTGATTTTGTTGGAATAAAACAAAAAATATTCTTCGCAAAAGAAATTTAGAAAAAAAGTTAACAAAAACAAATTAATACAAGAAAAAACTAGAGAGTGGGCTATCTTCGGCTATACCGAAGTTGAAATACCCCCACACAGTAGGTAGAAGTGCCTCGAACATATAAAAATGTGGTCTCAAGACCCTATTTTGAGCCAATTATAGGTGGTTTTGGAGCCCGGAACATGTCCAAAATCCATTTCTAAAAATTTCCAATTAAATCCACAAAAAAAAAAAAAAATTGGTCTCAAGACCCCATTTAGACCCTTATGTATGTGGCTTCGGAACCTCGGACCATGTCAAAAATACGTTTCTAAACATATCCAATCGAATACAACAATAAAAAATTTTTACCTTTTTTTTCGGTGTATGGGAGCCACGCCCAGTTTTTGTCCGATTTGGCTGATTCTCGAACTTGATCTCAGTATTCACGAGAAAAACATGTACCCAAAGTTTCAAGTCGATATCTCCAAAACTGCGACCGCTATCGTGCGGACGGACAGACGGACAGACGGACAGACAGACGGACATCGCGAAATCGTCTCAGGAGGTGATACTGATCAAGAATATATATACTTTTCCATACCGGACACACCTCCTTATGGGCGTTACAAACGTTGTGACAAAGTGAGTATACCCTGCCACAGTGAGTGTGGGGGTATAAAAATCAATAAGAAACCAAAGCCGCCTAGGTTTTATCGAAAATGCCTTTATTATATCGTGTAGTCACTAGACTCTAGTGTAATTTCCTGGTTGATATTGAATGAAGAGTGCTGAATGTCGCTCATTTGAAGTAGTAAACTCTGGGACGAATGCCGGTTTTTTATATTTATATCGGCCCACTTGCAATAAAGAACTAATAATGAAAATAAAAACAATGAGCCAAACTATCAGCTTGTAAATAAATGTTTGAATAACACCAATTTACAGCTCAATTACAGCTCAGTTGGAGTTATTGAAGTTCGAAAACTTCTAAAACGAATTTCTCAAAACAAAAAGAATTTTGACCAATACAGCATTTCGAATCAATCCCATAATATTCTCGTTCCCCTGTATCGCCTGAATAAAAAGGAATTCTCTGCAGAAATTTTCAAGTAAAGATTTTTACAATGAATTCGAATTTGAAAACACAACAAAATTTTACATTTTTTTACATATTTGTTGATAAAAAACAAAGGTTTTTGCAATCTCAATGGGGGGGGGGGGGCTTCACACCGAAAACACGCCCCGCCCTTAGCCGGCGGCCTTGTGCACATTCCAATTTGATCGTTATTTCTGCTTATAGTTACTTATTTTGTGCTGGATTTAGCTATAGGCACAGTAGGCACTTGCCTACAGCGCCAAATTCTAAGGGGCGCCAAAAATTTGAAAAAAGTCGCTTGAAATTGCAGCAAATTAAATAAATTTAAATACATTTCAAATATTATCTACTTTTATAAACATAACAACTTTGTTCTGTGTTTTTCTTTATAAAAATTTCTTTGATTGGCATAGAGTGAGGAGTGTTCAGTAAACAATGTTTAGTAAACACACTCATTGATATTCACTTAGTATACACTTAGTATACACTAATTCTCTTTGATGTGGTCGCTAAATTTTCCGCTCCACACAATAGAAAAAATAAACTCGAAAGTGTTTTCCAAATCACATACAAAAAACAATAATAAATATAAATTATTTCTGCAAAAAATGGGAATAAAGCATTCCCCGAAAAAATCGAACGCGTCTCTCCCGCCGTTTTCTGCTTCCCGCCCAGACGAAAACGAAACAGAAGAAAGTGCGACACAATCAAAACAACAACAAGAAAGTGCGAGAACCGCGAAAAATCATGTGTCCCCGCTTGCCCCCAATAGCGATGACGCTCTTCGTCCATCATTCCAGAATGCAACGCTCTCTAAGCATTCTGTATCGCTAATGTTACCAACTACTCCCGTTCAATATCCCGCATTGATGACAGCACACGCTGAAGAGTGTGTTACTCCAAACACACACACAGGTAACTCTGTTTCGCCTTTTGTTCTTGAAATCCCATTTCATCACAGCATGCAAATTCCCCTTTGCGTTACTCCCGCTCACAAATGAGCAAACACAATATGCAGGCAAACAAAAAACAATAATAGCTCTACTACTATAGAGAATACTAAAGAATCGGCAACACAGAAAGGCATTGACGCCTATTTCAAAAGAAAAGGTTCTCCTCCTGGAAATGAGAAATCCTCTAAAATGCAAAAGACTAATCCAAAAAGTGAGTTAGGGCACAACCGATTTGCCATTCTGGCCGAATTCACAAGTTCGGAACCGATTCCGAAATTCCAAAAACCCCCACCAATTTACTTACTTGAAAAAAAATCAAATTCCTTA
Organism: Heteromyza rotundicornis; assembly: GCA_951394025.1. Taxonomy (NCBI): domain Eukaryota; kingdom Metazoa; phylum Arthropoda; class Insecta; order Diptera; family Heleomyzidae; genus Heteromyza; species Heteromyza rotundicornis. The sequence continues at coordinate 41,894,239 of OX596011.1, forward strand.
ATAAAAATAATTTCTTAAATCATTGGTGATCACACATTTCATGTAATCCCTATTCTTAAGGGAAGAATCCATGAGACTAAAATTCAAATCTATAACGAGGCAAATTATAGAAAAATTATCGAATCCCTAGATAAATCAAAAAAGAGCTATTACACATATCAGCTCAAAAGCTCTAAAGGTCTCTCCGTTGTCATAAAAGGCATTGACTCGTTTGTTGAATGCAATGAAATCAAAAGCGCTTTAATCGAAGAGCGCTTCCACGTTAAGTCCGCTTTTAACATACAAAATCGAGATAAAATTCCCCAACCACTATTCCGAATGGAACTAGAATTTGATCCGAAGTCCCTAAAAAAGGGGGAATCTCACCCAATTCACTGCGGTATCTCCTCCATCGCAAAATTACAGTGGAAGAGCCTCATTAGCGCCGAGGACCAATTCACTGCCAAAATTGCCAAGAATACTTCCACACAAAATCGTATTGCACACTTCCCAGCGTGTGCGTAATATGTGGCGATCTCCACCCCACAAACTTGTGCAAAAAAACTAAGGAAGATGCAAATGTTAAAAAATGCAGCAACTGCGGTGGCAACCATACTGCAAACTATAGAGGCTGACCCATCTACAAATCCTTCAAAAGCAAGGCTATTCCCAAAGCTGATGTTTTCCCTACAAAACAGGATTTAAGAAAAATCCCAACAAATCCCTCACAATCCATTGTACCGACTTATGTAAATCCCAATATAAATCAAGGCGTTTCCTACGCCAGCGCTTTAAAAGGACAAAACTCTGTCCCCGAGTTCACGCAACCTGCTCCTCCTAGCAGTTCTCTCGAACAAACTCTGTCATGACCTATTTGTCCGGGGTGAAACCGTCGGTGTCCAAGGTTCATGTACAAACATTAGTTTGTTGCAAGGCCCTCACCCGATTCCAAAATAAGCACAAAATGTCAAGTAAGTTCAAGTTATTCATTTATTATGGGTGCAATCCACCCTTCTGTTCACACAAATTTTAATTCACTTCACAAGAACGGGTTAATCTGTAAAAGAACGGGTTACCCTATTGTGGTGTCTCACCAACCATTCCCAGTAAAAAGAAATTATTGGGGAAAAAAATGAGAGGAAATCTAACCCAGTCTGAGAATCCCAATGGCAGTCCTACGTCTCCTAGCCGTCCAACCAAAATTTAAAGTCCTCACAAGAAAAAAACACTGTCGTTCGGGGACGCCTCATACCTCTGTCATACTTACATATTTCTTCTTTGGTCCGTGTGGGCAGCAGGTCGCACATCTGTGTCTCGTTGTCGCAGGAAATCAAAAGAGATCGAAACTATGTCCGATCGGGCTTTTATACCCTCCCCCGAAAAATACGTCATGAATGGCAAAATCACAGATCGCCCACTTTGATAAAACAGTTAAAAGATATCACTCGAAATCTACAAAAACAGCTTAAATGGAAATCCGAAAGAGACTTTCAACAACTCGTTGAACATCTCGCACCCACAAAATCAACAAACTACTCTCTCTGGGGAGCTGCTAAAAATATGAAAAAACCGGTACTGGCAGAACCTCCCATACGGCTGCCAATGGAAACTGGGCCAGAAGCGATGCAGAAAAAGGTGCAGCTTTTGCCAACCACCTAAAAACCGTGTTCACCCCGAACGTGACAACTGGACTGGACTTGATAACGCCCACAATGATGACAGAACTGCCATCAGTTGCAATAACTCAATTATTGCACATATTTAACGCAATCCTTAGATCATGTCACTATCCAGATGACTGGAAACTTTCTCAAGTTACAATGATTCCCAAACCTGGAAAAAATCCCAATAATGTGACTTCATACCGGCCTATAAGTTTGCTCTCTTTGTTATCGAAACTCTTCGAAAAAATTCTAATAAAACTGATTTTACCCAAAATTACAGAAATAAATGTCATTCCCCATCACCAATTTGGCTTTCGAGAAAAACATTGTACTATAGAGCAAGTGCACCGCATTGTAGACTCAATAAAAAACAATTTCGAAAAGAAACAGTACTGTTCCGCTGTTTTTCTCGATATCACCCAGGCCTTCGATAAAGTCTGGCACGAAGGACTTATTTACAAATTACAGCATATTCTCCCCGCAAATATGCACTGCCTTCTCAGAAACTATGTCACGAATAGAAAATTTGTGGTAAAATATAAAAGCTTTACCTCCCGAAAATACGAAATACTGGCCGGAGTACCACAAGGAAGTGTCCTTGCGCCCCTGCTATATATTCTCTATACTGCAGATATGCCCAAAAGTGATAAAACTCTCATATCGACTTTTGCTGACGACACTGCTCTCACTCAAACCCAGACATGGCAACTCTTCACGTGCAATAACATTTGGACACTCTAAGCAATTGGCTATCACAATGGAAAATCAAAGTCAACTAATCCAAAAGCTGCCACTTAACCTTCACCCTAAGAAGGGGCACGTGTCCTGGTCTGAAGATAAACGGCCAAGTTGTGCCCGAAAGTACCGAAACCAAGTACCTTGGAATGCATCTTGATCGCCGTCTCACATGGCATAAGCACATCCAGTCTAAAATCACTCAGATTAAGTTAAAACAGTTGGAGCTAAATTGGCTGATCGCAAGGGCATCAAAGCTTAATCTCACATATAAAGTCCAAATATACAAAAGTATAATAAAACCCATATGGACATATGGAATTGAACTCTGGGGTACAGCCTCTCCCTCTAATGTAGAAAAACTCCAGAGAGTAAAATCTAAAATCCTGAGACAAATTGCCAGAGCCCCTTGGTTTATAAGAAATGCAAACATCCACAATGATTTGAATATCCCTGCAGTAAAAGACGAAATTCCGAAACTTACCTCGAAGTACAAGCAGAAGCTTATTTTTCATCCAAACATTCTAGCTAGAAATTTACTGAGACCTCTGAATCCCTCACGTCTTAAACGAAGCTAATATATATCTCATATATTAGATACGCTAACTCCACATTGTCTAAAGCAACGGATGTAGAGCAATTTTTACATCTCATAGCATAGTTTAAGCTGAATTTTTCTTTTTTTTAGAATTAAGTAGAATTATTGAATAATCATTGTTAGGCCTAAGTAAATATTGGGTGATTCAAATGAATAAATGTACATTAAATTCCATTGGCCAACAAAGGTTAAACGCATTGGCCTTATTAGCCATTGAAGCTGAAGTTTTGTCAGTGTTAAAATGTGACGACATAATTAACCACTTCGCGACATTAAAGGCTCCGAAGAAAGTGTTTCAATGATTTATAAAATGTAAAATAAATTTTAAAGCAATACACAAAACTGAACATTACCTAGTTCATTAGTTAATAGTTAATTACCGAAGTTAAATTTTTAACGTTTCAGTTAATTTCGAAAACCACTTTTTCATTTAGTTAAATTAAATTTCTTGGATTAACTAGCATTAGTTAACTTTAAAACGAAAAATTTTTTTTATTATGGAATGTAAACAAAAAAGTAAAATTTTCGACTGATATTGACATTTAATTTTAAAATTATTTCACAAAACAATTAAATACACAGGCCGATATATTTCGAAGTGTTTCTATTTTTATGTATGAATGGACCATTCTAATCACAATGGCCATCACGAGAGGTTTACATCGTATTTTCCATTTCTAAAATTTCTCTAAATGGCGTAAAACTGAGAACGCCATTGTGTTTAGAATGGCCTGTGATATTTATTCTTAACCAAACTTCATTCGTTTCTTTATTATTTTTTAATATTCTAATAAAATTTGTATGCCTTTATATAAATATAAATTAATTGTTTCATACACCAAATTTCGCTTTTGATAAAAATTTTTATCTTTTATTTTTATAGAAAAAGGGTCTGAAGGTAACTTTTCAACGAAATTAACTTTTTAATTTAACGAAGTTAAATTTATGATTAATTATTATTGCGTTAACGAAGTTAAATTCTCGATTAACTATGCCCAGCTTTGGTAATACATTTTATTTATAAAAATGCCTTAAAATCCTTTTTTTGGGGGGGGGGGGGGGGGCGCTGAATTTTGTAGTGCCTACAGCGTTTAAATACATAAATCCGGCTCTGTATGTATCTATTTATTTTATTCGCTCAATTTCATAGTTGCTTCTCTGTCTTCTATAAAGTAAAATACGCACTATTTTTATTTGTACGCCAACAAGTTTTCACGATACGCGAAACACTTTGAGTTGGTTGCATTTACCACTTTTTTTGGTTGCTGCATTTTTAATCGTTTTTTTTTTGGTAAGATTTACCTACTTTTTTTGTGTGTATGCATAGAACATTTTCTATTAACAGATTTAACAGATGTGGTGAGAAAAAGATTATGTCGAACGGACGTGTTTTAATCGGTCCCTCAGAAATAATCGAATTAAATTGTGAAATAAAAACAGCAACCCTAAAAAAAATTACGAGATATGGACGCTAAAAGAATACAAGAAAAAGAGTGCAAGTGGCGAAGCCACAGCATATAATAATAAACCAGGGATGATTTTTTTGGTACAATTGTACTTTTTTGGTACAATTTCAAAGACAAAAATACATTGGTGCTACATTGACATTTTTGGTACAATAAATGCGAAGGGTATCAGATTAATGATCAACTTATTTTCCAATTTTTTTCTCAAATATTTTCGTTGTTCAAGGTTTGTTTCCAGCTCTGAAGTACTTGTCAAACTTCATTTCGAAAGAAGCTAAGAAATTGATAATTAAATTTCCATTCGTAAATTTTCTTTAATTCGTATCCACTTCGCTACAATTTTTTTTACCTTTGGTAACGAAATGCGACACGGCCACTCTGTGCCCTCTTCAGAAATTTGGAATTGTTTCCAATTTCTATAGAAAAGTTGACATTATCAGCTGTCAAATTTAGATCACAAACCAAAATAGAAAGCAAAAGTAAATGAAGAAGTAAAAATTATCCAAAGGCAAAAGCGCAAATCAAATTTTTGCTTTGTCATTTGTCAAAAAATTCTGATGTAATACAATTTTACAGCATATGGAACTTCACAATATTTTTCTTGAGTCGTTTTTTTAGAGCTGGAAACAAAGCGTTTCATTTATGTAACGTTAAAAGTAACTTTATTTTGTGCAATTTTTGTTTCTGTTATTAAAACTTCTTTGTTAAAAGCTTTATAAATTAAATTATGCTTATTAATATATGTAACTTGTTTACGTTTTTGAATATTAATATCTTTTCTGTTCATACTACAAACTATTTTCATTAAAAAATTTGGACATTGAAGTATTGGTACTTTTTGAACAGATTTGGTACTATTTTTTTGCCTTTTTGTACAAAAAAGAACAACCCAAATATCATCCCTGTAATAAACTAAACAAATAAAAAATATTTTTGCGAAAAAATTATGTCAGTGAAATATTCTCCGCAGAGAATTTGAGCATCTGCTAGTGCTAGTGAAAATACGTCGAATTCGCAAATGAAAGCTTTTGCCATGCAAACAACAGGTGCGAGCAGTTCGAATGCATCGCAACCAGTAATTGTTACGCTCCCCGCCATGAATAGTGCAGCTGCAGAAACAACTATAACAAAGAGTCGATCTGCAGATGCACTCTTTGCTAACTCTCCCGCAACGCCATCGAACTGGAGTAAGCAGTTTCAAACTCCTACACCCTACACCCAGCGGCATTTTCAGCATCACAACCCAAGTTGGCAAGTACAATTAATACTAATACTATAAATAAATGCACTGATGTTGTGGCTCACTCGCCGTTGAGCCACATAATTCGACATCACCCATATATAAGCAACAGAGCAATGCTAACTTCATGAGTGAAATCCTATCCGACAAAGCGAAGGTCACCTTGAAGGCGAGCATTGCTCTATTGATTTAGCTGATTTTTTTGGGGTTTTTGTTAGCTCTGTTGCTGAGAAGTGAGCAACTAATAAAGCAGTAATATTTTAGTATTTAACATTGGCGGCGCCGGTAGCCGAACTGTCGGAACCACAGTGAGTCATATAAATAGAATAAGAGAGTTCAAAGGTCTCATATTGGTCATAAAGTCATATTGTTGTATAAACATACAATAGTCATAAAAATGTTGTTCCTTTTTTCCATACAACAAATTTTACGACCAATACAACTCGGCAAGCTGTGTTTTTCGACTCTCATACTCACTATTCCTCTCATTTTAAAGTTGTTGCCAAAAAAGTTTGTAGCAATTTGTGAAAATTGGACTTTGGGACTATTTTTAATGCATAAAGCGAGCACGACTTGCCGAAAATATTGCAACAAAGATCGTGGAGACCACCAAAACTATTTCGACCATCAACTTTGTCCAGATGGCCACTTGCACCATCGCTCACACGAATACCGGGTCCAGAGGATTTTAGAAGCATTTTGTATGCATTAAACATGTGCGACTGCTTGAAAATATTGAAACAAAACTCACGTGAACCACAGAATTACTTCCGACCGTTGATTTGGGTTACATCACCACCTCCGCGATTGGTGGCGTGCACGGGGCCAAAGAATTGGGTTATGTTCAACATTTGTAATGTAAGAGAGATTATTTTGAAATGAGAGCGCTCACAACTATCGTATTTTTTCAAATATGATTATATGACAATATGACTTTATGATTACTTGTGAACTCCCTTAATGTGTAAATAGAATATTTCAAATGGCAGCGGATTTATGGCGCACTCAAATGAGGCAACAATAGAGTTGAGAAGGTTAGAAGGTGAAACAGATAGGTTTGTTAAAAAATTTTGGGTAACTTTAAATGGGGTTTGTGAGTCAAAGGCACAGTATGTGTTAATCAGGGATAAAATATATGGGTATTTAGGAAATTAAACGAGGTTGGATGCAATTTTTGAAGAACTGTTATGTATTGTAGAAAAAAAGGGAAAGACGCGTGTGAAGAAATTGAAAGTTTAAAAGAAGAAGTGGAACAGCTGAAAAAAGGGTATAAATCATTACATAGGCAGATAGAGTCCAGTCTAAAAAGTGGAGAGGAAACCGAGACGAAAACGAAAGTTTAAGGGGCTTGCTTAGGTTAAAGAATATTTCGGAGAAGGGTGTAAAAAAAGCAATAAATCAGAGGAGTAGGGTAGAGTTTCATTCGTTAGACGGAGCGAATAGTAAAATCTAATCGTTAGAGGCGGAAAATTGACTTTCAAAACAAGAATTGACAGTAGCGCATGATAGTTCGCTAGTGCACAAAGAGGCAACAATTACTAATTCAGAATTACACAGAACACTACAGTTTCCGTGATACAGGGTAAATATGAGTGCACAGGAGCAAAATTAGTGAATAGTTTGGTACCCTTGTTTTCAGTGGTAGAGACGCCAGATTTGCAGGCAGAGGTGCACAAGTTTGCAAATTTACATAAACACCCCCGCACCCACCAATGTTTTAAAACATTCAAAATAATGAAAAAAAAAATGTTATGACAATTTTTTTTTGTTTGCAATTATTTTATTTATTTATATTTAGTTAACTTTTTATTTTCTCAAATTCGAGACCGGGATTCGAACACACGCCTACGGAATTTGGATGGCGCGCTAAACGCTCAACAGGTTGGTCTACTGTTAACATTATTTAACAGAGTCTAAATGTATTATATATAGATATTTTGTACTAAAATCATACTTTGAATTTTTTTAAAAAACACTCTTAAACTATACTTTAATTTTTTTAAACTTACTATGTTTTTTTGAGATAGAAAATAACAACAGTAGTATCAATTTCAAACGACTAACGAAAGAGCAGTACGATTGAAATTGAAAACATTTGTTTTAAATATGAAAACATAAATGTACTGCAGAAAAAAATATGTTTTAAAATGCAAATTAAAAAAAATGTTTAATTTTAAAACATGTTTTTTCTTTCAGTGTAGGATTCAAACAATTAATTTAGTACAAAACCTATCACTTTTTAATCGAAATATAAAAAAAAATGTGAAGGTTTTTATCGAAAACAATTCATGTTTTTTTTAGAGGTATAGAACTTTAGGTTGGCAACACTGTCTAAACTGGCGGCATCCACAGAGACGTCGTACATTGGGTACAGAAGAAGCAATTGCTGCTGTAGAGCGTAGCGTAGAGGAAGACCCGAATCATTTATACGTTTAATTTGTTTGTCACCTAAACCCTTTGGAGTTTCAAATTTAAATTCATTAACGCCTGAAGAAACCTGAGTAGTAAATTTTACTTTTGAATCGGCGTATACGTTGGTTGAGTTTTACAAAATTTTACATTGACTTTTTTAGTATTTCAGAATAAAAAAAAACTTTGCATCAACCGTTGTTACTTATGTAAATTATATAAATTGTTTTCTAATTTTTATGTCTTATAAACAAATAAGGGGTTTAAAACCGAGGAGTTTGGGACTCCCATCAACTCTGTACTCTTTTTTACTCAAAAGAATCGGGTAACCCTAGGAGGGGGTAACTATCACGATCCTTATTTTTATTTAAAGTCCTATTATCAACGCAAAACATATAACTTTCATCTTTTTATACCCTGCACATTAGTGTCCAAGTGTATATTGTTTTTGTCACACCGTTTGTAAGTATATAAGGAAAAGTATATATTCTTGATCAGCATCACCTCCTGAGTCCATTAGTCCATGTCCGTCTGTCCGTCATTTCGCACGATAACTGTCGTTGCTTTTGAGCTATCGACCCCAAATTTTGGGATTCCTCTTATTTTGGCGAATGATTGGAAATGGGCAACATCGGATAAGAGCCACGCCTACCTCCCATACTAAATGGCCGCCAATTTTATATTATTTTCGTTTATCTTGAGAAATACTTAACCGATCCCCTCCAAATTTTGGGATTCCTCTTATTTTGGCAAATGATTGGACGGTATTGAAAATGGGCAACATCTGATAAGAGCCACGCCTACCTCCCATACAAAATGGCTGCCAATTTTATATTATTTTCGTTTGTCTTGAGAAATACTGAACCGATTTGGATGCGGTTTTTTGCATTGGGTTGGAAATGAGGTCGGGAACGAAATGGGAATAAAACCGGAACGAAATGGAATTGGACCGGAACAAAATGGAATTGGAACAAAATTTTTAAATAGATCAGGAAACTAAAATTATAGATAAATATTGGGAAATTATCGATAAATATTGGAAAATTATCGAAAAATTATCGATAAAAAATCGAAAAATTATCGATAAAAATCGAAAAATTATCAATAAATTATCGAAAAATTATCGATAAATTATCGAAAAATTATCATTAATTATCGAAAAACTGTCGATAAAATATCGAAAAATTATGAATAAAATATCGAAAAACTATCAATGAAAATACCGATTTACGCATGTGCAGGGTATTATAGCTTCGGTCAGACCGAAGATAATTCTCTTACTAGTTTCCTAATCATAACAACCGTTGATGCCCAAGGGCTGTGAGAAATCTCAATCACACCCTTATCTAACATATCTTCTATCTCTTCATCTATGCACCTCTGAATAGCGGGCGAAACCAGATAATATCGCTGCTTGACAGGTTCCACATTTGGCTTTATACGAATCCGATGTTCGACCAAATGTGTACAACCAAGTCCCTCAGGCATAGCTCTAAAAACTTGACCGACCAACTCTTCAAGAACCGATTTTTCCCTAGTTCACAATGAAGACCTATCAACGAGGACCGACTTGCCCTCTACATCGAAAGGAACCGAAACTACTCCCTGAACCGGAACTGTTTCACCAGCAAGCGCAACCTTGCTGACCGCAGACGTTACCAAACTCAACCCCCAGGACTTCAACGTGTCCCAGCCCGGCCCACCAAGAATCATCCTGGTGGCCCCAGAATCTAAAAGCCCTGACATACGCACTCCAAAAAATTTAACACCTAAATATGGACTATTATCTAATTCTCTACCTAACAACGTAAAACTCAGACCTCTGAGCCTTATTCATATTTACCCTAGCCAGCTGGTTGCCCGCATGCAACCTACCTATACCTCGCGAACTACTTGCCCTGCTTCCACAAGAGCTCGCTCCCCATTTCCCGACTCATCGCGCGACCTTGGAGCCGCTCTCGGGGCCGCCTCCCTGTCCGAGCGCTCCTGTGATTGCCATGCTCTCTGAGAGTATCGGGGGCAATCACTCTTCATCACGCCAGGCCGCCTTCAACCAAAACAATAAATTTCCCTAGGGCAGTTATACGTATCATGCCCAAACCGCTTACAATTGAAGCACCTAAAAGAACCCTGGGGAGGAGCCTGAATTCTGCTTTCCAACCTAGCATTACGCAATGGGGCCCTAAATATAGAAACCTCAGGCTCGGACAAAACATATGCCAGGTCCGGCTCCAGCACGTTTTTTGAGCGGTTGCTGGGCGGTGGCACGAATGACGATAATTTATCGATTTTTTATCGATAATTTTTCGATCATTTATCGATAATTTTTCAATATTTATCGATAATTTTCCAATATTTATCGATAATTTTAGTTTCCTGATCTATTTAAAAATTTTGTTCCAATTCCATTTGTTCCGGTCCAATTCCATTTCGTTCCGGTTTCATTCCCATCTCGTTCCCGACCTCATTTCCAACCCAATGCAAAAAACCGCATCCAATTTTGTATGGGAGGTAGGCGTGGCTCTTATCCGATGTTGCCCATTTTCAATACCGTCCAATCATTTGCAAAATAAGAGTAATCCCAAAAGTTGGAGGCGATCGGTTAAGTATTTTTCAAGATAAACGAAAATAATGTAAAATTGTCGGCCATTTTTGTATGGGAGGTAGGCGTGGCTCTTATCCGATATTGCCCATTTTCAATACCGTCCAATCATTTGCCAAAAGAAGAGGAATCCCAAAATTTGGGGTCGATAACTCAAAAGCTACGACAGTTATCGTGCGAAATGACGGACAGACGGACAAACGGACAGACGGACATGGACTAATGTACTCAGGAGGTGATGCTGATCAAGAATATTTATACTTTTCCATACCGGACACGCCTCCTTATGGGCGTTACAAACGGTGTGACAAAAACAATATACCCTTGGACACTTGTGTGCAGGGTATAAAAACAGCTCAAGACTGACTACACTTAAACAAATTTTTTTAAATATTTATAACAAAAAAAATTTTATTAAAAAAAATTGCACCAAAAAAAAGGAACGGACTCACCGAACAAAAAAAAACACAAATATTTCGATGCCGCTATTCCACCGCCACTCCAAACGATTAAAAAAACTGAAAAATAGAAACCAATTAGTAAAACTGAAAAAAACTAGAGATTGGACTATCTTCGGCTATGCCGAAGCTGAAATACCCCCACACAGTAGTGTAAGCAACCCTGACAAAAACTTGACGAAAGAAAGACAATTAGACAACACTGACGATCGACGATGAGAGTTGCGACGATGAGAACTAACTCTAAATAGTTTAGTTTAATGTAATAACTTTTTATAAAACGAAAAAACAAACATTTAACTTTATTTGAGTGCCTTCAAATCAGAAGTAGGGTCGGAATCGACGCGAAAACGATACGCAAAATTGTGATTTTAAACAAGAAACTCATTAAAATCGATATGGGCAAACGGTAATGAAAGTTGAATTAAACGTGCATTGCGAAATCGTAATAGTTCAAAGTCTTACGGAAGACGCCAAGGTCATAAGTCGACTCCACGCACTACTGTACGAGAAGCTTCTAGAAACGAAAACAGTAACGGGACTTCCAAAAACTGCTAGAAATTTCATGAAAGCGTTGCAACGGAAACATTAACGGACAAATTCGAATATGTAGCGTGGCAACAAACGTATAAACGAAATAACGAGTACGATAAAAAAGCGTGCAAACGAACCAACGAGTGCGCGAGCGGAGAAATGCGTACTAACAAAGTAACGAGAGCGTGAGTTTTGTATTTTCGAAGACCGCGGTAACGAGAACAGTGCATACGGTACAACGATATATATTCTATCTGCAGTGTAAGCGAAACAAAACGTGAATTCGAACGAGTGCATACGGCCAAACGAAATTCAACGTGAATATACGGAAATTAACAAAACTAAGGGTGAAACGTGAAGACATGGTGCATAACAGACTTGTAAAGTAATAAAATTTTCATTACGCATTACCATTACAGGTAATGAAATTTGATTTCATTACCATTACCATTACTGCAATGGTAATTGTAATGGTAATGGTAATTAAGTAATGAAAATTTCATTGCAATGGTAATGAAATATAAAATGACAATGACGACACGAAAATTTAACGAAAATATAAGCGACTATTGTTTTAGAATTTGTGCGCTTGGTAGGCGATATAAGTTAAGTGAAAAAGCCATCATAAAATATGTGCGTGACGGTTTAAAATACAAAGAACTGCAAACGGCTACCGCAGCAATGCGGTTCGATACCATAAAACAAATGCGCGCATGTTTTGAGGAATATGTGGAAAGTTTACCAACTCGAAAATTTGAGAAGCAAGACACTTACGAAAATACCAAAAGAAAAATGATGAAATGAGTGCCACAAACGTTACGAAAAATTATGGTACAAGTTTGGCAACCCTGCTCAACTTGTTTCTAAGTGAATTTTTGCTGCGATTTGAATAAATATTTTTAAATAGTTATACCGTGTTAATTATTTTGAAGATCTTTTAAATAAATTAAATAAATAAATTTCTGGCTAAGTGCAATTAGTTTTGTGCAAATAACAAAGTTTTGTGCGATATTTCCGTGAATTCCTGTCAGCTAAGTATCAAAACAGCAAAAATTGCAAATTTTGTTTTTGCTTGTACTGTCCACTTTGACATTTCTTGTGTCACCTGCTTTATATAGATCCACATTCTCAGACTGATCATATTTTCAGAGCATACTTTCAGGCACTTGTTTTAATATAATTTGAAAGTGCCTTTTCCCAGTCAACATTTTTTCTCGTTACAATTTACACTTTTTGTACACATTTTTTTTTTATTTTTTAAAAATTTTGCATTTAAATATGATTTGCTCTTTTCGTAAATGTGCCATTAAAGTCGATAACGAACGTTACTGGTAGAGTAGTCGATCTGAACGAGGGTAAAAAAGGACTTCGTTGGTCCTGCGAAGATTTCCGCGATACAGAGCTGGACATCTGTAAATTGGTACGTCAAGCCCGAAAGGGATTTAATGATGTATCAAAGGACTTAGCAGCTGCCCAGTCTAAACTGTAGAAGTATGACAAAAACTTTCAGAAGTATAAATGTTTGGATGAAACAGCTCCGAAACAAAATACTTCTGTTGGGCTTTTACCACCTGCCCCAAAGCCAATTTCAACTCCGACAACTCCATCCTTTCCGATATGTTTGCTTCACCAGTTACATTTTATTCTCCTGATCCTGCGGTTTTGGAAACGAGGGTAGATAACGCTCCTGAGAAAAATATGAATGGAATCCCAAATATTGATAAAAAGGTTTGTCCTTCCATAAATATTATTTCTCCAAAGGATTGTTTGCGGGAAGTACAAGAAACGAGAACCCCAAAAAGGCTTGTTGTTGTGCAACCTAAAAAATCTATTTTCGTGTCCAGATTTGCACCGGACACATTAACTGAGGATATTATATTTTATATTGATTCTAAACTCAATAAAACCGGTAATAATATAAATTCTTTTAATTTCAACTTTTCATACGCTAGAAACATTTCATCTTTCAAATTAGCTGTGCCTGCAGAATTGTTTGATGAGATTGTTTATAAAAATTTTTGGCCGGATAAAACTTTAGTTCGCGAATTTGTTTATAAAGAAAAATCAAATCTAGTAAATCCCGTTCAACTTCCTCAAAGAAAATAAAATCCTAATCAAAAAAACTAAATAAAATCCCGAATGAGTTTACAACAAGTAAACGGGATTGAAAATAAGAATAGTAGAATTTTGGATTTAATTTATGTTGACGACTCTTCGAAGTTTTCAGTGCAACGCTGTGATGCTTTTGCATGTGCAGAAGATAACCATCGCTCAACACTTGAATTATCTTTCGAATTTGTTCAAAACAACTTAGAACCGGTTTCTACACCGTTGAAGTCATTTTTTTGAACCAACTCTTATCTGAAACTAGTTGGGACATGAACTTTGAGGATATTGACGACTGTGTATCAATTTTCAATTGTACGTCCAGCAAAATCTTCGAGATATGTGTTCCAAAGAACATTAAAAAGAATTCGAATGAACTTGGTGCTGTATGGTTTACAAAAGAATTGAGGAAACTTAAAACTTCGAAAACTCGGGCATTTAAAACATATAAAAGAACTTTAAACCTTCAAGATTATTCTAAATATTCGCTTCTGAGTCCAAAATATCAAGTACTTAATAAAAAATGCTAAGATGAATATTTGAACGATTTGAAATCCACAATGAAATACGATTCTAAAAATTTTATAACTTTGTAAATTCAAAAAGGAAAAACACTGGTTTTCCAACTACGTTGAAATGGAATGATCGCGAGTCCAGCAATCCTACTGAGATATCAAATATGTTTGCTGACTTCTTCTAAACGACATATTCTGATAATACTTATGGCAACACATCATATACATATAACATCCCCACTTATAATTCCATATTCAATCCTGTTATAGAATCTGAAGATGTCTTACAACACCTAAAATCGTTGAAATATTCATATAGTACTTGTCCAGAAAATATTCCTAGCTGTATTTTGAAAGTTTGTGCATAAAATCTATACATTCCGCTTCCAAATATATTCAATGCCTCTATTGAAAGAGGTTATTTTCCGAATTCATGGAAAGAATCATACATTATTCCTCTTTATAAAAGTGGAACTAAATCATTCGTATCTAACTATAGAGGTATTGCTAAACTTAGCACAATTCCAAAGTTATTTGAACAAGTTTAACATCTCCTTCACAGCGTGGTTTTCTGAGAGGTAGATCAACATTTTGTTAAAGAATTAGTATAGTGTTTTATGAAAAAAATTCTTAAATCGAAAAAAAACGTTAAAATAAATGTAAAAAAATGGTGCCTGAGTGATGTTTTCAGTAATAACTTCTGTGTTTTTCGCCATATAAACCAAAGTCATACACTGATCAGAGCGTCTGTCTCTCTTCTTTTCAACAAGCTATAGCTTGTGCATATCGAGCTCACGCTTATAAAGTTATCATTAAAAATAGGGTAACACCGACAAAAAATGTGTTTTCTCTTCTAACTTCAGATTTGGGGGTGTAATCAAAATACTTGGTATGCAGTTATCATTTTTTTGGACATACCTACAACGTGTTATAGGTGGCGCCCCAAGTTCTAGGCTTTTTTTTTTGTTACGCAGTGTTATCTGTTGATTGAAAAGCTTAAAAGCTATGGATTCCCAGATCTTCTTTTAAAATGGGTAGAATCGTATCTGACAAATCGGAAGCAACAGGTGTTATTCGAATCATCAACATCAAAAACTATAGATGTCACCTCTGGAGTTCCTCAAGGAAGTCACTTAGGTCCTATTCTGTTTAATCTTTTTATAAATGACCTACCTTCTGTCATTAAACATTCGAATGTACTGTTGTATGCTGATGACGTTAAATTGTTTCTATCCTATGGCATCTTAGATCAACATAAGTTGTTACAATCAGATCTGACCAGTATAGCTATCTGGTGTGATAATAACTTAATGGAACTGAACTTGAAAAAATATAAATTTATGACATTTGCTAGAAGACACCAACTTTCATCTCTGTATCATATAAATAACTAGAGCCCGACCGATAAGCATTTTCAGGCCGAAGCCGAAGCCGATGCCGAAGGTCAATTAGCAGCCTATTACTTCGGCCGACGCCGAAGGCCTATACCGAAGCCGATACTTAAATAAAAACCCTTTAAAAACTTGTTTTTTCGTGTATTTTCATTCGAATTCGAGTATATAAATACACATTTAGTTTTTTAAGGAACTAAAAATGTATTTAAACAAATAATAAAAGTAACCAAAAGAATTCACAAACAAATCCTAGGTCAAAACTAACAATAGCCTCAAATTATCCCATATATCCCGTGTAAGAACAATTGGATTTTTTTAAAATCACTTTTAAAAATTTGGAGTAAAGCTTAAAATAATGGTAGAGAATTCTTCACAGAATAAATCCATCTAAGTAGCTGTTTTTTCAGGACTCCCCAAATCCGTCAGGTGATGGGCAAAGGATGTTCTAGTTGATGGTAAAAACCACCTGTGAAGCTTTGAACTTTAAATGTAAAATTTTACCAAAATCGGTCCCGGATTTCAGCACCTTTTCATATATGTTGGCGCAGCAATTTGGGCTGCATTTCTAAAAGGTAGAATCCTTCCGTGAGCCTCCTACCCCTATATTTGAAATTTCATACAGTTTACCAGGACTCCTTTTAACATAGACATCAGGGCAAGTAGTAGCTTCTAAATCTATATTTAAAATTCAGTAATCCACCCAGAAAATGTCCAAGGATGTACTTTGTAGCAGTTTTAACCTAGTGCCACGCAATTTGAGGCGAGATTCACTCAATATTCGATGATTACTAATTTAAATTTTAATCATATTTTTTGTATTGTGGGCCTCTTATGTCCCATTGGAAATTCCATCAATTACACAATTTTACATTCAAGTCTCAAGAAAATCAGTAAGAATTTAGATGTGATGTGGGCTAGAAAATCGTATCGTAAAAAATTAGTTTTGGTTTTCGGTGTCGCAAAAATAAGGAAAAAAATTGAAAAGCTTCAGCCAAAACTTCGGCCATTTTTCGGAAAAACCGAAGCCGAATGTGAATTTTTGGCCGATAACGGCCGAAGCCGAAGCCGAATAATCGGTCGGGCTCTATAAATAACTGTAATCTAGAAAAGGTTTTTACTTTTGTTAACCTGGGTGTTACTATGGATCCAAAACTTCGCTTTCATCTACATATTGATTTATTTGTGAATAAGGCGGGGGGTGTTCTAGGTTTCATTAAGAGATGGTCAAAAGTATTTAATGACCCATTCGTTACCAAAAGTCTTTACATATCACTCGTAAGACCAATTTTGGAATATGCATCAGTCTTGTAGAATCCACAATACAACTGCCACTCTGATAGAATTGAATCGGTTTAAAAACAATTTTCATTATTTGCTTTAAGAAACCTTCGCTGGAATCCGACTCAGAACCTACCTCCATACGAAAATCCTTTAAAACTCTTCGACATCCCTACTCTAAAAAATAGAAGAACGATGCTTAATGTAACATTTTTGCTTCAGGAAATTGATTTTTGCACTTAAGGCCTTTGTTGCTCTTTGAGTTTTTGGACCGCTTAGGGTCTAACGAAATGACAGGGTTGCCAAACTCCACAAAGAAAGGCATTGTCGATTTTCGAAAGTGCTGTATTTTTGTTGTATTTTGTATTTATATTTCAGCAGAATTTTGTTTTTTACTGTATATTGTATACAAATAAAACAAAATTTTTAGCTGAATTCACATTCGTTCCGTTACTGCTTACTTAACTGTTCTATTTGTATTTGATTTTTTATATTTCGTATAAAAAAATAAAATACTAAAATTAATATTTGTAATCTTTGTCGCGTAAAAACTGCTTTGATTGATGTGTCTTTGTATTTTTGTTAAGTCTAATATCGTAAAGTAGAGAAAAATTATATTTGATCAAATTCATATTCGTCGCATGAATTCTGATGCTTCATAATATTTTCTTTTAATTCTATTGTTTATTATCACGGTAATCTTATATTATGTTATGTTTGGAAGAATTTTCTCTTGCATTCAAAACATAATTCGTGTTTTATTAATATGCGTTTTATCAGCTGATGATTTTAATATGTTGCTGAAACGAATTTCAAGATATGTTTACCCGCGATCTGTTACACAGCGTAATCCGGATGACGGCTGTTCGGTCACCACGTGCGTCATGCGGATGTGCCCCTCGGTCGGTTGGGCGGGTTAGTGGGACCGTTCGGATTCGTCGTTAAAAAAAAATAAAAAAAACCCAAAATAGTGAAATGTTATAACTGTTCAGAGTTCGGTCATATTTCCACTCAGTGCCCAAAACCACCAAAACGACCACGGTGTAAAGGTTGTCAAAAGGTTCACACGTGAAGTGTGAACCTGCGGAAAAAGAGCGGCAACCTTACGAAAAAGTAATTTTGACAAATGCGAAAAATCATTCGAAAAAGGAATTCACATATTCGACGAGACATATATTAGTTTTATTGACACGGGAAGTCAATGTAGCATTATAAAACAATCAATAGCGGAAAATATGCCAATTAAAAGGGAAACGTGTTCCATAAACATAAACGGATTGTGCGGCGGCATTATGGTTGCCAACGAAAAGATACGAGTTAAAATGAATATAGACAATGTAACAATAGAATGTGATTTACTTATTGTCGACGATAACCTGCTCACTACTGACATACTTCTTGGTCAGGACGTGATAATGAACAATGCATGTAGTGCAACTTTCGGTAAAGGACAATTCATGTTTGAAAACGTTTAATTGAAATGAACGAGGTAAAATGTGGTACCACAACGAAAACGTAAAAGACAATTTAAAAGCATTGTTAATCGAATATCGAGATGTGTTCGCTGATAACCTCAACGAAATTGGTAAGACACAGTTAGTAGAAATGAAAATTAAATTAGATACGCAACTACCAATTGTGCAACAACCCTATCGAGTACCCGAACCGAAAAAGGTGATAGTAAACACCATGATAGAAGAACTTTTGAAAACGGGTATAATTCAAAAATCAGAATCTGAGTACGCAAGCCCAATCGTCTTAGTAAAGAGACAAGATGGTAGCGATAGACTATGTATCGACTACAGACGTTTGAACAAAAATATGATAAAAGAAATATTTGATGATGTTTTGGGCTTTCTGGTCAGCTATGTTTTGTGCAATTAAAAATCTAATTCACATTTGTCACCCGACGTTTCGTTGATTTGTTGTCAACATCTTCTGGGGTTCTGTTTATTCGCTATTTTCTAACTTACATTTTCCAATCACGTAATTTTCCTATTTGAACATTAAACATTTTACAAATAATTACAATTAAACATTTAAAATTTTTATGAAATTTTCCCGCTTTTGTTCGGTGCGATCGCCACTATGTACGCTAGATTAATGTTGTCTTTGTCTTCTTGAAAGTTCATCACGATGGTCCATTTCTGTTGTATTCGTAAGCTTTCTAACGTCAGTCTTGTGTTCTCTCTTCTCTCAACGTCTAATATTCTTACTTCCTCAAATATTTCCTACTCCATTATCGAAGAACGACTTCAGACGCAGCGAGCTATAAGTATTTCACGACGCTTTACATGAATAGCGGTTATCATCAAATACCTATAGCAACAGATAGTAGAAAATATACGGCATTTATCAAGACAGATGGCATTCCCACTGGCAGCCGGGTCTTCGTCCCGGAACACACAGGAAGTCATTGGGGTATGTATCGAGAAACTTTATTTCTTTTTGCTTGTTTTTTGTATTTTTGACCCCGGAGCAGTGCAAGCCAGCCTGCCTGCTCCGATTACTACTACTTATGGCTGGCATCGAACCGAACCCAGGACCGAGGGTGTGGCTATGCTCTGTATGCAAGCTGCCCAGTCGACGTAACACCGCGTCAGTCCTCTGCAACGGCTGCCTCTGCGTGGTGCCACCAACGACACTGCTCTGGCCTGCAGTCCCATCGCGACTGGAATGAGAACTTCGTCGCGACGTGCTGCACAACACCACGAGCACAACTATCACCCTCTGGCGCGACACTACAACACCACACTGCTCAAATGCCTGAGCTGCCAAGCTTTCTGCTACCGCAACGTACAACCCAATAACCCGCAAGGTCTCCACGGCGCACAAGGCCGCAGCCCCTGCATGTACGGATAACACCACCGTCAAACAGCACACTGCAGCGAACACCTGCGTCGACTCCATCGCCCCACACCAACCAACAGCCCCAAATCCGTTCGCCAGCGCAACAACAACTAGACGCACAGCCAATAAAGATCTTGCAGTTTAACTGCAATGGAATCTGGGGGAAACTAGGCGAAATTGTGGACTTCATGGACCGCAACAACATCTCAATAGCGGCCATCCAGGAAACGAAGCTCACGGAGAAATCCAAACTCAGTGGCTATGGAGACTACAACATCATCCGGCAAGACCGCGCACGAAACAAAGGCGGAGGCATCGCTTTTATCCTGCACAACAGCACATGCTACCGCCAAATTCGACTTCCGGACTCAACTTCGTCGGACCACTTCATCGAGCAACAAGCCATTGCTATCAAATCGGGGAAGGACGAAGTAGATATCGTCAACGTGTACATCCCGCCCGCCAGTAGTTGCAGCCCAGGCTACCTTCTCTCCATACAACACCTGCTAACAGGAGACAATCGCCTGGTACTTGGCGATTTCAACGCCCACCACGACACTTGGTGCTCAAACATGGGCAATGATCAGCGAGGGGTGCATTTGGCTGAGCAATTTGATGGCTCCACGCTCTGTATACTCAATACTGACTCCCCCGGACATAAGTATTGCAGGTGCGTCGCTCATGCTAAATGCGTCCTGGTGCACGGGAATCCACTTAAGCTCGGACCATCTCCCTAACACGGTCACGATAGAGAAGCCGAAGGATCGCTGACGAATCTGGCCTTCACCAGGGCACGCCAGACCACGAACGTCTACGCAGGCGAAAAAATCTTCGGGCTGGAAGAATACCGCGGATTCGGCCAAACTTCCCCACGGAGGCGGCAACCCTCGCCGACGAACGCGACGGTCTCCGCCAAGAGAATCCCGCTGATCCAAGGATCCCGGAACTCAACCAGGATATAAAACGGTTGGTGGATGAGCATAGAAGGAAGAAATGGGCAGGCCACCTCGACAGCTGCCCAAACGGTTCGAAGAAGCTCTGGGCGACTATCAAGTCACTCTCGAACCCGACCAGGCGGAAGGACTACACAGCGATAAGATTCGACGACGCCCCACAGAAGGATCCCAAAAAGAGCGCGAGACTGTTTTACAGTTTGTCAAGCAGCCGGCCAACCATCAAAAGTCGAAAAGAGCGACCTTGAGGAAGATCCGTGGCCTAAGCATAGGAGGAGAGCGTGAAGAATTCACGTACAAGCAGCAAGAAGTTGCTAATGCCATAAAAAATGCGAAGCCCTCCAAGGCCCTTGGCCCAGATGGCATATCCATGGTAATGCTCAAGCACCTGGGCGGTCCGGGGCTCGACTACCTGACAGCGGTTATGAACAGGTCGATCCACACTGCCATCATCCCTGACGTTTGGAACATACTCAAACCGGGTAAACAGGCGGACCAAGACAAGTCATACAGACCTATCTCCCTCCTCTCGTCAGTGGCCAAAACACTGGAACTGCTACTCCTGCCAACGCTAACCGAACACCTCGAGCTTGCAGAACAACACGGCTTCAGAAAAGAACACAGTACGACCACGGCGCTAAACGCGGTACAATCGCAGATCGGTGCTGGTATGAACTCCAGGAAACCATGCGATAGGACAATCATGGCGGCGCTCGACCTGTCGAAAGCTTTACATACCGTAAACCATGCGAAGCTGCTATCGGACATCTACGACACCACGTTGCCCAACACTGCGAAGAGATGGCTGGCGAGCTATCAGAGTGGGCGACAATCCTACGTCGAGTTTCGAAACGTGAAGTCCACATACAGACGGGTGAAGCAAGGAGTCCCCCAAGGTGGCATACTCTCCCCGCTGTTGTTCAACAAGTATGTTGCCAATATTCCAGAGCCGCCAAGCAACATCTCCCTGGTCTCCTATGCCGATGACTGCACCATCCTGGCAACTGGCAAGGACGTAAGCGAGCTCACCAGACGCCTAAACGCCTACCTGCCTAAAGTATCGGCGTTTTTCTTGGGCCGAAACCTACAGCTCTCGCCAGAGAAGTCGACAGCCACCCTTTTCACGCCCTGGACCAAGGAGGTACGTCTTACGCTTGTGGTCGCCATTGAAGGCAGAATCATCCTTACAGTGCGGAACCCCAAGATTCTGGGGGCCACCTTTGACGGCCTCCTCACCTTCTTCTCACACGCATCGAAACCGCGTAACAACCTGAGAGGCCGGAACAATGTCCTCAAAGCATTGGCAGGCAGCACCTGGGGCAAGGAGAAGGAGACGTTACTCACCACCTACAAGGCGATTGGAAGATCGGTGTTGAATTACGCCGCGTCCATCTGGTCACCTCTTGTCAGCGATACGCAGTGGAGGCGCCTCCAAGAGATCCAATAACAGGATGTCACCTGATGTCTCACGAAGACCACATCTATGAGGAAACGCTCAAAGTGCGGGAGCACAACTCACTGCTATCCAAGCAGTTCCTCCTAGCATGTTACCAGGACCACCTCCCCAACAAGGCCCTAACAGCTGCTGCACCCCCGCTGCGCTGCATCAGAGGTAGCTTGCCACAATACGAGGAGGACATCAGGCGCTTCACCGAGGCGCCCTTGGACCAGGTCACCTATGCCGCTGCCCTGAGGGCATTACACGCGGATGCAGTCAAATCTGGAATGGCAAATTACCAGCCCAACATAGTATTGGGAGGTAGACCGCCACCCGTGTCTACTGAAGAGCTCCAGCACCCTAGGGCCACAAGATGTACGTTGGCGCAACTTAGATCTGGATGAAGCCGCTCACTCAACAGCTACCTCTCCAGACTGAGTGACGAGGTGGCCAACATATGCCCAGCCAGAGCCCGCACGACACCGCCCACCTTTTCGCATGCCCAGCCCAGCATGCCCAACAGTCGGGGTCAGGTGAGTTACCTGACCCCGACTGACTTGTGGACGAATCCAAAGGAAGTTGCTAACTTCCTAGGACTGGACCTGACGGACATTACCGACGACATACCTTAAGCAGGCAATATTAAAAACTTTTCTCGATACATATTTTTCTCCCAATGACAATCTATAGTTGCTACAACAACAACAGATGGCTTATATGAATTTTAACGTATGCCATTTGGACTTAAAAACGCGCCAGCGGTCTTTCAAAGGCTTATGGCAAAAATAAAAGAAAACACGATAAAAGACGACATGCTTCACTATATGGACGACATATTGATCGGAAGCAACACGATACCGGAAATGCTTGAAAAGTTAAAATGAGTTCTCGAAGTTATACGACAGGCAAATTTAACATTGAATTTAAAAAAATGCAACTTCATCAAAGAAACAATTACATTCCTGGGTCATCAGTTGACTCCTGAAGGTATTACGCCTATATTGGTGAAGACTGCTGCGATTAACGACTTTCCACCTCCGAAAAATGTAACAGATATTCGACGATTCCATTTATGTGGACATCGGCTCAAGAATAGGTTTTCAATCAGTTAAAGAAAGCGCTTACGTCGACGCCGGTGATGACCAGGGTTCGGACTTTACTACGATCGTAGTAGATCTACTACGATTTTGAAAAGTTCTTCAAATCTACTCCGTCACTCCGCTCGGGCTAAGATCTACTACGATTTTTTTTCAGACCAAAATAACTCGACGACACTGATTTATTGCATGAAAGTGTCACTTTTTTGCCTTTCTTTTCGCCGAGGAAAAGAGACAATACTTACATTTATGCAAAAACGCATTTTAAGTTCGAAAATGAGCAAGTCATATGTCAGTTAAAGTATGTTTTCTCAATTGGCAATGCCAACTGTGTTGTTTCGATTTAATTATTTAAAGGCCGGTATGAAGATACAAAAAAATTTCGCTCCCATAAGCAAACCTATTTAAAAAAACGAAGCAAAAGAAATTTCCATTCCGGCTAGAATATGCAGAAATGCGAAAAAAAAGAGTTGCTTTTATGTTAGAAAGTCCTTTATACTGCTTTGAAAAAAAATTCTATCGGCCGCACAATGACTTACCAAATTTTTTTTACATTTTTATCTATTTGCATTTACAAAATTCAAAAACTGAATTGTTAAAAAATATTTCGCTCGTCAAAAAATGAAAAATATGTTATTTCTCCAGAACGGAATTCCGCCGCATCTGCATATCGGGCTTAAAGCTTCGTTTCCAACTAAAGAAATATTTGACAAAGCTCATTATGCTGTAAAATTTTATTAGAGCTACTCCACAAAAAAAAAATTCTACTACGCTTCTTTGTTTCATTTACTCCAATTGAAGTTGCTTAGGCCGAACCTTGGTGAGGACCGCATATAATGTGAACGCAGAGCACGAGCTACATACAGACGCAAGTTCAGTCGGTCTGCCAGGTGTACTTTTGCAACGAGAAGGCGATGCAGTGAAACCAGTTGAATATTTTAGAAGATCAAGAAGTGATTCCGAGCAAAAATTCCATAGCTACGAATTAGAAGCGCTAGCGGCTGTCGAGTCGTAGCAGAGATTTCTTATATAATTTTACTTATATAAAACTCTTGGTGAGTATGTATGTATGTTTGTATGTATGTATGTATGTATGTATGCATGTATGTATGTATGTATGTATGTATGTATGTATGTATGTATGTATGTATGTATGTATGTATGTATGTATGTATGTATGTATGTATGTATGTATGTATGTATGTTTTTTTTTTTTTTTTTTTTTTTGGGGGGGGTGGGAAAACCTTCTTTAAGGCACTGGCGGTGCTCCTTCACCAGTAGTGTGCGATTCATACTCACTAAAAACCCACCCATCTTCGTCCCTACATCCCCGCGGAACCACCGTCAGGTATTACTTCACGGGGGGGAAATGCGCATGGCTCTCCTTTTGTTTCACACGGGCACGTTGTGGCGCATTCTTTCAAGATGTCTCAACTCTTTCATGACTGTTGTTGCCATGTCACTGACCGCATCCCAGTTTAATTGCGAAGCCAGCATCAGTGGCACGATGTTTTCCACTGTGGGGTGTTGTTGCAGCGTTTCTTCCAACACCTCTCGCTCTCGCTGGAAATTCGGGCATTTGAAAAATACGTGCTCCGCATTTTCATCTTCGTTGCTATGGCAGTTCGTACACTTCGGCTCATTTACACGCTTAAATCTGTATAGGTACGCCCTAAAGCATCCGTGGCCACTCAGGAGCTGGTTTAGGTAGAAGTCTACCTCACCAAATTTCCTCGTGATCCACGGCTCTACTTTCGGTATCAGGCGATGGGTCCACCAACCCTTCTCTGATGCGTCCCATCGTTCTTGCCATTCCGTTAGGCTTCTTCTGCGGCCCATTAGGCGCTGCTCGCTGGATCGACCGCTTTTCTTTGATTCTTTGACTATTATGTCAATTGGTATCATACCTGCGATGACCATTACGGCATCTTACGACACTGTTCTGAATGCACAACAGACCCTCAGTGCACTCAGTCTATATACGGATTCCAGTTTCCGCTTGTTACCAGCCACGTCCGTGGCATCCGCCCAAATTGACGATCCATAGAGTAAAATGGATTTAATAACTCCTGCTAGTAGACGTCGTCGCCGCTGTTTTGGCCCTTGTGTGTTAGGCATCATTCGTGCGAGTGAAGCACTAGCCTTGGCGGCCTTCTTACATGCATACTCCAGTTGGCTCTTGAAGCTTAGCTTTGCATCCAGCAGTACCCCTAGGTACTTTATGTACGGCTTCGACTTGATTTTGTGCCCTCCAATAGTGAGGGTACAGGTCTTCCGTAGTCTTTTTTTGGTTATTAGAACTGCCTCTGTTTTCTGCTCTGCTAGACTGAGCCCCACAGAAGTTAACCACGAGCTTACTGTATCGACAACTTCTTCAGCTGTGATAACTACTTCCTCCAGAATTTTGCCCGTGATGGTGATAGCGATATCATCAGCAAACCCCACTATGGTTGTTTGCGCCGGAATTTGAAGGCGTAGTACGCCATCATACATCAAATTCCATAGAAGTGGCCCCAGGACGGATCCTTGCGGCACACCCCCTGTCACCACTAATTCCTTCACTCCTTTTTCAGTGTCATATATGAGCACTCGTTCGCTGAAGTACGCTCTTATGAGCCTGATCAGGTATTGTGGGATCTTCATTCGGTTTAAGGCTTCCAAAATGTGGCGCCAGTTTGCGGAATTAAAGGCGTTTCTGACATCTAAGGTCACCACCAGGCAATAGTGTTTGATGGAGTTTTGTGCCACTTCCACCACTTGTCGGATTGCATCTTCTGTAGACCGCGCCTTACGGAATCCATATTGATGGTGTGACAATCCACCTGCTTCCTCGATCGCTTGCTCCAGTCTACTACATATCAGTCTTTCTAGTAGTTTACCAGCAGTGTCTAACATGCAGATTGGTCGGTACGCAGAAGGGTCTTCAGTTGTGCTGTTTCCTTTCGGGAGCAAAACGAGTCTTTGTCTCTTCCATGTGGCTGGAAATGTACCTTCTCTAATGCATGAGTTGTATACATCCGCAAACATTTTCGGGTGCTGCTTAACCGCAGCTTTTAGCGCTGCGTTGGGTATACCATCTGGTCCTGGCGCCTTCTTGTCTTCGAACTTGCCGGCCGCTTTAGTCACCTCGTTCTCTGACACCGGTATGATTTCGTGTTGATCGAAGTTTCCCTGCTCGTCATTTGATTCAACGTGTGGCTGCTTAGGAAACAGCGTAGTCACTATTTCTTTCAGCTGGTTTGGGCACGTTGGTGTTGGCTTTTTTCTTCCGATCTTTTTCATGACGATTTTATATGCATTACCCCAGGGGTCGATCTCGGCTTCATCACATAGTTTCAAGAAGCATTGACGTTTACTACTACGTATAGCTTTTTTTAGATCTTTCCGCTTTGTCTTAAACTGTTGTTGTAGGTTTAAGTATTCGCCCCGGTCTCTCGACCGTTGGTAGTGCCGTCGGACTCTATGGCATTCTGCACGGAGTTGGGCTATCTCATCGCTCCACCAGTATACTGGTTGGTGACGATTTCCGACATTCCTCCTCTTCATTGCCGCATCGCACGCTTTTCGCAAATGGGACATTAGCTGCTGCGTTTTATCGGTGGCTTTGCCGAATGGAATTATTTCTTCGAACACTATATTAAAGAGTTTTTCGTCGAATGTATCTACTCTCCAACCGATTTTTCGTTGCTTGGGAATGGCTCTCTCTGCTATGTGTGTCGCTCGTTTGATGTTCATCAAGATTTGGTTGTGGTCGCTGTGTGTGTAACGATCGCTCACCTTCCACTCTAATCTCTGGTATACCCCAGGTGTTACGAAAGTTAGATCTATTATTGATCTCGATGTTCCCCTACTGAAAGTATGCCCCCCGCCGGTATTACATAATACTAAGTCCAATGTAGCCAGCGCATCCAGGAGTACTCTACCTCGTGCATTTGTCCTCGGACAGCCCCACTCTTCTGCCCACGCGTTAAAATCGCCAGCGATTATTACTGGCCTTATTCCATTTGCATTCGTTACGAGATTGTCCAGTATACGCTCAAAGTCGTCGATCGAGGTACTTGGTGGTATATAGCAACTATATATGTGGATGCCTTGTATTTCTGCTCGCACAAAACCAAGTTGGGTTACTCGTGTTTTAATGTGTGGCGCTCGTTTCCCGCAGGACCAAATGGCCGATTTGCCGGTGTTATCTTTAGCCCAGACACTTCCGCATTTCGCCTTGTATGGTTCACTGAGTATAGCTACATCTATCTCAAGTTCGCGTACTGTTTGGGTGAGGAGCTCCTGGGCTGCCTCACAGTGGTTTAGATTTAGTTGTAGTAACTTCATCTCTTCTGCCTTTGTTCTCTGGCGGCCGCCAAAAATGATGGGCATCTGCGACTTCCTGTTGCATGGCATGTGTCCTTCTTCTGTGCGGTTGTGCACGTGGCGCACTTCGGTGCTTTGACACAGTCCTTTGCCATATGGCCTTCTTCGCTACATTTAAAGCATCGATTTTGCCAATTGTCCGTGCACTTACATACTCGTGCTGTATGGCCATACCCCATACACTTGAAGCATTTTGTAGGGTCGATCTTCTCTCGAACGCGGCAAACTACCCATCCGACGCGGACCTTACCCGTCTCTATTATTTGGGAGGCAGCTTTCGCTGGCAGACTTACTGTCGCTATTTGCGTACCGCCATATGCCTTCCGCATCGATCGTACCGCTGCTAGCTTTAACCCGCTCAATATATCGAATTGAGACGTGAGCGCTTCATACACCTGCTCCTTAGCAGTGATTTCGTCAAGATCTTTAACTTCTACCAGCACCTCTTGTGTCAAGATCCGAACTTCGGTATCGGGCCCGAGGATGTCCCTGATAGCTTCGTGTAGGTTTTCGGTCTGCGGATCAGACGATTTGTCCAACTCAATTAGGAGATCTCCGTTGACTGTTTTTCGGATACCTCTCACGCTTTCTGCCATCTCATTCAGTTTGGGGTCACTCTTTACTTGTCTGAGAACATCCGCATATGATGTACCCTCCCTGCTTTTTATTATTAGGGCGTCTCGCCGGACCACTTTCTTGCGCGTTTTCGCACGAGCTCGCACCTTTTCCCATTCTGGTTCAGCCTGGCTTTGGGCCACTGTTCCTGCGTCCAGGTCAGTATTTTGCTCCAGGATTTTCGCTGTCTTCCTTTCTTCCTTACGCAATCTTCTCTTAGGAGTTGGGAATTTGGCTCTTTCTGTTGACTCCTTGGGTGAGTCACGCTTCCTTTTTGGTGTTGACACAGCGGTTTCGTTTCGAAGGGCTTCTGTAAAGCTCTTAGACGGCTCTTTTGGGGTCACTTGCGTGGCTGCGGTCTTCACATGTTTTGCAGTTAAACTTTTCACGTGCTTTTCGGCCGTCAGTTCCCTATGCAGCACTCGCAGATCGGTTATCATCTTCCTAATATCCGAGTGGATATTCCTTTTGTCTTTGATGAAGTCGGCCAGAGCCTTAATCTTGGCCCCAAGCCTCTCTACCACGTCTATTCGACTAGGAGGATCACTTCCTAGCATGCGCACTTCTATGCTGTCTTCCTTCGTAGGGGATCGCTGCATTCTACCGCTCTTTTGAAACGGGTTCAACAATTCTCCTGTGTTGATGGCTTGTATGTAATCAGGAGTACCCGATTTGCCCTCGTTTGGTGCGTGGACTTGTGCGGGGTCGTTGGGAGACCCGGGCATATCCGCGATTTTCTTGAAGGGGTCCGTAAGCTCCCCGGTGTTGTTGGTAACCTCGTTCCCTGCCGGTGTTGTAAGAGTACCGGTCTCTGTGGTTTTCTTTTGGTTTAAAAGAGAAAAAGACATATTTGGTCCCACGAGTGGTGGAGAAAGGGTGGTCCATCTGTACAGAGATCCGCAATGTACAGACAAGGCTAGTTAATCCGGAGGGCGCCAGGTGTATGTATGTATGTATGTATGTCTGTATGTATGTATGTATGTATGTATGTATGTATGTAGGGTTACCAGACGTACTCTTTTAAAGAGTACAGTACTCTTTTTTAGGCCCTCCTCTTTTTTACTCTCACTTTTTTCCCGAAAGTACTATTAAGTACTCTTTTTCTTATTTCTGTGACTTTACCATATAACAACTGAATGTATCTGCTCAGTAAGGTAACCAATTTTTACTATTCGTCAGAATTAAAATAGAAACCTTCAAATATTATTTTTGTTAGTGAAGCATCTTTCGTCACATTGCATTCAAAAAGTTACAAAAATTCTTAAATGGGATTAAAACAAAAAATTTAGTATGAAACCTATAATTTTTTTAACCGAAATATCAAAAGCAATTTTGAATGTCTTTATCGAAAACTATTCAAATATATACCTAAATTTTTCAATTTCTTGAGGAAGGATCGGAACATTAGCACCCAGAGTCTTAAATTTAGTATTATACCTTTTATCCGTTTAATTTGTTTTTCACCTAGACCCTTTGGAGTTTCAAATTTAAATGCTTTAACGCCTAAAGAAACCTAAGTAGTAAATTTTAATTTTGAATCGGCGTATACTTTGGTACTTGATGATTTTACAAAATTTTAAATTGATTTCTTTAGTATTTCATATTAAAAAAAAACTTTGGGCATAAATTATTGTATGTAGCTTCTTTTAAAGATATATGTTAGCACTAATCGATGACGTAAGCATTTTTTAAAATTTTTTTACCTTTGATAAATTACTGAATTTTGTCAATTTAAAAATTTTTTTTATCCTGAATTTCTCAGAAACCTGACGTGATAGAACGCTATCTTGTTCAGCGTTAAAATCTATAAGAATGCTACGTTAGCTTTATGGAGTATCAAAATGTTCTAATTTTGCACGATTGAGTTATTGAATAATTTAAATATTAATTTACTTAATGAATGAATATTTTACACAATCATGCACTTACTAACGGTTAATTTTCCATTTTCATTTACCATTTTCAATAAATGTTTTAGAAAAATGTTTAAATATTTTTTTTCATTTTGTCTTAATATTGAGCTTAAGCTTCGGTTTTAGCCGAATGTGAAAAAAAGCTGATGTTCGGCTTCGGCCGAAAGAACCACCTTCGGTCAGACGCTAAAGATTTTAGAACTTTTTTGAAGAAATTTTTGTTTGTCTTTTCAAAATTCTTTTCTTCTATTGTGGCGCTACAACCGCTTGTCGATCTTGGCCTTATCCAAGAAATCTCGCCAA
The DNA here is from genome assembly GCA_951394025.1 of Heteromyza rotundicornis. NCBI lineage: Eukaryota > Metazoa > Arthropoda > Insecta > Diptera > Heleomyzidae > Heteromyza > Heteromyza rotundicornis. The sequence continues at coordinate 41,924,754 of OX596011.1, forward strand.
CCGCTTCTATTTTGCGTGGGCTGGCGCCAATTGATGAGTCCGAGTGCTTTCAGGTTGTTCTCCACCAACGGGTTTTCGGTCGTCCTCTGCTGCGCGACCCACCAGCGTGCTCCGGTTTCTGTTAGAGAATCTTTTTCTTCAATTTGAAGAAAATCACAGGAGCGGATGAATAATTTTTTGTCAATTAAAAAAGAGCTGAAATAGAAAATTTTTATTGGAATATTTCCATCGAATATTATAATTTGTCTGTGTCTGTGAAATAATTTAAAACGATGTCGCCCCGATGCTTTTTGTGTGATAAAAAAGAGATCAATCGAAGAATAACGTTTTGTATTTTCAAATCCGGCCCTGAAGTCGTTTGACAATTGTTTATATGTGTAAGTAGTCAAATATACACAGATACTAATACATACAAAACTTGAGCATGCGCACAAATATTATTTGAATAAACTTGTCTGAATTGAATTCGGAGTTCAAACACATTGCGCAGATAGGTTGCTAGCAATATAGAAGTATTAAATATGTGGTGTCGGCGTATAGCTCATACAGCTCGTGATTCCAACGTATTCAGTATTCGCCGTTAACGTGAATCGGTCCATAGATCTTTCGTAGTATTTTTCTCTCGACCGCTCCGACTAGCCTCTCATCGTTCTGCGTCATCGTCCAAGCTTCAGCGCCATATAATAGGACGGGCATGATCAGAGACTTGTAAAGCGTGAGTCTTGTACGTCGAGAGAAGGCTCTGCTCCTCAATTACCTACTGAGCCCATAATAACACCTGTTGGCAAGAGTGATTCTACGTTTGATCCCGAGGCTGATGCCGCTGTTGTTGTTTACGCTGGTGCCAAGATACACGAAGTCCTCCACTACATCAAAGTTGTGTTCGCCAACAACGACACGTTGTCCAAGACGTGTGTATCGGCTCGTTGATGATACAAAGTACTTCGTCTTGCCCTCATTCACCATAAGACCCACTCTGTTGGACTCCTTCTCCAGGTTGGAAAAAACCTCGGTCACTGCTCGGGTGAATCAGCCGATGATATCGATGTCATCAGCGTATGCGAGCAGCATGACTTCTGTAACAAATATGTTATTTCGAAGATTAATGCCTGAGGCTCCGATTATTTTCTCCAGCATCAGGTTGAAGAAGTCACACGCCAGGGAGTCACCTTGTCTGAAACCTAGCTTGGTATCGAACGGTGTGGAGAGGTCCTTCCCAATTAGCACTGTCGGGCTGGTGTTGGACAGCGTCATTCTGCAGAGCCTGATCAGCTTTGAGGGGATACCAAATTCAGAAATGGCGGCGTATAGATGGTCCCTTATCGTGCTGTCGAAGGCAGCTTTGTAATCGACAAAAAGGTGGTGGGTTATCGTTTGCCACTCGCGGGTCTTCTCCAGGATTTGGCGTAGCGTGAAGATCTGGTCGATGGTGGACTTGCCAGGTCTGAAGCCACACTGATAAGGTCCAATCAGTTGGTTGGTGATGGGCTTCAGTCGTTCACATAGTACGCTTGATAGAACCTTGTACGTGATTATCAGAAGGCTTATCCCGCGATAGTTGGCGCAGGATCTCCCTTCTTGTGGATCGGGTAAAGCACACTGATTCCAATCGTCCGGCATACATTCTTCCGACCATATTCGGCATAGTCACGTCGCATGCACTCTCCGCATGCGACGTGTCAGCTCCTCGCCCCCGGTCAAAATTATGTGGTCTAAAACCACATAATTTTGGGACCCGCTGCAACTCTGTACTCTTTTTACTCTTTTTTACTCAAGAGAATCTGGTAACCCTATATATACGCATCGCACGCTTTTCGCAAATGGGACATTAGCTGCTGCGTTTTATCGGTGGCTTTGCCGAATGGAATTATTTCTTCGAACACTATATGAAAGAGTTTTTCGTCGAATGTATCTACTCTCCAACCGATTTTTAGTTGCTTGGGAATGGATCTCTCTGCTATGTGTGTCGCTCGTTTGATGTTCATCAAGATTTGGTGGTGGTCGCTGTGTGTGTAACGATCGCTCACCTTCCACTCTAATCTCTGGTATACCCCAGGTGTTACGAAAGTTAGATCTATTATTGATCCCGATGTTCCCCTACTGAAAGTATGCCCCCCGCCGGTATTACATAATACTAAGTCCAATGTAGCCAGCGCATCCAGGAGTACTTTACCTCGTGCATTTGTCCTCGGACAGCCCCACTCTTCTGCCCACGCGTTAAAATCGCCAGCGATTATTACTGGCCTGATTCCATTTGCATTCGTTACGAGATTGTCCAGAATACGTTCAAAGTCGTCGATCGAGGTACTTGGTGGTATATAGCAACTATATATGTGGATGCCTTGTATTTCTGCTCGTACAAAACCGAGTTGGGTTACTCGTGTTTTAATGTGTGGCGCTCGTTTCCCGCAGGACCAAATGGCCGATTTGCCGGTGTTATCTTTAGCCCAGACACTTCCGCATTTCGCCTTGTATGGTTCACTGAGTATAGCTACATCTATCTCAAGTTCGCGTACTGTTTGGGTGAGGAGCTCCTGGGCTGCCTCACAGTGGTTTAGATTTAGTTGTAGTAACTTCATCTCTTATGCCTTTGTTCTCTGGCGGCCGCCAAAAATGATGGGCATCTGCGACTTCCTGTTGCATGGCTTGTGTCCTTCTTCTGTGCGGTCGTGCACGTGGCGCACTTCGGTGCTTTGACACAGTCCTTTGCCATATGGCCTTCTTCGCTACATTTAAAGCATCGATTTTGCCAATTGTCCGTGCTCTTACATACTCGTGCTGTATGGCCCATACCCCATACACTTGAAGCATTTTGTAGGGTCGATTTTCTCTCGAACGCGGCAAACTACCCATCCGACGCGGACCTTACCCGTCTCGATTATTTGGGAGGCAGCTTTCGCTGGCAGACTTACTGTCGCTATTTGCGTACCGCCATATGCCTTCCGCATCGATCGTACCGCTGCTAGCTTTAACCCGCTCAATATATCGAATTGAGACGTGAGCGCTTCATACAACTGCTCCTTAGCAGTGATTTCGTCAAGATCTTTAACTTCTACCAGCACCTCTTGTGTCAAGATCCGAACTTCGGTATCGGGCCCAAGGATGTCCCTGATAGCTTCGTGTAGGTTTTCGGTCTGCGGATCAGACGATTTTTCCAACTCAATTAGGAGATCTCCGTTGACTGTTTTTCGGATACCTCTCACGCTTTGTGCCATCTCATTCAGTTTGGGGTCACTCTTTACTTGTCTGAGAACATCCGCATATGATGTACCCTCCCTGCTTTTTATTATTAGGGCGTCTCGCCGGACCACTTTCTTGCGCGTTTTCGCACGAGCTCGCACCTTTTCCCATTCTGGTTCAGCCTGGCTTTGGGCCACTGTTCCTGCGTCCAGGTCAGTATTTTGCTCCAGGATTTTCGCTGTCTTCCTTTCTTCCTTACGCAATCTTCTCTTAGGAGTTGGGAATTTGGCTCTTTCTGTTGACTCCTTGGGTGAGTCACGCTTCCTTTTTGGTGTTGACACAGCGGTTTCGTTTCGAAGGGCTTCTGTAAAGCTCTTAGATGGCTCTTTTGGGGTCACTTGCGTGGCTGCGGTCTTCACATGTTTTGCAGTTAAACTATTCACGTGCTTTTCGGCCGTCAGTTCCCTATGCAGCACTCGCAGATCGGTTATCATCTTCCTAATATCCGAGTGGATATTCCTTTTATCTTTGATGAAGTCGGCCAGAGCCTTAATCTTGGCCCCAAGCCTCTCTACCACGTCTATTCGACTAGGAGGATCACTTCCTAGCATGCGCACTTCTATTCTGTCTTCCTTCGTAGGGGAACGCTGCATTCTACCGCTCTTTTGAAACGGGTTCAACAATTCTCCTGTGTTGATGGCTTGTATGTAATCAGGAGTACCCGATTTGCCCTCGTTTGGTGCGTGGACTTGTGCGGGGTCGTTGGGAGACCCGGGCATATCCGCGATTTTCTTGAAGGGGTCCGTAAGCTCCCCGGTGTTGTTGGGAACCTCGTTCCCTGCCGGTGTTGTAAGAGTACCGGTCTCTGTGGTTTTCTTTTGATTTAAAAGAGAAAAAGACATATTTGGTCCCACGAGTGGCGGAGAAAGGGTGGTCCATCTGTACAGAGATCCGCAATGTACAGACAAAGGTAGTTAATCCGGAGGGCGCCAGGTGTCCGGATACTCCGTTCGAGACTGAGCTAGTTTTTTGACTGTGCCCTCAGCCAGGTTGATTTTCGGCACGGGTCGTATGACACCTTAACAGTACAATTTTATACCTATTTTCAGGTTTGATAACTGCCGCCCACTGGGATCAGACGCAGACCAGGGAGCCGCCCACTCTGGGTCAGACGCTTCTGGGTTTATTTTTACCTACCGTCCCATGTACGGTTAGGGGGGACCCTTATTTAAAGAACGGTGCCGTTTCGCCCTGTCACACAAACATCATCGAGCTTATGCTGACTTTTATATCGCACCCTCCGATTGTGTCGCCAATGGTCGGGTACTGCTTATTTGTCCAAAAACTTATTCGCAGCGGACCTACATGTATGTAGGTCATCCAGCTATCCGCCACCTGCTGACCCCCACGATAGCCTATGGCCCGGCCCCGTGGTATGTATGTATGTATGTATGTATGTATGTATGTATGTATGTATGTATGTATGTATGTATGTATGTATGTATGTATGTATGTATGTATGTATGTATGTATGTATGTATGTATGTATGTATGTATGTATGTATGTATGTATGTATGTATGTATGTATGTATGTATGTATGTATGTATGTATGTATGTATGTATGTATGTATGTATGTATGTATGTATGTATGTATGTATGTATGTATGTATGTATGTATGTATGTATGTATGTATGTATGTATGTATGTATGTATGTATGTATGTATGTATGTATGTATGTTTGTTCCCTTATAACTCAAGAAATACTTTACCGATTTTAATGAAACACATACCAAAATGTTTGTTTCCATTTCATTAAATTTGGGCGTTCGAGGTGGGCGTGGCAAATATTATTCTAAAATGCTATAATTTATGCAGTGTTTAACCGATCTCGCTGAAATTTTATATGTGATTTTGGGGGATGAATGGGTAGCATGTTGAATCTGAAAATTTGCGGTCCGCCCACTGCCACGCCCCAAAATTTGAATTGCTTTATAACTCGGCACCTATTCAAGGGATTTCGCTTAAATTTTGGATTTCGTGCTGGGTGGTGAATGGGCTGAGGGTTGACTATGAAAATTTGCAATCCGCCCACTGCTACGCCCCGAAATTTTTAAAGCTCTGTAACTCGGGTCCTATTCAAGGGATTTGGTGAAATTTTGGATTTGGTGCTGGGACGTGAATGGGCAGAGGGATGAAATTTAAGATCCCCCACTGCCACACCCTAAAATTTTTAAAGCTCTGTAACTCCCTTGAATAGGGGATTTCGGTGAAATTTTGGATTTGGTGCTGGGAGGTAAATGCAAAATCTATTTTTATTTCAGTTGCTTAAATAATACATATAACATTTCTACGGTAACATGAAATTACAAAATTATTGCGAGCGAAACTGTGGGCATAAGCTAGTATATTATAAAATCATTTGTGAATCTGTTTGTTTGTTTGTCTGTTTGTCCATCAATCACGGCTAAATGGCTAAACCGATTCTCTTGAAATTTTGAGGATAGATTCTATAGGTATCGACATGTGCTATAGGCTATATGGTTGGATTGGACAAAGGGGCGTGGCACCTCCCATACAACACAAAATATGTCTACAAGGTAATTTAGTGATATTGAAAATATAAAGACGAAGTTTGACACGAAGTTGCATAATAACTTTTCCAAGCTTTATGTCAAATATGGATGGACAAGGGCTGTGGCACCCCCCATACAACACGTAACTTAAATACCAGCTAAGTAAGCAAGTATTGGATATATTTTAAAGAAATTCAGAATGGGGCTGAATAGTATGTTTTCCCTGCTATGTGTTGAATATGGGAATAATTGGACAAGGGGCGTGGCACCGCCCATTCAATTTTCTACCCCTTATTACGGTTAAACGGCCTTAATGATTTTATTCAAATTTTAAGGTAAAATTGTGTAAGTTATGGAATTTGAAATATTGCACAAGAGGTTGGATTTGGACAAGCGCGTCCTTGGACATTTTTGGGATGAATCATGCCGGGTGGGATTACAGCAGCCACCAAGCGCGTCCTTAAACATTTTTTGGGTAATTCATGCGGGTGGGAGTACAGTTGCCACCAAGTGCGTCCTTGGATTTTTTTTTGGTGAATCCTACCGGGTGGGATTACAACTGGCACCAAGTTTCACGGGGGAATAAACCATCAACTACAGCGTCCATTGAAGTTGTGGTAAATTCCTATATATATTTATTTTTCAATTTTATACAACCCGTGCAACGCCGGCTATGTAACAGGTAGCATATAAATAATTTTAACGCTACTAACAAAATTTATTTTTATACCCCCACACTCACTGTGGCAGGGTATACTAACTTTGTCACAACGTTTGTAACGCCCATAAGGAGGCGTGTCCGGTATGGAAAAGTATATATATTCTTGATCAGTATCACCTCCTGAGTCGATTTAGCGATGTCCGTCTGTCCGTCTGTCCGTCTGTCCGTCCGCACGATAGCGGTCGCAGTTTTGGAGATATCGACTTGAAACTTTTTTTACATGTTTTTCTCGTGAATACTGAGATCAAGTTCGAGAATCAGGCAAATCGGACAAAAACTGGGCGTGGCTCCCATACACCGAAAAAAAAGGTAAACATTTTTCAAGTCTTTTTTATTGTTGTATTCGATTGGAAATGTTTAGAAACGTATTTTTGACATGGTCCGAGGTTCCGAAGCCACATATATAAGGTCTAAATGGGGTCTTGAGACCAATTTTTTTTTTGGTGGATTTAATTGGAAATTTTTAGAAATGGATTTTGGACATGGTCCGAGGTTCCGAAGCCACATATATAAGGGTCTAAATGGGGTCTTGAGACCAATTTTTTTTTTTGGTGGATTTAATTGGAAATTTTTAGAAATGGATTTTGGACAACCACCTATAATTGGCTCAAAATAGGGTCTTGAGACCCCTTTTTTTATGATCGAGGTACTTCTTCCTACTGTGTGGGGGTATTTCAACTTCGGTATAGCCGAAGATAGTCCACTCTCTAGTTTTTGGAACTCTTTAATTGCGGGATTAGACCAACTGTCTGAACCCCTCGCACGATTCTTTGCAGAATCAATGCACCGGCTGGACTTCGATAAGATTGAGGTCGGCCGAACACAACCTGTCCAACTCTACTAATTCTATCAAATTCAATAAACTAAATGGCCGACTGCCACAAATAAAATAAAGCAAAAAAAAAAAACTACCTGGCAAAAATAAACCAGTGCGGAAAAATACTCCCTTTGAACAATTTGTTTGGGAAAATTGTTTATTGTCCTCCAGCCACAATCCAACCATGGCAACCGCTTCCACTTCACCACTCAAAAATACAACAAAACAAGTGAGTGAGTTTCAGTCGGGCAAGCCGACTTATATACCTACTGGGCCATATTGGATCCGTCATCTTGAATTTTGAAAATGCGACATCAAATTCGAATTCAGCGACCCCAAAAACCCCCCTGTACAAAATTTCATACTGTTTTGATGAAATCTTAAAATTTTTGACGCCATATTGGTTCCGCCATCTTGAATTTTGAAAATGCGACATCAAATTCGGAATCAGCGACCCCAAAAACCCCCCTATACAAAATTTCATACTGTTTTGAATGAAATCTTAAAATTTCGGTAAAAATTCGATTTTCACTTATATGGGAGGTTGTCAGGTTGTTTACAAGAAAAGAGGACGGACAGACGGATAGGGCTAAATCAACTCAGGAGGTGACGCTGATCAAGAATATGTATACTTTTCCATACCGGACACGTCTCCTTCTTGGTGTTACAAACATCAGACCAAAGTGAATATACCCATACCTCATGAGGTGTAGGGTATAAAAAAGAAAGAAAATTATCAACAATTTTCCCAAACAAATTATTCAAAATAAAAATAATTAAAAAATCTTACACTTTTGTACTTTGCTTTTTCCCTGCTCAAAAATAACTATCCATTTCTCAGAAGCCAGTATTCGCAGGCGGGGCTTTACCCACACCTATATGTGAAAAATCTACTCAGTTTGGCAAATTTACATATACACCCCCGCACCCACCAAAACTAAAATACTCATTTTGGCGGCACTCATGTAAGTATAGGCGAACTAATAAATGTCGACCGATTCCCCTCCCTCAAACAGGTTCAAAGAGTACAAAAGCTTTAGTCCAGGTTTTGACATTTTCCTATTGTAATGGCGAGGCTGGCATTCCTTAACTAATTAAGAAAAACAAATGGGGCATTCCATATGAAATTTACCCGGCTGCACCACACCTGCGAGTGGCGAATTTGTTTTCCTTAACTAATTAAGAAAAACAAATGGGGCATTTCATATGAAATTTACTACTTTTTACCATCACCCCCTTCAAAAAATTAGAACAAAATTTTTGCGAGACCTACTAATGAAAATATAAGACCCGTATTTTTTGTTTGGCTCTACACAGTATTTTCGGCGGAATGACCATTACCGTAAGTGTAAATTCCCAAAAATGGTTTTTCTAAATCACAAAAAACTTGAAGAAGGATCATTCCTATTGAAAAATTATGTAAAGCATATTTCTTCAGATTGAATGGAGCTATATCGCACCGATATCTGTTTGAATATTTGGACTGCGAAGGAGAGTTTTTACACGGTTTTTAAGATAAAAAGATAAGTTTCATAAAAAAAAACACTTTTTAATATTCCCAAAAAAATACTATCGAATTCTACGTCAAATTTTGAACTCTTACTTAGAGCGGGATCAATTTTTTTAGCGAAGTTATGATAAAAAAAAAGCAATCCTCCATTAGAAATTTTATTTATTTTTTATATAAATCTAAAAATTTTTAAATTGGAATAGTTATTTTATAGACTTGAATTAAGGTCTTTGGTATTACGTATTTTAGTTTTTCCATTATGAATATGTGATTTATTAATTTTTTCAGATCTTTTTTTGATTACAATTGTGATTTTTGTTTTAAATGATATGTATTTGAAAAGTTAACAAATAAACGCTCTTGCCGCCATCTTTTATAAAGGAATAGGTGTTGAAAATATCCTTGTCAAATGCTCCCCCGTAAAAGTCAAGAGTGCCCCGTGGTAGGGGCATATCTACCACAGCTTACCCTACAAAAAATTTTTAAATTTTTCGATTAACGCTGGTGTCACCTAAAGGGGTGACACCAGCCCCCCCCCCCTAGCAATGTTCAAGGACTCACTTAGAAGCTGGCCGAATCCCACCTGGCATGATTCATCCAACAAAAGTCCAAGGACGCACTTACACAGAAAGATTTTTGGTTGGTAAATCTAACCAAAAAAAAAAATTGTTAATTTACCAACCCATACAAAAGTTCAGAGAACACGAAATCGGAAACAATTTCCTTCGTTAATCTAAACGATAAAAAATTGTTTTTTTACCAATACAAAATAGTTATTTTACTTGTACGCGAAAGCATGATGTCTGCATAGAACATGTTCTATTTTGATTCACAGCAAAATTTCGAATAACTGTAAACTTTCACAAGGTGTTTCACTTTGTTGTAAATGTAAACCGTTATATTCGAAGCTTAATAAGGAATGCTAGAACTGGAATTTTTCCAGTTATTGGTACACGAAAGTTTTTAATAAAATAAAATATCAAGGATATACGGAAGTTTCTCTTAAATTCTGTTAAATTTCATAAGAATTTCATACATTTTTCTATTGCTTCATGGATTTTTGGGGGTTCAAACACACCAACCCCCCTTCCAGGTTACGTCCATATGTTTCTCACTTTTTTACTAAGACATATTACAATATGGTTTGAAAATATTTTTTTACGTTGCCGCATATCTATTATGAGCAGGAAATATTATTCCCATTGCCGATAACTGTTATGGTTTGAAAATATTTTTTTACGTTGCCGCATAACTATTATGAGCGAGAAATATTTTTTCCATTGCTCGTAACTCTTATTTTTCGAAAATATTTTTAAAAGTTACGGCATAACTATTATCGCTTGAAAATATTTTTTCCATTGCTCGTGACTTTTATTTTTCGAAAATATTTTTAAAAGTTACGGCATAACTATTATGATTTGAAAATATTTTTTTTACGTTGCCACAATATTTATTGTGTTCTTTCGGTGGTGGTGATGATGGTGAAGCCTGGTTTTGGGTGATTCATGTCATTTGGGATTAGAGCAACACCCAGGTGCGTCACTGGAACTTTTTTGGGTGATCCATGTCATTTGGGATTAGAGCAACACCAAGGTGCGTCATTGGAACTTTTTTGGGTGATTTTGGGTGGTATTTTAAAAATATTTTCAAAAAATAAAAGTTACGAGCAATGGAAAAAATATTTCCCGCTCATAATAGTTATGCGGCAACGTAAAAAAATATTTTCAAACCATAACAGCTATCGGCAATGGGAAAAATATAAATTGCGCTGTAATAGTTATGCGGCAACTTTTAAAAATATTCCTTAAATCAGGCCAACTTTTTCGTTTCAAAAAATTTGAAGAATAGTTATTTTGGGTCCTTGCTCTAGTCGCGTACAAAAATTATTGGATATTTTGAATTTTTTTAGAAATATATCTTTTAGCTTTTAGAAATATATCTTTCAGCTTTTTTAGTTTTTACTTTGAAGAGTGTTAGAAACATAAAATAATTTCCATACGAAAAAATTTTGTAGGTAACTCTTTCAGCTTTTTATTGTGAAGCGATCATACGTAGATTAATCTCGGCGTTCAGAGACGCGGCGGTATTACCTTAAATGTAATTCGACAAGTTTACAAGTCTGTTGAAAAATGTTTTTATCTACTCTTGGTTTGAAAAAAAATCAGTTAGAAATTGGAAATTGAATCCGATTCTACCATCCGATTGTCAATATTTCTATGACTATTTATTTGTTAACTAGCTGTTACATACCCGGCGTTGCACGGGTTGTATAAAATTTTAAAATAAATATATATGGGAATTTGCGACAACTTCCACCCGGCATGATCCACCCAAAAAATGTCCAAGGAAGCACTTGGTGCCAGGTTGTAATCCCACCCGGCATGAGCCACCCAACAAATGTCCAAGGACGCACTTGGTGCCAGGTTGTAATCCCACCCGACATGAGCCACCCAAAAAATGTCCAAGGACGCACTTGGTGGCAGCTGTAATCCCACCCGGTATGATTCAGCTAAAAAAAAGTCCAAGGACGCAATTGGTAACAGTTGTAATCCCACCCGGTATGATTCAGCCAAAAAAAAGTCCAAGGACGCACTTGGTGGCAGTTGTAATCCCACCCGGTATGATTCACCCAAAAAATGTCCAAGGAAGCACTTGGTTCCAGTTGTAATCCCACCCGGTATGATTCACCCAAAAAATGTCCAAGGAAGCACTTGGTTCCAGTTGTAATCCCACCCGGTATGATTCACCCAAAATATGTGCAAGGGCGCAGTTGGTGGCATGGACCACTTAATATTCGATAGTTACTAAGTTACATTTTAATAATATTTTTTGTTGTATGGGAGGTGCCACGCCCCGTTGTCCAAATCCAACCTCTTATGTCCTATTGCAAATTCCATTACTAACTCAATTTTACCTTAAAATTTCAATAAATCGGTAAAGCAGTGATATGGGGTAGAAAATTGTATGGGCGGTGCCACGCCCCTTGTCCAATTATTCCCATATTCGACACATAGCAGTACAACTCCATTCCAAATTTCACTAAAATATATCCATTAGTTGCTTAATTAGCTGGTATTTAAGTTATGTGTTGTGTGGGAGGTGCCACGCCCCTTTGTCCAATTATTCCCATATTCGACACATAGCTCGGAAAACATACTGTACAACTCCATGCTAAATTTCATTAGAATATATTGAATCGTTGCTTAATTAGCAGGTATTTAAGTTATGTGTTGTATGGGCGGTGCCACGCCCCTTGTCCAAGTATTCACATATTCGACACATAGCAGAGAAAACATAATATACTGCTCCATTCCAAATTTCATTAAAATATATCCAATAGTTGCTTAATTAGCTGTTATTTAAGTTACATGTTATGTGGGCGGTGCCACGCCCCTTGTCCAATTATGCTCATATTTGGCATAAAGCTTTGAAAAGTTATTATGCAACTTCGTGCTAAATTTCGTCTTTATTATTTAATATTCAATTCGAATTCAATTCAATAGTTACTAAATTACCTTGTAGACATATTTTGTGTTGTATGGGAGGTGCCACACCCCTTTGCCCAATCCCAACCGCATATAGCCTATGTTACATGTCGATACCTATAGAATTTATCCGGAAAGTTTCAAGAGAATCGGTACAGCCGTTTAGCCGTGATGCTCGGACAAACAGACAGACAGACAGACAGACAGACAGACAGACAGACAGACAGACAGACAGACAGACAGACAGACAGACAGACAGACAGACAGACAGACAGACACACACTCAGTTTTATAATATATATAGGGATTAGTATATATTTAATATTTATTTATTTAATTTAATAATTATCTCATCTACTTTTATATAGTACACTAAAATTTGGAGTTCACAAGTAATCATAAAGTCATATTGTCATTTAATCATATTTAAAAAAAAAACGATAGTTGTGAGCAAAAAAACTCTCTTACATCACAAATGTCGAACCTAACCTAATTCGTTGGCCCCGGGGTGCACGCCACCAATCGCGGAGGTAGTGATGAACGCAAATCAACGGTAGAAAGTAATTCTGTGGTTCACGAGAGCTTTGTTTCATTATTTTCAAGCAGTCGCACATGTATAATGCATTCACAAAGCTTCCAAAATCCTCTGGGCCCGGTATTCGTGTGCCCGGTGGTGCAAATGGCCATCTGGCCAAAGTTGATGGTCGAAAAAGTTTTGGTGGTCTCCTTTATGCATACAAAATAGTCCCAAAGTCAAATTTTCACAAATTCCTACAACTCTTTTGGCAATAATTTTAAAATGAGAGGAATAGAGAGTCGAAAAACACAGTTTGCTGAGTTGTATTGGTCCTAAAACTTTTTGTATGGAAAAAAGCAACAACATTTTTCCGGCTATTGTATATTTTTACAACAATATGACTTTATGACCAATATGGGACCTTTGTAAACTGCCTTAGTATGTAAGTCTACTCTTTCAACCTTCACCACCCATCAATAGTCAACAGGTGAAATATTCAAAAGTTTTTTCAATAATTTTATGAAGCAACGCCAGTGGTCAAAAGAAGGTGTCTGCAGGCATGCGAGTATGTCTCTTTAGGAGTTCGGATGCCTTCCCTCCCCGCTTCCAACCTTTACTTCTTTTTATATGAAACGGGACAAATAAACAGGCCTACGTCTGTCGCTTCCATGCGTATGCCTGCTGGCAGGCATGGTCGTAGAAGCGGAGTTGGATGGTGTCTTTTTAATTTCCCTCCGTTTCCTCGTTCTGACTCTATATTCGCCTTTGATTGGCTGAGCTAAAAATAGCCCAAAAAATTAAAGTTTTATTTTTCACTCATTGTAAATTAGATTTTCGGCATGTAAATGTTATATTTTATGATTCTGATATTACATTTTCGAACTCTTTAGTTCATATAAATTTTAATTTACTTAATTTAATTTACTTATACTAGAATTGAAACCGGGACACTTGGCTACTGACAAGGTGTGTGCGGCCTTTTAGCACGTTCGTCTCCTAATGGCATTATTCTACTATGATCTAACTGCGTATATTAGATCTTATGTATATTTTGTAAATGGGTGTTTTGAAAAGTATTTAAGCATTTTATTTTGCAAAATAAAAATAAAGAAAAAATTTTCGGTATATATAAAATTTCGGTATATATAAATCAATTTGCAAAATAAAATAAATTATATTCCTAAATATTTCCAAATCAATATGTGATATTGTTGGAAATTTGAATGTTTTAGAAAATTAAAGAGATTTTCTATAAATCAATCTGGAAATCAACTATTTTAATTAGATTGATTACTTAAATATTTCCAAAAATATTTGAATTCGGAAAAAAAATCCTTCTAGAGCGTAGGTATTCCATTTTATTTCATAATCTGAAAGAGATACGACAAAATAATGTTCCACAATATTGTGTTCCTTAAGAAAATATAATACTAATCAAACAATTCGTTCAAAAATTGTGGTTCTAAATCTGCTCAAAGCTTCGTTTTCACCATTTTTACTACAACTTAAAAACAAGAGCTGATAACTGCAAACCGTTAACAGATCTAAAATCAAAATACAAAAATGTATTAAAAAAAATTTTAAAAAATTAAAAAAAACCAAAAAAAAAATTGCCATAATCAGGATTTGAACCCACGATCCAAAAAACATAAAATATCTTCAAAATATTTAAGCGTATTGCGTAGCAAATCGATTGACGCCATCCCCTCTCCCTTCTAGCGCTGGCATACTGGCATGCCTCCGCTAGGAAGGAAACTCAGTTTTCACGATTTTTACTACATCTTAAAAACAAGAGCTGATAACAGAAAACCGAAAACAGATCTGAAATCAACGTTTAAAAATTAATTTTTTAAAAAAATTTCCGAAATCAGGATTTGAACCCACGATTCGAAAAACATAAAATATCTTTTAAATATTTAAGCACATTGCGTAGAAAATCCATTGACACCACCCCATCTCCCTTCTAGCGCAGGCATACTATCATGCCTCCACTAGAAGCGAGGATGGAATGTGCAATTTCTTCCCATAACAGGCGTGCAGGCATGCCTCCAGCGGAGAGTCCTTGCGAAATTTACTACTGGGAACACAATTATTTAAGTTTCGAACAACAGCTAAAAAACTATCTAAAAAAAAAAAACAAGGATAATGGTAGGGATAGTGGCCGCCGGATTTATTCGAAACCTGCCATACTCCCAACCATCATTCAGCGTTTTTACAGACAAGGAACAAGGATAATGGTAGGGATAGTGGCCGCCGGATTTATTCGAAACCTGCCATACTCCCAACCATTATTCAGCGTTTTACAGAAAAAGAACAAGGATAATGGTAGGGATAGTGGCCGCCGGATTTATTCGAAACCTGCCATACTCCCAACCATCATTCAGCGTTTTTACAAGGAAAAAAAAGAACAAGGATAATGGTAGGGATAGTGGCCGCCGGATTTATTCGAAACCTGCCATACTCCCAACCATTATTTCCAAAAAAAAAACTAGAATTCCATCATACGGCCAAAGGGCGACTTCATTTTTTATATTAACTTTTCATTCTCACCTCTAAAATTTGCAAATGTTAACCCAAAATTACATTTCAGCCATTAATCCACAGTTTTCATTAAAATCATTTTCAGCAGTTAATCAAAACTTTAATTTTATTTTTTTTACACTGTCATGTATATATATTAATAAATTATTGAGAGTTTATTGACTTATTATTTGTCTATTGCGATTTGTATTCCGAATCAGGCTAATTGCGAGATCATCAAGCGTGGAGGCAACGTGAAGGATAGCAAGTAGAGGAGCATGCTCAGCAAGGACCTGGAAGTCAAGTAAAGGTTGTAAATTTGGAGAAGTTTTCGTCAACGCCCGCAAGTGGCCAAATTTGGAGAAGTTCGTCAACGCCATCAAGTGGCCTAATTTGAAGTAGTTTTATCAACGCCATTGAGTGGCCTAAATCTGGAGAAGTTTGTCAACGCCATCAAGTGGCCAAATTTGAAGAAGTTTTATCAACGCCATTGAGTGGCCTAAATCTGGAGAAGTTTGTCAACGCCATCAAGTGGCCTAATTTGAAGTAGTCTTATCAACGCCATTGAGTGGCCTAAATCTGGAGAAGTTGTCAACGCCATCAAGTGGCCGAAATTGGAGGAGTCTTATCAACGCCATTGAGTGGCCTAAATCTGGAGGAGTTTGTCAACGTCATTAAGTGAGTTTTGTCAACTCTATCGAGTGACAGAAGTTTGCGGAATTGTCGAAGCCATCAAGTGGCCGTATCGTTGAATATCATCAACGCCACTGGGCGGTGCTACACCCCTGCTCAGATCACGAAGATCTCGGAGTGGAACCTTTCAACGCAGATCCTGGAACACCTCGACCACCTTGCATGCTCTACTACCCGCACGTTCACGCCTTGCTACGCCTACGCTCGCATTAGCCACGCTCCGCGCCTATTACTCCCCAAATCACTCTACGCATCGCAACGCCTACATCGCCATCGCTACGTATCTACGCACCGTGATCCTGTCAAGCATCAATCAACAAATTGCCAACGCCGCCGACCAGCTGCAACGCCACAAAGTCGACGACCAACGCCACTTTTCGCCCAACCCAATATCTAGTTGAAAATTTTGTTTAAAATTTCCTATTTTGAATTATTTATTGAATAAAGTCACTGTTATACTAAATTCTCTGAAAAATATAAATTTATTTCTGTACGAAGCCCTGGACATCCGACGAGTCCTTACACCAGCCTTTGCGACGTTACAACCATAACCGACCATACACGTGAGATAGAACTTCTAAAGAAATATATTACAGAATTGAAAAATGAGAATATAAGTTTGAAAGGGCTTAACTTTCATCATGTAAGCGGACACACCGCACTAAGTTTAGTTAGTATAGTAATTATTATAATAATTTTATATGTTACAAAAAAAGTATTGATAAGAAGAAGATTGGTGCCCGTAAGTTTGGTGGCCCCCGTCAGAATGTTCAAATATGAAATTATGAACACGTTAAATCTGCGGCGCGAAAGATTTAATTTATGGCATGTCATTAGACATGCTCACCTAAATAAATACAGTCCACTTATTCATAATGAGCTAATTTAAGGAACCTCATTTGTAAAGGGTTTTCCCTCAATATTGTCTACAATTTAGTGAATGACAATTTAATGATCGATTCTAAGAAGTAAACAAATACATCCCAACAATGTAACAGTTCGAGGAAGTACAATGATGAATGTTTCATCCCCTATTCTAAGTATTTCTAAGAAGGATATTGTAAGGAGTCGTACTTCCGCTAAATACAGTGACAAGCAGGTACACGAGGTACGCCGAATCACGAGCGTTCATAGGCTACCTACGTGAGCTAGAGTTTTAAGAAATAGTTTTAAACTTGTATATAAACCCAAATTTTTACGAATACGTAAATTTGTTTAAAATGATAATGACTTGTTTTTAAACACTTTTGCATATTTGTTCATAAAAATCCACTATCCAGTATTTATGTTCTTTTAAAGGAAAACAGCGAAGAACGTTTTTCAACGTCACGCCATGCCGCCAATCTGTCATTTTTGATTGACAAAAGTTCCACGCTAAGCTCCTCTTCTCTGCTCAGAATCGGTCTTAGGGACTTGGAATTTCAGAACTCATCATCTGATGAAGACGAGGACTCAACTAACGAGAGCGTACGAAAAGCATTTTTTGAAATTGACACAATCAAAGAGAAACGCCTTGATATTGATGGAGACTTGATGCTGTACTGAAACAGTAAAAGGCATACATTGCCATGGCTACGATAGCTTGCTTGCATCGTCCACACGCAGAGAAAAAACATGGTTGACCTGATCATATTTTAAGGGGACCATATTATGATTGGCGAAATGATTGCACCAACCATGCCATGATTGCATACTAAACATTTACATGATTGCAGCCAACCATTTACATGATTGAAAATAAACATGTAATGATTGCAGACAAAAATTTGCATGATGGTTACAATCATGTTAACCAATTTTTATTCAACTTTCAATTGAATTTCAACATCTACTTTTCAATTGTTTTAAATTATATTATTAATATTTCAATGTAATATTAGCTGATTGTTATATTATATTTAAGAAATAATAGTTCATATACATTTTTCTTTATTTACTTACGTTTGGCCGTGCCGAGATTTGAACCTGGGATACTTGGGTTGCTATCGAAGCGCGTTAGCACGTTTAGCTACTACTGCCTTGAATTTCTTTTGTTCTAAATGCATACATATACTAATCATATCGATACCTTAAAGCGTAACCATCCTATGTTCATTTTTCCCAAACTGTAGAAAACGCAAAACAAGTTTTGAAATAAATTTTTCGTTATTATTGCAGTTCTGTTTTCTGGGTCCAATATTTTTCTTATGTAGCTTAATCCATCTTTGGAGTGTTGAAAAAAAGTTTGAGTGAAAACTTGTCATGGTTTTAAATTAAATGGAATTCTTCTGTGACATTCAAATTTGTTTGCATAGAAAATTTCATTATTTTGAGTTCTAAGAGGCCCAACTATACTATGTCCAATACAATTTTCGGGACATAGTACAACTGCGCACTTTGAAATTGAATTTGTTTATTTATCAAAAACACAAACCAAAAAAAATTTATTGCTTGAAACACTAGATGGAGCAGGTGTATTTTCATATCAAACAATCAAATTTCACAGTTTGAAAATAAAAATGAAGGAATTTTAATGTGTCAAAAATCTAATACAAAAACCTTTTTTTTTTATTTTTATGGAATAAGCAAAGACAACAACTCAAAATTCGGACATTGCACATTTGGGCTCTTATTAATATTAAATATCCAATCATATACATTATTGCCTCTAGCATGTTTTTGGCATGGTTGGAATCTAATCATAATATGTTCTCTGAAATCATAATATGGTCTCTATAATCATTTAAATATAATTTACATGATAACCCCAACCAACTATGGTCTTTATAATCATAGTATTATTGTAGCAAGTAAATATGATCGCTGCAATCATGCTCCAACCATATTTTTTCTCTGCGTGCATGCTGTACCAGCAACACAAGTTAGTCTGGAACGATCCTTTTCAGCTCTGAGACGGATTCTTGGAGACTTGAGGTTCAATTTATCGAAAGAAAATTTGGCTGCAATTATGATGGTGAAGATGAACCCCGATATCGTACCCATACGTCCACTTTCCGTTCGCAGTGAAGAATCTTCAAGTAATTCTTAAAGGTTTGATAATAAATGCCAAAATCGTTCGTAACTAAACTGTCTATACTCCAATTTTCTTCAATATTTTACAGATTATCTTCTACTTTTTCATCTCAAGAGCTCTTAGATCTCTGGAATTCAAATGTTTTGCATTTCTCTATATTATTATAATAAATAAAAGCAATCCGTGCCAACTTTTTGAATTGGTTTGAATTAAAGCAGCTTTTTGAAAACGAAAACTTATTAAAATCGTACATAAGCTAAAAGTTGTTTGTCTATATTGTGCGTGTCTATTGAGTATAGTCTACTTTTTCTTGGTGGTTTCTTTTGACACACTTTTGCTTCATTCCTATTGCTAATTTCACCAAAGTACAATTTATACTATGAACATGTCTCGTGATTAACAATTTTCCCGGGCCGGGTGGTAGCCACGCATTTTTTCAAGATGTTAAATGTTGATGCCACGACCACATGTGTAAAATATGCTACCCTAGCATTCAAAGCTTAAGAGATGTATCAAATTTTTTGTTTTTTTAAGGAATTTTCACGGATAATAAGAATGTTTTTGTAAAAAGATGCGTGGCATGCCCACTTTTTTTTCATATGGTAGATTTTAGTGCTACACCCATATGTGCAAAATTTCACAATCCTAGCTTGTACAGTTTTTGAGATATATCAAAATGTGCTATATTTTGTGGGAAAATATATCCCACAAAATATAACCGTTATTTTTTGTGGGAAAAAATATCCCACAAAATTTAACCATTATTTTTGGTGGTAAAAAAAAAATTAAAATTTGTCTGTGGTTTTCTTTCAAACAAATACCATAACCGCTCAGTGTAGGGATCCCAAATTTTGGATTTATCCTTTTTATGCGCTAGAAGGAGTTGGTATTGAAAATGGGCGGGATCGGTAGACTGCCACGCCTACCTCCCATATAAGTGAAAACCGCGTTTTCACTATGAAAGGAATTGAAAATGTAATAAATTTTTTGGCAAGCCCATTACCTGGAATTGCAAGAGTACTTTTGTTTTTCAATTCCTCATTCACCAATTTGAAATGTGAAATTTTTGTTTTGGTTCAACATTAAAATCAAAACAACACATTGAACATTTTTTGTACCTTATTTGTTGCCAAAGTTAATAAAGGAAAAATAGTTGGAAAGAAATATTTTTTTTTTAATGAACAACAAATTATTAACAACAAATAAATAAACAGAAAATTGGTTTTCTAGTTTCTAAATAAGTAAATTTATGTACGCTATATCACTTGAGGAAATGTGCGTTCAAACAAATGTTTATTCATTTAGATGACAAAGACCACGCTATTGACAATTTTGTATACCGTACACCTCATGAGTATGGGTATATTCCCTTTGATCTGTTGTTGTAATCGGTCGACCTCATCCCTCCCATATAAGTGAAAATCGTGTTTTGTAAAATATGTAACCTAACCCCGTTAAAATAGTTCCAAACTTGATCGCTGGTTTCGAATTTGATGTAGAAATTTAAAAATTCAAGATAGCGGATACAATATGGCCTAGCAGGTGTCGGGTATATTTAAGTCCTCTTTGACCAACGGAAACTTCTTCACTTGTTTTATATGCACTGTTGAGAAATGCCGATTTAAATACACAGGTGCTGGGAAAGAGCGCAATGAAAAAATAATTGGTGTATTAAAATGAAAAATGGTTTAACATAAAATTGCAAAAAATTATAAATTGTTTCGAAAAAGCAAGAAGATGTATGAATGAGACGAGAAAGCAAATAAAACAATTAAAAACATTAGAAAAATTCTGAAAACCATAGCAGTCGAACAAAAATAAAATTTTCACTTTTTTAGATGGTCTACTTTTCATTTAATAAATTGGAAATGGAAAAAATATATTTTCTAATAGCTAAAAACTTAACAACTTTTTTTAAAATGTGATTTCATGATAAGTGCTTGTTAACATAATTTCGAAATTCAGATTTTGGTAATTAGACCATTTTCACTTTCCACGCATCATTTGTAAATAACAATGAACAAATCTAAATTTCTCTGTCCTCTTACCAGTCGCAAGCGTCAATGAAGTGAGAGTATTCATATGATACTCGCACTACTTGCGAACTGAATATTAACCCTTTCGGTATTATTGTACGACTTTCCAAATATTTGAAATTTTTTTGCCATATAGTTGCAATGCAATTCTACCACGACAGTTCTACTCGTGTCTGCAACGATGAAATTGGAATTCAACAGTCAAAAAATTATTTAATACATTTTTTTCAATTACTTTTTAAATTACTTTGAGGAATCGTAAATGGAATTGTTAACAAAAAATATATTTTTCAATTCTTTTCAATGGAATTGCAAAAAAATTGATTACATTTTCAATTCCTTTCATAGGAATCAAAAAAAAATTACATTACTACCAAAAAAGTTAATTGCATTTACAAAATACAATTCCTTGTAATGGAATAAAATACATTTACTTTTGAAATTACTTCTAAGGAATTGAAAAAGTAATCGATTCCTTCGCTGTGAACTGAAGGAATTGATTACTAATTAAAATTCCTTGTAATTTGTAATTGGTGGCAGCTGTAATCTCACCCGGTGTGATTCAACCAAAAAATGTTCAAGGACGCACTTGGTGGCAGATTCACCCAAAAAATGTCCCAAGACATACTTGGTGGAATCTGAAATCCCACCCGGCATTATTCAACCAAAAAATATATCAGGACGCACTTGGTGGCAGCTGCAATCCCACCCGGCATGATTCACCCTAAAAATTTCAAGGACACACTTGGTGGCAGATGTAATGCCACCCGGCATTATTCAACCAAAAAATGTCCCAGAACGCACTTGGTGGCATCTGAAATCACAACCGGCATGATTCACGCAAAAAATGTCCAAGGACGCACTTGGTGGCAGTTGTAATCCCACCCGGTATGATTCACTGTTGTGTTCTTATTTTCCTTAAGTAAAATAAAGGACACAATTGTTTAATTTTTTTGATTATATTATTTATTTATCACACTGGAGGGTCCCGTAGGAATCGCAGTGGATATTTTTTCTTTTACTTATCTCTTTTTGAAAATTACTTATCTCTAGTCGTTGTTCCAGGCACAAATCATATTTGCCTACGCTGCATTCAGTAACATCAATACATTGTTGGCTGACCAAATTCTTGTAGCAAACGTTATCGTGTAACACTGCAATGCCATCGCTGCGTCCAGCTTTGGCTGTTGATGCATATACAAAAACAGCGTTTGCATTCGTTTCAAACCGTGGGACATAATTTGAGCTTGGAAGACATTTTTGGATTAGTGAATGTGGTGAAAATCGTGTGACTCGATTTAAATCACAACATTCCCTAACCCTTAAGGAAAGAAAAAATTAGTATAGACAAATTTTCAATTTGTCAATACCAATTTTTTCTATTATCTATTTTAATAGTATTTCTCTTTAAACCATTTTAGTAGTGTTTTTCTTAACCCATTAATGACGAGAGCGAAATAATACGAATTTTTTCAAGATTTTTTCAGGATTACCTAGAAATGACCTAAGAAACTAATTCCAAACTTTTTTTTTTTGGACCCCTTGCGGTTTGCCCACCCCTGCTTGTTACCATATGGTAACGCTCGTCACAACCCTAGCAAAATTACCTAATTTAATGTGTAAACATTTTTTTTGTAAAAAAATTAAAAATCGACCATTTTTTTTAATTTTTAAATTTTTTTCAAAAAAATTTAAAAAAAAATGTATTTAAATTCAGGATTATTTTTGATTGGAAAAGTTTCTTTAGCAAAGTAGCTTGTTTTTGAAAAAACACACATTTTTGCATCCAAAAAAAAAATTTTTATAGCCCCCAGAAAAAAAGTTAGAAAAGTAGGTCAGTTTTTAACTAGGATTTTCTTGATAAGTGTCCTGGTAGTCATCATATATACCTTTTCAATGGCCATCAAGGTGATGTTCTGTTTGGGTAGCCACTCAAAATAACTACAAAATGTTGGCCCTAATTACCAGTCCGCATTGTATATAATATGTATAATTCCGTACACCAATAATAGTGCTCAGGTTTTCAATAACATTAGAAATATGTTCATATGAACTGAAATTAGAATTTCACATACACAAGTTACATGGCTGTAAAAGAGGTGTTCGATGAAGACCATCGGCAGTACCTCCTTCATCTTCCTCCTAATCTTCTTCTCCAGTCGAGGAAAATTGTGCTCGCCAAAATGTCTTCATCTTAATGTAAATTTGCTAAAAAATAAGTGAGTAAGTTTCAGCCGGTCGAATTGAATCTATATATGCCGTACACCTTTCCATCTGATACCTGGTCGCCATCTTCCGCTCATTCCACCGACGGTACTCACAGCACTATGTGCTCCATTTTTTAGATGTAGCATTTTTTACATTCATAAGCTCGGCATGACCTAGCCATCATGATGTCATGTCGTGATTGGGGTATTGCTCAAATAGCTTTTGCGGAACTCACCACATTTTATGGAGAATTTTCCTACCAGAATTTTCATGAAATTGGGTTACATTTGTTACTACTTTTCAATCATCCCCCACGGTCGCTACTGAGGTGCGATTTCTTAGAATTATATGTCAAAAGAAAGATCTAAGCATGCTTTATTAAAATCAAAAAACAGATTAGTGATATTTGTTCAAATATTTTTTTAATTGAATATACCGTGGAACGCTATCAGCGTTACCATATGCCATATGGTAACACTCGTCGTGAATGGGTTAATACTACTTTTAATAAGGTTTGTCTTTCAAATATTTTTATTTATATACATATATATATATTTTTTTTTTAATTTGTATTTTTATTTATTTATTTATTTTTTTTGTTTAAATATTTATTTTTTTGTTGTTGTTTTTTTTAATTTTATTTATTTTCTATTACATGGAAATAGGAATACAATCAAATTTTAATTACCAAAATTATAACATTAATTGTAAAGTAAATTTTACAAGATCTGTGAAATTATTAAAACATTACCAATTTGTAATTTTGAAAAATTATTACTAAACCATTCTTTATTTGATGATTGTACAATAATACTAAATAATTTAAAACTAAAAGAACAAATTACTAACTAGAGTTAAAATTCGCTTTAACCGAAAAATCTACAAATTATTTGTACTTTAAAGTTTATAGTATGTTCACATTACCCCAAAATTGTGCTTCGGCCCAATGTGAACGAATAGTTGACGTATAGTTGAATGGGATTTTTTAGAAACGTTGCCGAACATTTCCCTATCACTAAAATTATTTCTTATGGTTTGCGTTTCATGTGAGCGAAGCTTTTCAAAGCTGAAGCTTATTAAAACGTATTTTCGATGGGACAGGCACGAGTAAGTAGTAACTTTTTGATACTTTTTTGTTATTTATGTTTTTTTCTATTTTATGTTTAATATTATGTGTTTGTTTAACTGCAATGAATGTAATGCATTGCCGCTATAAACCGAAATGAATTTTTTTATTGGGGGGTGTGGTATTGGGGTGACACCCTCTGATCCGCCCCTGGTGACACCCACCCCAGGAACGCCACTGCTCAATAGTAGTACACTTCGTTCTTATTTTCGATATAGACCATATTTGATGGTTCCACTTACACGTGGTGTTTCGATAGTTGGACTGGCTCCAGCAGTTGATACTATGCACTTTGTATGATTTAGTGACATAGTCTGAACTGGATAAGGTGATCAATGTACTCTTGCCGTTGCCAATTATGATTGGTCTCGTTGGGGTGAGCAATATTCAGTGGCCATTGTATCAGTGGGACCATCCTAGTGGTTGGCTTGTCAGTGCAGATAAATGCGTCGACTTCGTATACTGCGGAACGATATGAAGTTGTAGTTTTCATGGAGTATTGGGCTTCCTGACATACCTCCGCCTCACTTTAAAACCGAAAACCGGATAGTCGGTGTAGCCTAGCCGATGATCGTCTGATCCATGTTCGTCTTGTTGATGATCGCCTTGTCGATGTTCTTGCAAATCATTTGAACACACGATCTTCGTATGAGAGTACCCAACATAATAATATTAACAATATTATATAATTCTCGTATTGTATATCGACTAAAATGAATCTGATACATTTTAAGACGTATTATTAAAGTAAAAAAAAAGTTGTCTCATCGATGTAACATCAAGTTGCCGGAACTTAGGTAGAAATACCGTAACTGCTCAGGCATCTTGAATTGCATCTAATACCATGCTTTTCTGGTTAAACTCCATTGTGAATTTAACCAGTTTAGCATGTTTCTTCCAACTAAAAACCGTGTTGGGTTTGGTGAATATAAGATTCTTATTTAAAACTCTGAAGAAGTTTCTTTGTCATACAAAATATTACAACAATGTAATCGTGACATTAAAGAATTATTGAACTGCTACTTGGGTCCATCTTTAAAGAAAAAGATAATTAACATTTCATCCTGCAGATATTAACAGACTGGACAATTCCACATAAATTGTCAATTCGAGAGTACTATGGAAATATCCGACAAATACTATAAATATTGTGCGAAAATTCCATGTAAACTCGATTGCCCACGGAATATTTCTCATAGAGCAATTTGATTGCCCAGGGAATATTTCTCATAGAGAAATTTGGAAAAATTCCGAAAGATTCTAGACTCTTTCCGGAATTCTCCCCAATACTCAGAAAAGCCAAGAATCCAATCCAGATTACATGGTTGGACATATAATACTGTTTACCTAGCGACTACATACGATATCCTTTATACCAAATTGTTTGGTTACCCCTGATATGTTACGGTCGACGGGAACAGATATTTAGAATTCTATAATATGACGATTATGTTAAAAACAATCGTGTCACTCGTCGGGTAATGCTTAAATGTATTATAAATGTTAAATGTTTAAACTTATAAATCCATAAGTGTTTAAACGTTATATATATAGTAATAGGCCACCTACCGGCCGCATTATGCCGCGCAACAGTAAAACACCCGAAACCGATATCCCGGCTGAGAAGGATTATACTTGGACAATGCCGTGGATAATGAGTACAATGGCAGAGTTATAATCGTACATGCAGAATATTACCAATACTTAACGCTCTAGTTAAGTACGACCGGTGCTCATTGCTGAACGCTGATAAAGCTGAAAAATGAAAAGAATTAGAATATTCAACAAAATATTCCTCTAATAAAATTGTTTTCACGAAGCAGTGAAAAGAAACATAATTAGAAATATAAAAATAATTTTAAGAGTGCAATTTGCTGAACGACCCGCTTTCATGGAGGGACCTCATTGGCAGCGGCACTAGCTTCGAAGTAAACACCAACCTTGACGAGGGCTTTACCAACGACATTTTCGAGGATGTACAGTCATATCCGGCACTTGAGTTAGATTTTGATATTTTAGTATGAGTTTATTAAATTTCTACTTCTGGCACTTGAACCAGAAATTGACTTCGCGAACACTGTTTTAATTGCGATAGAATTAATAACGTGAACGTGGGCTCCGATAATGATGACAATGACCCCGGAAAACTCAGTGGATCGCTAAGCGCTGGACCACGTTTGGCGCCAAAGTGATCGTCAAGTTTTAGCGTGGAACAAGTAGGATACTTTTTAGCGTTGCACAAATATATACGAGCTAGAATACTTTTTAGCGTTGCAGAATTTAGCAAACCTCCGATGAGTACATTGTGTGGGCACTGGACTCAGGCTTTCCGTTCCAAATCAAATCAATTTCTGTACATATATATAAATTTATGTACAGGCTATATTTTTGGGCCTGGCAGGAAAAACTTAACTGGCGCCCGTGGCAGGGACCGGTTCTGTTAGTAGGTTGCCCACAACTGTAAACGTGGACAATTAAAAGAGACAATATAGACCTTCCATGATCGTTTCCAGACTAAACCCTTCGAACAACTGATACAACAATTGATGTAGGTGAACGAGGACATTTACAAGAACTAAATATTAATTTTGGGAATGCTAAGGAATATATTTTAAATATAAATGGTAAAGCCTATTAATGTTTACATTGTTAAAGGTAAGCGACAATAACTTTAGTTGTACAACTTTAACAAGTTATTGTGTATAGCTTTTTGTTTATTTTTAATAGAAAGGATTGTGGTTACTGGGCCGTTAGCGGTGATTACCTCAAATGGTCCAATCCAGATAGGAGGAAATTTATTTTTCCTATTTTGGTTTTTCATGAGAACCTTGTCACCTGCTCTAAATTCTACGGAATTTAATGGGGTATCATAGGTCTTCTTTGAGTGCTCCTTGGCTTTCTCTTGATTTTGTCGAAGTATCTCATGAGTTCTTTGCAACTGGTATTTTAATACTTTTGATGGATCATCTATGTTGTATAAGGGTGCACATTTTCTTTTCAGGTTGTTTGGCATTTCGAAGTCAAAACCGTATAATGTTCGGAACGGTGTTTGTTTTGTTAATGTATGTACAGTATTGTTATGTACATGCATTGCTGCACTTAGCCATTGATCCTAATTTGAACCATCTACCTTGGCAAAACTGCTCAAATATTCTGCTAAAGGTTGGTGACTTCTTTCCAAATATCCATTAGCATTGGCATTTTAGTTAGTCTCGAACTTTTATTTATTTGTCATTTTTTACAATTTTTCACGTATTCCTTGATTTGTTTTTGCATTCCTTTCCATTTGTAATCTTGCCTTATGTTTTTAGTGTGCCCTGATGTCTCCCTAAAGGTAGGTCATGAAAATCTCTTATAACAGTTTCTATTGCCTGTGGGGTCTGTGAGTATTTGTATTTCTTTCGGATTCTCGGGACCATCTTCGTTTTTCTGTTGTGTTGCGGTTGCTGCTTATGCTGTATCGATTTCCAGCTCCTTTGCCCTGGATCTAGTTTGCACCATTATTATTTCTTTATTGATTTGTGGTACTCTGCTGAGCGCATCCGCATTCAAGTTTCGTTTTCCCGGTTTGTAAATTATCTCGAAATCGTATTCGGATAATTTATGCCGGAATCGAGCTAACCTTGACGTTTGATCTTTTAAATTTGCTATTCCACGTAATGGTTGATGATTAGTATAAATTTTGAAAGGTCTGCCTAGGAGATATGCCCTAAAGGTTTTGGTTGCCCACACTATCGCTAGAAACTCTTTTCCTATTGTAGAGTAACGTTTTTCTGCAGAGTTTAGTGATCTGCTTGCGAAAGCTATTGGTCGGTCCTCGCCTACTTTTCCTTGAGACAATATTGCTCCTATGGCTTCCCCACTGGCGTCTGTTGTTAGAAGAAATTCTTTTGTAAAGTCTGGATAGGCTAATATGGGTGGAGAGGTGACGACCTCTTTTAATTTTTCAAATGATTTTTGACAATGGTTTGCCCACTGAAAATTAACGTCTTTTATAAGCAAATTATTTATTGGGGCGGCAAGTTGGGACATATTTTGTATAAATTTTCTGTAATAGTTCACCAGACCTAAAAATGCTTCACCATCATTTTTAATTTTTGGAACTGGAATGTTTTTCACACATTCCAGTTTTTGCGGGTCCGGCAAAGCACATTGTTCTGAGCACTTGTGGCCTAAATAAACTATCTCCCGACGTAGGAAGTTACATTTTTCTGTGTTCAGTTTTAAATTGTTTTCCCTCAGCATGCTCAATACTTTTCCTAATCTTTTTTCATGCTCCCCTAAGTTTTTCCCGTAAACTACTATGTCGTCTAAATAAACACAACAATCAAGTCCCTGTAATCCATGTCAGGTGTTGGTTCATTAGTCTTTGAAAGGTTGCTGGCGCTCCTGTCAATCCTTGTCAATTCCTTGTCTGTTTCGTCCATTAAAACTTGGTGGTAACCCATAGCAAGGTCAAGGGTAGAGAAATATCTGCTGTGTCCTAGTTGATTAAGAATTTCGTCTATTCTTGGAATTGGAAATACCTGTTTTATTGTAGCTTCGTTTAACTTTCTGAAGTCCACCACCAGTCTCCATTTTTTGTGATCGTGTTTCCCACATTTTTCGGTACTAGTAGTATTGGTGAATTTCAAGGAGAGGTACTTGGTGTAACTACCTCCTTTTCTAATAATTTTTGCAATTGTCTATTTATTTCCTCCCGGTGGACATGAGGAAGCCTGTATTGTTTTTGATTGACAGGGGGTTGGTCTGATTTTGTAAGAATCTCATGTTTTAAAACATGAATATACGGTAACTTATCGCCAGGTAATAAAAATACATCGTGGAAAGATTCACATATATTTATTATAGAGGATTTTTTCTATTCATTTAGGATCCAGTGGAGCACCAAGGATTTTTTTTCGGGGGGGTTTTCAAAAATTGTTAAATTTAGAAAATTATCACATGATTATTCTTACTAAATTTATTAACTACTTTGAATTAGATAAGTTAGTAGCTAGTGAGTATAGGTAGCAGCTAGAATTTAATCCCGAAAGGTTTTGGCAATCCCTTGCTTTCTTTCTTGCATCTCGTCCTCAGGATTTTTAAAATATTTTTTTTGATAAAAAGAAAAACGGATGATGTAAGTCTTTTTTATGCAACAGAGGACAAAAATAACTTCTAACTTCTATTACACCGTTCGACACCAAGAAGGATATAAACACAGATGACGATATGACGTTTACCGTTAGGATCGCCATTTTGTCGTGACGTCAGCAGATACTTCTTGTCACACGAACAGCTCTTCTTTGTTTACGTTGTTCTGGCAGCCAACGTTGCCAGAAAGATCTGAATTGAATCATTTCCTGCTAGAGTGGATTATTTCGCTTAAAGCCCAAAATACAATATCGTGTCGACAGAAGCAGTAGCAGTAAAACTACGATAAGTTCTTAAATGTAATTTTTTTACTTGTTTTGAACAAAAAAACCGATCTGCATTTGTCCATACTAAACATTTTTGCATTTAAAATTTTTTGACTTACTAAATTTGGCGTCAAAAACGTAAAATTATTTTTTTACTGAACTTTTTTTAAACATGAGCGCGAACAATTAATTGACTTTGAAGCCGAAACTTTGGACGAAGGTTTAAAAAACATTAATTAAAAACAATGTGAAAATATATGTATTTTTAAAATTTTTTCGTTTTTTGGGAAACCATAAAAGCGTAAAGTTGTTTGTCCTTTAACGCCGATGTTGTTGCAACTGAACACGGAGCACCTCATTTTCAAAATTTTTCAAATTATTGGTTGTTGTATTTTTTTTGGGAACACATACGAAATTTATTTGCAAATTAATTGCCGAGTTGCAGAATATTGTTACCACTTAGCTAAAACAGTTTTCCCGTAACAATATGGGTATTTATTTAAAGTGGGAAATCCTTCGAAAACGCGCAGTTGCTTAAAAGAACTGTCAAATTTCATATATTTTCTGAATTTTCATAGAGTGAATTTTTCTCTACAATGAACAAATTTTTTAGCAGCAAATTTAACTTTCATGCGTTTTGTCTCTATATTATGAATTTTTTCAAACAATGGCCCATATTCTTAGTCAAATTAAGCTTAGTACTCTACTAAGTTAACAGATAATACACTGAATTGACAGCTGCTAACCTGGTACTAAGGTTTAGCAGCTACTAAATTTGACTATGAATATGCGCCAATGTTTCTAGTCTAGCGTGATGACTTTACATCCTATCGTAAAGAGTTTACATGTTTTTACTGGTATGGTTTTCCTCTATCAAATGCATATTTCAATTTTGGGAACTTTTATATGCAAGTTAATACCCTACATTACTATATAACGGTACTCCACTTTAGCTTTAAATTCATCTCTAGTGGAGTCAGCGAATTACAATATACATAAAGAATCTACATAGAAGGTTCTGAAAAATTTCATATTAATAAAGAAATAAGGAGAAGCTTCCAGAAACCTTGAATTTCACAACGACGCTTCTCCATTTCATCATCTTCTTTGTCTTTGGTGAAGAACATAGAAATTGGTGTTGTCAGCAACTTAATACTTATGAATACCACTGTAGCTAGAAGAAAAGGTTTAGTCGTCAGCAGATTATAATACTGAATTTTCTAAAAATAATGTTTGTATTAATCGAATTAAATCGGTTTTTTTCGAAAACCCGAAAATACCCGAAAATATCCAGGAATACAAAATTTTTGCATGGGAAAAATGCAACATGCAAATATGCGATTTAAACTGTTTTAAGAATTGATCCAGAAAAACCGGGAGACACGTACTCTTTTTTAACCCCCTATAACATAATCTAACATAATATTTCAACTTTTTCTTCATATGATGTATTTATGATGACTTAAATTATTCGTAATTTCAGACTCTCCCTTTATAGTAACCTCTGTTACCACATTGGTCTTTAGTACGGTTGGCCCTGCTTTTACTTTAATTTTGGGTCCCTGCTCGTTTCCCAGTTTTGCATCATACTTTTTCTTTGCAAAACAGTCGGAAATTATGTGCACTTTTCCACCAAAAACAAATAATTTTTTTGTTTGTTAAATTTTTTTTTCTACTGTTCTACGCCTCGAGTGTGCGTCTATTTCGTTACAGAACGAACAAGTCCACATTTTTTCCCTTCATTATTTGGGCATTTTGTGGCTTGGCTATTGGGGTTATATATTGTCGCAATCTGATCTGTCGGTTGGGCCGTGGTGCAATGTAATGTGCTCCCTGCGGGGTGCCAACCCGTTGATATTGTTGCATTATCGCGCTTTTATCTGAACTTAATTTAAAAAAAAAACTAAAATCAAAAATTCTTACGCCATAATTAAAATCCCTAATTGCCCGGTAGCTCAATCGCGACGCGTGGAATTGGAGCCGACCCTCGCGGTATAGTAACCCCGGCCGAACGAAACACACGAATACGCGCAAACACGAAAACTAAACTTTTCAAAACCTACTCTGAAATATACACGTATACGAAAACCGCAAATAACCGAACGCGAAATGGAAACGAAAACTCACTGACACACAAAACGGAAATTTCTCAAACGAGAGTATTTTAGAAAAAAAAAATACTAATGACACAAATTATGTTTTTATGTGAACTTGATTTATGGGACCAGACCGACCTGCCTGAAATCCCTCGCACGATTCTTTACAGAATAAATTACCCAGCTGGACTTCGATAAAATCGATGTCCAGCAACAACTTGGCTCAGGTGCGGGACGCCACAACAAAATTGGAAGGGAAAGGGGAAAACAGGACCACAAAACCGACGGGGACCAATTCCACTATTAAAATATCGAAACACCAATGGCCGAATGGCCACAACCGAGTTGAATAAACTAAATGGCCGACTGCCACAGACCAAAACACCAAAAACACTTTTGCCACCCGCTGGTGGAAATAACACCATCGCGGAAAAATACTCCCTTCGAAAAATATCTCATGCCTCAGCTCCACGACCCAACGATGGTCCTCAGCAACCACAAAAACACAATTTAAGAATCTAATTTAAAAATGAAAACCACAATCTTTTTTTTAAAACACTCTTCCAAATTAAAATTTAAATTAAAAAAAAAAGTCGCAAGTCCACTAAAACTGTTCGCACTCTTTACCCTTGCTAAAAAGAACTAAACGAATCTTGTCTATATGAACGCATATATGGCGCTCATTTTCCACTCATGTATGTATAGGCGAAAGCATAAATGTCGACAGATTCCCCTAAATCAAACAGGTTCAAAGAGTACAAAAAGCTTTAGTCTAGTTTTTTTCCACTTTTAAGTCCTTTTAGTGGCGGCCGTGGTGCAGTTGGTTAAAGGGCTCTGCTGTGTCACGATCGGAAGGGATGAGGTTCAATCCCTACCCGGGGCAGGTCTTTCAATAGTTTCCCATGTCGACACCGCGTCTTTAACCAAATCCTCGAATGTATTTCCCTGTATATTCAACATGTGCACTGAAAAAAAAGACAGCTTTAAAACCAAGTAAATTTGGTGCTTGATTAAAGGACAAATTTTTTCCTTAATTTAAGGAATTTTTCCTAATTTTAAGGAATTATTCTTGAATTTAAGTAAAAGTACCATAAAACGGAAATCACCGCCTCTTTAAAACAAATTTTATCAATTGTGAGTAAATTTGAACTTTATTTAAAGAAATTCGTTTTTAATATAGGAAAAAAATATTTTTTTTAGTATACGTGTCCTCAATTCTAGTATTTATTTCTCAATTTTTATAAATATTTTCCTATTTTAAATTCAAAGAAAATTGTACTTACTTTTAGTAAGCATCTTTGTTTTTAAGAAAGATATTTTTATAAATTGAAAGTAAGATTCAAGTTTTTTTTAAGAAGTGAGTATTTCAAAATAGAAATTGCTAAAAATAGAATTGATTTAAATAATAAAAAACAAATATTTCGCATAAATATAAATTTTTGAATACCCGTGCGGGAGTTGAACCCGATACCTTTTGATAGTGAAGCGGAGGTCTTAACCACTGCACCACAGCAGCTGCTGATTTTACTAATTTTAGTAAATTTTTACTTTATTTAAAGAAGTTTGTTTTTAATACAAGGAAAAAAAACTGTTTTGTATACGTCTAATTTAGTTTTCCAAAATTTTTAGAA
The DNA here is from genome assembly GCA_951394025.1 of Heteromyza rotundicornis. NCBI lineage: Eukaryota > Metazoa > Arthropoda > Insecta > Diptera > Heleomyzidae > Heteromyza > Heteromyza rotundicornis. The sequence continues at coordinate 41,958,287 of OX596011.1, forward strand.
ATTTCTAGAAATAGAATTGATATAAATAAAAAAAAATATTTGGCATGAATATAAATTTCTGCTTGTCCCAGGCGAGAGTCGAACCTGATACCTTTTGATCGGGAAGCAAAGGTCCTAGCCACTGCACCATGGCCGCCGCTGGTGTGAAACGCAGTGAAAATTAGACGCCAACGCAATTATGCTGTCTATAGCACAGTCTGTTGATTGGTCTTGTCATAACGCCAAAGGTCGCAGGTTCGAATCCCACCGAAGTGAAATCGTAAGTACATATTTGTTATATCTATAAATTGTAAATTTAATTTAAGTTAATAAAATGAAATATGATTTTAAAAAATATAAAATAAAAAGAAAATATAAAAAAATGAACAAATACAATAAAAAAAAAAATTTTTTGAGAAATTTTTGTCTTAAAAACGAAGAAAAACTTCTTAGAATTAAAGAACTTTTTACTAAATTCAAAGAAATATTTCTGTTATGAAAGAAATAAGTATTAAATTTTAAGTCAAAATATATACTCATCTTAAGTAAAAGTGTTCCCTAATTTCAAAACTATCATGACTTTAGTGCTGTTTCATTCCCCTTTTTTCTTTGGATTAAGGCATTTTTCCTCAACTGGAGTACACTTTTTTTCAGTGTGAATCTTCAGGGTTGCATCCCGCAACCCTGCTTTAAACGTATTCATTGCGTTCTTTTTTATAACCCTTATTATTAACTTGCTTGGGGCGGCCATATATATATATATATATATATATATAAGTTAAGGGAAATAGCTGACATCGCAGTTCCCACACGAAGGGAAATAGCTGACATCGCAGTTCCCACACCTGTTGCCAGTTGCTTGCACCTAATTTAAGTCTACGTAATTTAAGTCTTATTTGTATTCTGTAATGTCAGCACTTTGCTGACTTGGTAGCTTGTCGAAAATGACTTTGGAGAATAAAGAGACAGATTAACTTCTGCAGCGTGTAGTATGCAACGTAGTAAGAAAGAAGGGTACACGGAGGGAAAAGCTTGCTGAAATCATTCGTTATAGGAATTAATTAAGTAAAAATTAGTCACGATATTGATCCATTAATTAGAAGTCAATAATCAAGAATTCTTAATCATAAGAACTGTTAAAAGTGAAAATCATAGTTTGTGATTTGTGTTTGCTTGATTTGTTCCACTTAAACATGAATTATGATTTTCCCTTTTGACATAATCAATGACAAGATGGAATAAATTGTGCAAACAAAAATCATAAATTATGATTAAAAATTCATAATTTTAGGCTTAAGTGAGAATAAATGAATCATTCGTAATAATAATTTGAGCACATATTTCCAATTAGATAAATTTAAATTTTTTTATTTGCTAATTTTTTACTTAATTATTTATTTATATTTACTTTTTTATTTGCCAACTTGCTTAGAATAATTTATAATAACTTTTTCACAAATTCAGTTTTCCCGGAATTCGAACCGACATCATCCTCTCCAGTCCGGACGCCTAACCGATTCGGCTACCCTGGCATTATTGTAAAAGCGTCTAAATGTATTGCATATTGCTCAGCAATTCATGACAATCAACCCAGTTACTCATAATTCATGATAACACGTGCAGTTTCATGACCTAGTTAATCATCAATTATTCTTCAAGAATAATAAAAAAAAATCACGAAATTCATAAACCCTTATCATAATGTATTCACAATCCATATGCATAGTTTATGTACGAATTTGCATAATTTGTGACTAATATTCACAATTAATGATTATAGTTAGTAATTAAGTAACAATAATTTTATGGACTCCATAATCGTAAATCATGAGCAAACATTTCTCTCCGTGTATGTTTGTGCAAGTGATAGGAAGCGGATGCATGACTGATTTCCGGCTCTAGCTCGTCGGCTAATGGGGTAGGATCTTGCATCCTATAACCTGGTGAACACGCAACAACACAGCAATAATTATTTAGTTGTGCATGCATCTAGTGGATGGTAAATAAAGAAAAAAAGAAAATTGAAACTATATCGGTAATTCAAAATCAAGCACTTTGGTGTAACCTTGATGTTATTAGCTACACTTGCCCACCCATCCATGATCAACAAAATGGAAGCCATCCTAAATAAAAATATTTTATTGATCCCTATCCATACCACAGCACAATTTACGACCACATGCTAGAAATCAGAACCACCAACAAATTTAGGGATTCATTACACAAAATTGTTTATTCACAAATAAATGCATTATAAAAATTTTAAAGAAAATTATCTGTTATAAAAAATAGCTCAACTTAAATTCAGCTGAAGTGACCAACCAAAATAACAACTCCAATAGAAGTTCCATACTCTAACAATTTTCTTAACAACCATAATATACTAAAATAAAAAAATTATATAAACCACAATTTGGCTAAAAGTATCTATAAAATACGTAGTTAAAAAAAAAAGCTAGAAAAAAAATCAAGAAAAGAACAAAATCAGAAAAAAAATTGAAAAGAATGTACTATTGCAACTTTATACATGCATGCAGAAATTATCGAATCTTTGTTCGTTTCTTTGTTTTGTTCATTTAGTCTCTATGTAGTGTTACCATACCAAAAAAATAAAAATTGTATTTAAATTACAATATTTTAATTAAAATCGAAATTATTATATTTAATTTAGGTTTTAAAAGTCGTATCGTTTCAAAAATCAAATTATTAAATTGTTTATGTTTTACTCGACATTTTATTTGAATTTAGTTTTAAAACATCATAAGAAATAATAGCAAAACCAAAAATAAACTTAAGCTCATTATTAGCAATTAACCAAAAGCAAAAGAAAACAAAAGAGAGACTTACTTATCGATTACTCCCACGATGAAAGATCTTTCATTGTTGTTGTATGAGTCGATGAGCTGAAAGCAAGAACTTTTGGTTTCGGTTGTGTGAGCGGGAGAGACAAAAGCTTTAAATAACGATTTGTAAGAATTACGACACCCTGACACTCGATAAAAAAAATGTTGTTATGATATGCTCTTTATATCATTTTTGAATTCTTTTTATAATTATTCTTTATCACTATAACCGATTTAACTCGAATATGAAATACTAATATTACTAATCATAACACTTCATAACTCTAGCTATGGAAAAGCAAAAATTAAAAACAAATAATTCACGTATTTTTTTCCAACGTTTGCTCTCCCATACTGAGTATTTCCATTAACACGAGAGAATAGGAATTCTTATGGATAATAACATAACCTCAATTCACATACATGCATGGATTTAAATTTTTTTATTTAAATAGACCACATATCCTTTATATGCTATTGATTGCTTTTTTTTTTAATTAGATTATGAATTTAAAATGGAAAATAAGGCACTTTAAGGATACTAAATAAGGTAGATTTTCGCGCACGGGGCTTTTAATTTATGGGGTGATTCTTAATTTTTTTCTCATTTTCACAACACAGACTTTCCTTTTCTTAGGGGTTTGAGTTTTTTTTTTTTTTTTAAAGGGGTTTCGGTTTTTCACTAGGAATTATTAAATATAAGATTTCCCCATCATTTTTAGTTCTTTTTGTTCTTTTTGTCTTATTTTAATTCACAAACACGCCGAGTCGAAATGATGCGATGCGTTGCTTCGCCTCCGATTGCCAAATTTTACTGCTAGCTCTAGAACATCTTCACTTAGTAAAGGCCTGGAAAGTGGCGGTCAATGTCAATTCAATGACAAAGGAAAGAGTACAGCCTGTACAATATTGCCAATTCAATATAAATTAGGTGCCAAATCTAGAGAGGATCATTATATTAATGATACATAAATTTGATTTGATTAGATATGAAAAATTGGGATTTACCTTTTCAGAAGTTGGCACCAATAAACAATAAAAAAAACAATTTATCCGAATTCGCCAGTCAATTGCTCGACAATCAAAATAGCCAAAAAAAATCTATAAAATGAATAAAACAGACTTTTCCGATATTCTACTTCTTTCTCTTTTTGGGTGTAGCTTACAAATTTCCACTTACGTTTTTGAGAGAAATGATTACGAAATTGCCAAATTGAATTTCTAAAGGGATTTGTAACTCATTGTTATTACAAAAAACGTATTTCAGAAAAAAAATTAGGTGTTTCTGAAGAATTAATAAAATTAAGAAATGTAAAACTTAATAAAATATTTCAAATTTTGGGAAAATGTAAAGTTTTAGGAATGTTTTTGACATACTTTATGTGAAAACGACTGAATAGAAAAATTTCTTAGGTATTTAAACAAATTTGATAGAATATAAAGAATTTATTTTAACTGCAAATTTGTAAACTGATAATGGCTGAATAACTTTGATTTAGCCGAATTTGACAATTGAACTTAATGTGGCGACGATTGAATAGGAAAAGACCGAGCTGGTTAGCTTCGCTGAGCAGGAAAGGTCGATTTTTAAGGTTGGCCTGCAGAATTTGTATCAAATTCCCACTAATTAAATGGCGCGTAGGAAATAGATTTCTCTAGTACAATTGTGTAACTGAATTTTTATGGAGTTCTGACACACAGATGGCGCAGATTGTGTATGACAAATACTTTATTTAAATTTTAAAAAGGAATAAAAAAATTGAAATCCTGTAGCTACAAGCACCCCTACAAGCGAGCAAGTAAAGTACTCGAAAAATAACTGGCGCCCAAACGTGGTTAGAACCAAATAAAAAATAAAAAACTGTTCGTTGGAGCACTTCTCGACTTCTAGCCACGTCCTGATACAAGGACACAAGTCAGCGGTGCATTTATACGGCAGAAAAACAAAAAAAAACATTAGTTGGAGCACTTCTCGACTTCTAGCTACGTCCTGATACTGGGACACAAGTCAGCAATGCATCTATACGGCAGAAAAAAAGCATTCGTTGGAGCACCTCGTCGTTGGATTTCTTTCCACTAGGACATAATAAGTGAACCTAAAACGTACCCACCAACAAAAACAACAAAAATCATAATTTTCTAAATCATCATGTATGCAGTTACATTGTAAGGAAAAAGGAAAATTTTTAAATTAATTTAATTTAGTGAAATAAGTATACTTAATATTAGTTTATAAATTAAAAATTCTACTTAAGAGTGAATCAAAAGTGAGAATAATAGACAAATTTTTCTTGTGACAGAATATTATTAACAAATTTTTTGAATCAAACGTGAAAAAAACATTTCCAAATTGACCTAAGTGACTTATAAATTTGCCTGCCGTAAATTAATTTGAAAAAAATGGAGGAGTTTATGAAATTCGTAGGACCAACTGTAGAGATTGCAGTAGAAACTGCTTGTGGGGCAATAGTGTCAAAGATGCCAAAGTTAATAGAGGAAAATAAGAGAATCAACGAGACTGCTCAAGTAAAATTGACGAATTAATACGACAGGTTCAAGCGGTTAAATTGTCTCCCTCTATTGAGCCTTACGTTCCAATTACAGTGCGGTCGGTCGTAACATGTCCTATATCGCTGGACCTGGTTAAATCCCTGCCAGAATTTTCAGGGGAAGCAGCTAGGTATGTTTCATGGCGACAGGCGGCTAATACTGCCATGTATCTTTATAAAAAGTATGAAAGGAATGAACGTTACTACCAAGCAGTAGCCATAGTTAGGAATAAAATAATAGGAGCCGCGGATCTTAACCTTTCTTCATTCAACACCGTTTTGAATTTTGAAGCGATAATAGCCAGGCTAGACCATACATATTCAGACCATAGACCTTTACACATATTGGAGAACCAAATGAGCATTCTTTGTCAGGGACGAATGTCTATTTCAGAATTTTATGACGAAATTGAGAAAGTCCTTACGTCCATAATGAGTAAAATTACTATGGAATATTCTGGGAACAATGATTTAATCAGTTCCATGTCAACAAAGTATCACTCAGATGCTTTGCGCATATTCATTTCTGGGTTAAATAAACCTCTCTGCCACATCCTTTTTTCGGCAGGTTGTCAGGATTTAACATCAGCACTTGCCAAAGCACAAGAGCTAGAAGCCAATCAGCATCGATATGCTTTTGCAAGAGCTTTCGAAAACAGATATGTTAAACCTCCACGAAATAATCCCCATTTTAAAAGAGTAGAAAATGAATATAAAAAAGGCAACGATAAAAAGTTACAAAAGCCAATACCTATGGAAGTAGATCCTTCATCTTCTAAATATCGCCATACTGCTAGACAACAAGCTTACGCGCCGTTCCATCGGCAACCAAATATAAATAATCTGGTTCAAAACCAAAACAACTTCAAAAGAGCACATGAGTCCGACAAGGCAAACTTAAATAAACAACAGCGAGTCAATCACATTGATCTAGCGCTGCAGCAGGATCCCGACCCAGCTGAAGACGTTGATGAAGAGTATGATTATGATAGTGAAAGTAACTTAACCGATTATGTAGATGAGATTAATTTTTTAGAGTAAGGTCGGCACTACCGTATGTGGAAAAGAGACTTAACGACAATGTTACGTTAAAAATCTTAATTGACACCGGTACTGCCAAGAACTACATACAAAATTTGCCACACTTGAGAAATATCACAATGAGTGATAAACCTTTCATAGCTAAAACTCTGAACGGGGAAAATAAAATTTCAAAGAAATGTAAAATACATCTATTTGGTATTACAACTAATTTTTTTTTAACTCCCTCAACTCAAAACTTTCGACGCAATAGTAGGTTACGATTTTTTGAAAACAATGAAAGCTAAAATTGATACTAACAAAGCGGTACTTATTCATAAATCGGGTATTGAACCTTTAAAATTCATCACATGCAAAGATGTAAATAACATTCAAATCAATGACGAATCAGTTCCAAAAAAATTTCAAAGTGAATTCCAAGAATTAATTAACAAACATATAGAGGTATTTGCGAACGAAAAGCAAAAACTGCCATACGCCACACAAATAAAAGCATATATTAAAACAGATAACTCAGAACCCATCTATAGCAAACCAAGACCTTACAATATGGCAGCAATGCCATTTGTTAATAAAGAAATAAAGAGAATGTTAGATGAGGGAATAATTAGACCATCGCGGTCGCCTTACAACACTCCCACACTCGTCGTTGGAAAAAAAGTTTCAAACGATGACGGCACCTTGAAATATCGCTTAGTTTTTGATTACAGAAAGTTGAATGAAAAAACAATTGCGGATTGCTATCCAATTCCGGAAATTTCAATGATTTTATCAAATTTAGGTCAGGGAAAATTTTACACCACTATAGACTTGAAGGCAGGCTTCCATCAGATCCTACTGGAAGAAAAAGACAGAGAAAAAACAGCTTTCTCAGTAAACAATGGAAAATACGAATTTTGCAGACTGCCATTCGGTCTGAAAAACGCGCCAAGCATATTTCAGCGAGCCATAGATGATGTGCTGCGACCAGAAATTGGTAAATGTTGCCATGTCTACATGGACGATGTTACAATTTTCTCTAAGAACGAACAATAACATTTACGAGACATCGCCAAGATATTATCCAAGCTCTACGAAGCCAATATGAGGGTTGCTTCAGAAAAATGTAAATTTTTCAAACAAGACGTAGAATTTTTAGGTTTTAGGGTATCCTGTGACTGTATTAAAACATGTCCTGGAAAAGTAAGAGATATTGTAAACTTCGAAACTCCAAAATCACTACGAGGTCTAAGGTCATTCCTGGGACTATCTGGGTATTATCGAAAATTTATTAAAGATTACGCATTAATAACGAAACCCAATTCTAACCAAATTTCTGAGAGAAAATGGCGATATCAGCTCTAAACAATCAAAAAATTTACCGATTCATTTTGACCAAGAGGCAGTTCAAGCTTTTAATAAAATTAAAAATATTTTAGCTTCGGAAGACGTTTTGCTTCTGTATCCGGACTATCTAAAACCTTTTGAATTGACAACAGACGCTTCTTCTAAAGCAATTGGTGCTGTACTAGCACAGCAAGGCCGTCCCATCACAATGGTTTCCCGAACTCTTAGTAAAGCAGAGGAAGAGTATGCCACAAATGAAAGGGAAATGTTAGCGATAGTATGGGCATTGCAAACTTTGAAAAATTACTTGTACGGTGTACCCAAAATTCACATTTATACCGACCACCAACCTTTAACTTTCGCAATGTCGGACAAAAATCCAAACATGAAATTAAAAAGATGGGCAGCATTCATCCAACTATACTCCCCGACTTTTCATTACAAACCTGGTAAGGAGAACAAGGTTGCAGATGCGTTATCCCGGCAGTTTATAAATGTTGTGACAAATTCAGAACTATTCATAGTGAAGAGTCATTAACAAACGTTATCCCCTCAGTTATAAACCCAATTAATAGTTTTAGAAATCAAATTCTTATTGAGTCAGCCTCTGAAAATAGTAAAAAAATTAAAACTCTTTTCCAAAACAAAATGAGACATACAGTTAAGTTTTCCACCGTACCTGACCTTATCAAAATTATGAAAGAAGTAATCAAACCAGACATTAATAACGGAATTCATTGCAATATAGAAACATTAGGCAAGATACAAAATGATTTAATTACCGCTTTTCCGAACATTAAATTTAAGTACACAAGCAAATTTGTACAAGATGTAGTAAACAAAGACGATCAAGCAGACATTATAGCTAATGAACATAATAGGGCGCATGGGGAAATCAACGAAAATTTCAAGCAGATAATTTCCGAGTACTATTTCCCTGACATGAAAAAAATGTTAAAACACTTCATCAGTAATTGTAAAATTTGTAGAGAATACAAATACATGCGTAAACCAAACAGGCACCCGGTAGGAAAAACGCCAATACCAACAGGGGCAATATTGCATATTGACATATATTTTACCGCAGGAAAGTATTTTCTAACATGCGTCGACAAATTTTCTAAATTTGCTGTGGTGAAAAATATGTTGTCAAGAAACACAGCTGATGTTAAATACGCACTAATAGAAACCATATCTCAATTCAACAATATCAAACAAATCGTTACTGACAATGAAGGTGCATTTACATCCAATGTAATTCAGTCATTGTTAAGAGACCAATTCAACATTTCATTATTTACTGTTCCAGCCCTTCATAGTCAAAGTAATGGGCAAGTGGAACGATTCCATTCAACACTAGCGGAAATAGCAAGATGTACCAAGGGTAGCACCACTGACATAGTTGAACTAATTTTATTATCGACATATAAATACAATAATGCTATTCATTCTGTTACCGGTTACAAACCAATAGAACTGCTGCACAACGGAACTGAAAAAATTAAAATAGAAGTCGAACAGAGATTAAAAGATAAACAGGAACGAGACCTAAACTACCACAATAAAGGGACGCAACCAAAAGAATTGCAACGGGGCGATAAAGTATATGTGAAAACAAACAAGAGATTGGGAAATAAATTGGGAAAACTTTATAACGAAAAAACTGTTCAGGCAGATCTGGGAACAGCTGTAGTGATTGATGGAAAACAGGTTCACAAAAATAATTTAAAATAATTCTGCAATTATAGGTTGCTACTTGGCACACTAGGGTCGGCAAAGATAATGGACTACTCTTCAGCCCTTTACATTCCGCTCCCCGTAGGAGAAACTGCGATTTTCGAAAACTTTATATATTTAAAACACGTAACTAATTTTTCAATGGTAGAAAAGGTCATTATTGATAATATAAATTTGATGACGCTACTAGAACATGAGAAGGAAGTACAACTATTACAGCAGGACGTAGATGAAATAGAACGACTAGTACGCATGTTGAAAGTGCCACTTAGATCGCGAAGAGCAATTGAATTTATTGGATCAGCAATAAAATTTATTGCAGGTGTGCCTGATCACCAAGATTTTGAAATTTTACAAGCAATGGAAAATGAGCTCATTAGAGCAAACAATAGGCAAATTGAAATTAATAAAGAAATTGAATTCAAAATGAACGAACTTACTGACCAAATTAATAATATGGACAAGAAAAACACAATAAATTCTGAAATACTAACAATGTTAATAGCACGTAAGAATAAAATTGTTATTGATAATCTAAAAAATAATTTATATAGCATAATGCTCGCTCATCTAAATATAGTAAATCCACTGGTACTTGATCCTGGGGAAATAAGATTAGTTGAAAATACCGAAAACGTTGTAACGTATATGAGCGATTTACTTAGTATTGCTGATGTTAAAATATATTATCAAAAAGATTCACTTATTTATCTTATAAAAATACCGCTGGTAAAGCAAATTTGTAAACTTAATGAAATAATTCCAATCATTCAAAACAATAGAATATTAAATTTAAAAAACAACAAAACCGCAAATTGTAATGAAATTTATTTTGCATTGAAAAATTGTAAAAAAGCTATTGAATATAATTACTGCAACATAAATAGAGACGATAAGTGCCTGCTCGAACTGCTAAATAACCACACTGCGAACTGTCCAACAACTTCAGCATATCAAGCATCGGAGATAGAACAACTAAGAGATGGCCTGATCATACTACGAAATGGGAATGCAACGGTAGAAGAAGATGGGCAAATTATTCATTTAAATGGCTCCTACCTTATAACTTACTCAAATTCAATCATCGTTAACGGAAAAAAATACGAAATAAATCAACTAACCGATATCATCCAGCTGCCAGCACCAAAGAAAACAAGCCTAATAGAAACTGAGTTTTTCGATGAAATATCGTTGCCACACTTACACAAGCTACACATCAGCAACATGGAAAAAATAGAAGAGGTCAAAGTAACATTGGAAACTAGTAGATGGATCTGGTACAGTGTCATAGCAATACTTTCGCTGACTATCATTATAATTCTATACATTAAACTCAAGCCTAAGGTGGTGCAAATCAAAACAGAGGAAATACCGATGAAAATGACAGAAACTCGTAAAGAGGCTATTCGAACTCGAATTTCCCAGATTATGAACGAGGACGTTCAAATTTAAGGAAAGGACGAGTTAAGGGAAATAGCTGACATCGCAGTTCCCACACCAAGGGAAATAGCTGACATCGCAGTTCCCACAGCTGTTGCCAGTTGCTTGCACCTAATTTAAGTCAACGTAATTTAAGTCTTATTTGTATTCTGTAATGTCAGCACTTTGCTGACTTGGTAGCTTGTCGAAAATGACTTTGGAGAATAAAGAGACAGATTAACTTCTGCAGCGAGCACGTAAAGTACTCGAAAAATAACTTATATATATCCTCAAATCTGCGGCGAGCTTTTTCATACACTACCACATGAGCTAGAGAGCTGAAATTTGGAACACTGATAGAACTCCGGTGACAATGCATTCTATTAAATTTTGGTCCATCAGAGGTGTAGGGGCATAACTTCCAATTCCTTCAAGCTACATTGATGAAAATTTGGTAGGTGAGTTCTTATTGACAAAATGAAATTTTGTACCCTTTGGAAAGGGGGATGTGGGGGCTACAAGGCTGAAATTTTTTACTTAGGTTCGCATTTGGACAAAAGAGTAAAAAAGGGGAAAAAGGGGGGAGAAAAAAATCTGCAATGATATTCGGAGGAAAGTACCCAAAAACCCTTAATTTTAAATCGAAATTGCTGAAATTAATTTAAAGGAAATTTTTTTTCTGCTTTTTAGACGGTTAAAGGGCTATATTTTAAAAAACTTGTTTTTTACTCTTTTTTATTAATTCATGTAAAATGGCACTTGTGCCTTCTTTATATTTTATTTCAATAATTTGTTCTGCTGTTGTTTTAGAGTATTTAGCCGCCTAGCATATTGACGGATTTCCTCTCCTGGCTTTTGCACAGTTTTTTGTACTTCCTGCCATACTGACTCTAAGGTTTTTGGCTTCAAATACGTATTTTTTAGAAGAATATATATCTCTTCCAATGTATTGAATGTCTTCGATCTAACTAGATCGAAAGCATCACCATGTAGCCTAAGTTTTATACAAGAAATAAATTTTTGAAAATCCCATTATCTAATCCCTGTGCTGCTACATCGCAGCCTTGGATAAATTTATATATGTCAGTTCGTAGGTCGGTGTTTGTCTCCCCCTGAGAATAGGGGTACCAGCATATTATCTGTTTTTTGCTATGTCAGATACTTCTATGTTTAGGGCTTTTTGAGTTTCCTTTGAGGTATTGTTATCAAAGCTGGGCATAGTTAATCGAGAATTTAACATAGTTAACCCAGTAATAGTTAATCAAAAATTTAACTTCGTTAAATTAAAAAGATAATTTCGTTGAAAAGTTAATTTCGTAAAAAGTTAAATTAAATAGTTAAATTTTCTATAGAAAAAAAAAAAAATTTTTGACAAAAAAAATAAACAAAAAATTTTAACTACATTCAATTGAATGCCTGCACTCACAGACCTTTTTTCGATTGGTTTCAGCCTTCTATATGCAAATTTGCTTTAAAAAATGATAAAAATTTTTATCAAAAGCGAAATTTCGTGTATGAAGGAATTACTTATATTCATATAAAGGTGTACAAATTGTATTAGAATATTAAATAATAATAATGAAACGAATGAAGTTTGGTTAGGAACAAATATCACAGGCCATTCTAAACACAATGGCGTTCTCAGTTTTTCCCCATTTTGAGAAATTTGAGAAATGGAAAATACAATGTAAACAACCTGACGATGTAAACCTCACGTGATGGCTGAGAACGCCATTGTGTTTAGAATGGTCCATTCATACATAAAAATATAATATAGAATACTTCGAAATATATCGGCAAGTGTATTTAATTGTTTTGTGAAATAAATTAAACGTATCAGTTCAAAAACAGTATGAATTCCAAAAATTTTTTTGTTTCATAGTTAACTTTGCTAGTTAATTGAAGAAATTTAGCTTAACTAAATGAAAAAGTTAATGGTTTTCGAAATTAACTGAAACGTTAAAAGTTACCCAAAAATTTAACTTCGTTAATTAACTATTAACTGATTAACTAGTTAAAGCCCAGCTTTGATTGTTATTATTAGATTTTTTGTTAAGGCTAAAGTTCTCTCTAAATTCTGTATTTTTGTATTTCCTTCTTCTATTTTATCTATTACAATTAATATGTGTCGATTTCAAAGATTCCTCTAGCAAAGCTGGTGAAATATTTTTATGTTGCAGCAATTTTTTTAAATTTTCATTTTCTAGTTCTAATTCAGTTATCAGTTCGTCCGTTTCCGACAATACCTTTTTGGTGTCTTAATATCTTTTTTCAAAAGCTTCTGAAATTCCCTGTGCCCTCGTTTTTTCTGCAACCTCCGTGTTAAGTTGGTGTTTCACTAAATCTTTGTACAATTCCAGTACTATTTCTGCTTCCTGTAATTTTTCTAGCTTCCTTCTGGAAAAAACCTCTTGCTGTATAGCTAAGAAATCCTGTCTTGAACTACAATACCTCTCGATTTCCGCCCACAACTCTTCAATAAATACTAATTCAAATTCGGTTGAGATTGCTGCCATTAATTGAAAATGTTAAATTACTTTTATTATTATTTTTTTTTTGTTTTATTTGGCATGTATCTAATTGACATGAACGATTTTTTACTGCTCAATTGATTCTCTGAATTACTAAAATTTAAAAACGTATAAATTGACAAAAAAAATCCATTCAATCTTTTTCTTTTTTTCCGCAGAGGTATTCATAATTATTTTATTTCCCCACACCGCTAAGATCGTTTAATCGTAAGAAAAATTGATGTGAACTTATCCATTGTTTTTCCCGCAGGGGTATTCACAAGTTCACAATCACGTAACCGCTAGTATTGCAATATTTGCATACTTTTGGACGAAACCTTCGTTCTCTCTTTTGATGCGGTCGCAAGTTTTTCGGCTCCACAAAAAAATCAAAAATAAACACGGAAAAAATACACCAAATTAAACACAATGTCCGCGAAAAAAACGATACAGTGGTCATCTCAATTTCGCACGCAGTCGGCATCGTCGGAGCCGCTGCAAAACACTAAAAAACAATCAAAACATAAAATATATTGCAAAAAATGGGAATAAAGCATTCCCCAAACAAATCGAACGCATCTCTCACGCCGAACTCAGCTTCCCGCTCACACGAAAGTGTAACAGATAAAGAAAGTGCGAGAGCCGCGAAAAATTACGTGTCCCCGCTTGCCACCAATAGCGATGACTCTCTTCATCAATCATCACAAAATACAACGCTCTCAAAGCACACTGTATCGATAGTGTTGCCAACTACTCCCGTTCAACAAATTATACACGGTGGATCTCTCACGCCTGTTCTCTCATGGAGTAAAGAATGTGCTACTCCAAACACACACACAGGTAACTCTGTTTCGCCTTTTGTTCTCGAAATTCCATTTCAGCACAATATGCAAATTCCCCTTTGCGTTACTCCCGCTCAGAACTTTACAAAAAAATTTGTCCATAAATCAAAAACAACAAAACTTCAAAGTAGCTCTATCTCTAGAGAGCATAATATAAAGGCATCGGCAGCGCAGACAGGCATTGACGCCTACTTCAAACGAAGAGGTTCCCATACCGGAAATATGAATTCCTCGAAAATGCAAAAGACTAATCCCAAAAAGTCTATTGAGTTAGGGCAAAACCGATTTGCCATTCTCGCCGAAACAACGACTTCAGATCCCATTCCGAAAGTCCAAAAACCACCACCAATTTACTTACGTGAAAAAAACTCAAATCCCCTAAAAAAATTAATTTCCCAAATCATTGGTGAATACATATTTCATGTAATCCCTATTCTCAAGGGAAGAATTCATGAAACTAAAATTTAAATCTATAGCGAGGCAAACTATAGAAAAATTATCGAATCCTTCGATAATTCAAAAAAGAGCAATTACACATATCAGTTCAAAAGCTCCAAAGGTCTCTCCGTTGTCCTGAAAGGCATTGACTCGTTTGTTGAATGCAATGAAATCAAAAGCGCTTCAATCGAAGAGCGCTTCCACGTTAAATCCGTTTTTAACATACAAAATCGAGATAAAATTCCCCAACCACTATTCCGAGTGGAACTGGAATTTGATCCAAAGTCCCTAAAAAAGGGGGAATCTCACCCAATTTACTCACGCCGAGGACCAATTCAGTGCCAAAATTGCCCAGAATACGGTCACACAAAATCGTATTGCACACTTCCCAGTGTGTGCATAATATGTGGCGATCTCCACCCCACAAACTTGTGCAAAAAAACTAAAGAGGATGCAAATTATAAAAAATGCAGCAATTGCGGTGGCAACCATACAGCAAACTATAGAGGCTGCCCCATCTACAAATCCTTCAAAAACAAGGCTATTCCCAAAGCTGATGTTTTCCCCCTAAAACAGGATTTAAAAAAATCTCAACAAATCCCTCACAATCCAATGTACCTACTTATGTAAATCCCATTATAAATCAAGGTAGGAAACACCAACGCCAGCGCTTTAAAAGAACAAAACTCAGTCCCCAAGTTCACGCAACCTGCTCCCCCTAGCAGTTCTCTTGAACAAACTCTGGAAGTGTTTATACAAAATATGCCACAATTTATGTCTGGTATGCAAAATATGATGCAAGAAATGATTAAAAATCAAAGTCTTTTACTACAACATCTCATGTCTAAACCATGAATGGTTTAAAAATATCATTTTGGAATACAAACGGTCTGTGTCTTCACAAACTAGAAATTCTCGAGTTCTTGAAAGAGTCCAGCATAGACGTTATGCTAATTCCTGAAACTCACTTCACTGAAAAACACTTTTTCAATCTACCAGGATATAGACTCTACGACACAAAGCATCCAAGCGGAAACGCTAGAGGTGGTTCCGCTATTCTCATAAAAATCAGGATAAAACATTATGCTCTACAGAATTATTGCACAGAATATATTCAAGCGACAAGTATTTCTCTCGATGAATGCTTAAAAGGCCTTACATTAACAGCTATATACTGCCCGCCCAGACACAAAATAACTGAGCAACAATTCCAGACTTTTTTCCATTCTCTTGGACCAAAGTTTCTTGTTGCCGGCGACTTCAACGCCAAACACACATATTGGGGCTCTCGCCTAATATCACCAAAGGGCAGCCTCCTGTTGAACTCTGTCAACAGACTCGGCCTTGACGTTGTCTCCTCTGGCACTCCAACTTATTGGCCAACTGACAGTCGAAAAACTCCCGACGTCATTGACTTTGCAGTATTTAAAACTGTAAAAAGGAGCCAATTGACTATAGAATCTTCTCTAGAGCTCTCATCAGACCATACGCCTACTATTATTTCAATAAAGTACATCCCAAGCTCTGAGGTCAACCCACCAGATAAATTGACTAGTAAACTCACAAACTGGCTCAAATATCGGAAGTATATAAGCTCTCACATTAACCCTAATGTGTCACTAAAAACGAAAAACGAAATAAACACAGCTGTTAGTAAATTCACACTTTTGCTTTCCCAAGCAGCTGCAGCGGCCATTCCCGGCCCAAATCCAAAATAGCTCAACTCGAAGCAATACAAAATGTACTCCAAAACATATAGAGCAGCATCTAAAAAATAAAAGAAAAATACGTCGTGAATGGCAAAATCACAGATCGCCCACCTTGGAAAAACAGTTAAAAGATATCACCCAAAATTTACAAAAACAGCTTAAGTGGAAATCCGAAAGAGACTTTCAACAACTCGTTGAACATCTCGCACCCACAAAATCAACAAACTACTCTCTCTGGGGAGCTGCTAAAAATATGAAAAAACCGGTACTGGCAGAACCTCCCATACGGCTGCCAATGGAAACTGGGCCAGAAGCGATGCAGAAAAAGGTGCAGCTTTTGCCAACCACCTAAAAACCGTGTTCACCCCGAACGTGACAACTGGACTGGACTTGATAACGCCCACAATGATGACAGAACTGCCATCAGTTGCAATAACTCAATTATTGCACATATTTAACGCAATCCTTAGATCATGTCACTATCCAGATGACTGGAAACTTTCTCAAGTTACAATGATTCCCAAACCTGGAAAAAATCCCAATAATGTGACTTCATACCGGTCTATAAGTTTGCTCTCTTTGTTATCGAAACTCTTCGAAAAAATTCTAATAAAACTGATTTTACCCAAAATTACAGAAAGAAATGTCATTCCCCATCACCAATTTGGCTTTCGAGAAAAACATTGTACTATAGAGCAAGTGCACCGCATTGTAGACTCAATAAAAAACAATTTCGAAAAGAAACAGTACTGTTCCGCTGTTTTTCTCGATATCACCCAGGCCTTCGATAAAGTCTGGCACGAAGGACTTATTTACAAATTACAGCATATTCTCCCCGCAAATATGCACTGCCTTCTCAGAAACTATGTCACGAATAGAAAATTTGTGGTAAAATATAAAAGCTTTACCTCCCGAAAATACGAAATACTGGCCGGAGTACCACAAGGAAGTGTCCTTGCGCCCCTGCTATATATTCTCTATACTGCAGATATGCCCAAAAGTGATAAAACTCTCATATCGACTTTTGCTGACGACACTGCTATCCTGTGCTCTCACTCAAACCCAGACATGGCAACTCTTCACGTGCAAAAACATTTGGACACTCTAAATAACTGGCTATCACGATGGAAAATCAAAGTCAACGAATCCAAAAGCTGGCACTTAACTTTCACCCTAAGAAGGGGTACGTGCCCAGCACTGAATATAAACAGCCAAGTTGTCCCTGAAAGTTCCGAAACGAAGTATCTTGGAACGCACCTCGATCGCCGACTCACATGGCATAAACATATTCAATCCAAAATCACCCAGATTAAACTAAAACAATTGGAACTAAATTGGCTAATCTCAAGGGCATCTAAGCTAAATCTCACATACAAAGTCCAAATATACAAAAGTATAATAAAACCCATATGGATATATGGAATTGAGCAATGGGGCACTGCCTCTCCCTCGAACGTGGAAAAACTCCAGAGAGTTCAATCAAAAATCCTGAGACAAGTTGCCAGTGCGCCTTGGTTTATAAGAAATGCAAACATCCACAATGATTTGAATATTCCTGCAGTAAAAGACGAAATTCCGAAACTTACCTCGAAGTACAAGCAGAAGCTTATGTTTCATCCAAACATTCTAGCTACAAATTTACTGAGACCACTGAATCCCTCACGTCTTAAACGAAGCTAATATATATCTCATATATTAGATACGCTAACTCCACATTGCCTAAATCAATGGATATAGTATAATGTGAGATGTATACACAACATAATTTAAGATGAATTTTTATTTGTTTTTTTTAAATTAAGTTGAATTTATGAATAATCATTGTTAGACCTAAGTTAATATTAGGTGATTCAAATGAATAAAAACACATGGAAAAAAAATATATTTTTGCCGCCATTATTATTTGGTGTGCATCAGGGATGGAAAATTAGGTACAATTATACCTTTTCCCAACTATTTCGAAGTTATGTTAATGCAAATTAGGCAAAATTAATGCAAATTAGGTACAATTGTACCTTTTTCCGACTTTTTCGAAGTGACAGGTACAGTAGGTACATTTAATGCATTCCAGGTACTTTTTGACAAAAACCAAAACATTTTTTTAAACAAATTTTAAAAAAAAATAAAGTAATAAAATGTAAATGAAAAATTTATTGTTGCTTCTCAAGATTTATACCCCTTTACCATTTTGCAAAGCCACTGATTAAGTAAACTATTATTTACCAAATAATGATCCAAATGTGATCACATTAATCAACTCAGTGAATCACATAGATGAACAAGCTTTACAACTTTACAAAGCTTATGTTTGTTTCAGCAAGCAATCCTGCTTTACTGTTCCTTTTGAAGTTATATACTATTGAAAAAATATTAATAACATCTACAAAAAACCACTTGCCCATGGTTTTCTTGACAAGTATAACGAAACTCATTTTATACATACATCTTATTTCCTTTCACTACTTGTCATGTTATTTTATTATTATTAACTTTTCTCTTCTTCTCTTTATTTTTCATAATTTTTTGGTTTCATTTTTTTTTTTTTATAAATTATCTATTTCTAAAAAAAAAATCCAACATTGGAACGAAAGACCTGTAAAACACAAAAAAACCGAGAGTTGAAACACATCCTACCAAAATGTTCTAACAGAACGTTTTATTATTTATTTATTTCGTCGAACGTTCACGGTTCGAAAACCGACTGCGCCATTGTTGTGTCCTTATTTTCCTTGGGTGAAATAAAGGACACAATTGCTTAATTTTTTTTGATTATATTATTTATTTATCACACTGGAGGGTCCCGTAGGAATCGCACTGGATATTTTTTATTTTAGTTGCAGAACGGTGCTGACCGTTCTGTGGATAATTTTCAAATCATATTTGCCTACGCTGCATTCAGTAACATCAATACATTGTTGGCTGACCAAATTCTTGTAGCAAACGTTATCGTGTTACACATTAATGCCATCGCTGCGTCCAGTTTGGCTGTTGATGCATATACAAAAACAACGTTTGCATGCGTTTCAAACCGTGGGACATAATTTGTGCTTGGAAGGCATTTTTGGATCAGCGAATGTGGTGAAAATCGTGGGACTCGATTTTAACTCACAACGTCACAAGGACGCACGTGGTGGCAGCTGTAATCCCACCCGGAATTTCCAAATCGAAGGGATTTGTTAGGCTCTAAATTAACATAAAATAATTACTTTTTATAACCCTTATATTAACTTGCTTTGAGTGGACTATATAAATATATATATATATTTTTAAGCTACAGGGGAGAAAAAATGTAAAAAAAAGGAAAGGAAAATAAAGGAAAATAAAAAAGAGTAAAAAAATGGTTTTTTAAAATATAAACCTTTAACCGACTAAAAAGCTGAAAATAAATTTCCTTTAAATTAATTTCCGCAACTTCGATTTAAAATTAAGGGTTTTTGGCGACTTAAAAATCTGCAATGATATTAGGAAAGTAGCCAAAAACATACCTAATAAAAAAAAAAGGTTCTTTGCTAATGTTCCAAGACATATTTTGAATTTACTTTTGTGGAAGCATGTACCTTCGTTTTTAGAATTGTCTGAGCGTCGACGCACTTTTTAAGTTGCTATATCTCTGCAATGAATATTTGCGTATGTCTCCAGATTTTGGCCGAGAAAAAACACAATGAGCCCAGAAGACAAGAACCTCTTGCTCCACTAGACACACAAATGGGCACTTGCTTAAATTTTCCAATGATTGAACAAACTCATCTGCCAGTTGAATATAAGACGTTGCAGGCCAAAAATCAAATTTCACCTTCGAAAAATTCGTTATTGGCTTTCGACACTCGACATCCGATAATACTGCCAAAGCTTCCTGAAACGAATTCGCCAATTGAGCACTTTCATCGAAAATTTCTTCACGCTAGGCCGCAATGTCTTCTGGCTTCAATACGCCTACAATATTGGCCGATGGGTGGGCGCGAAGCGGTTAGTAGGCTTGTCGTCGCCTTAGCACGGCCAACCAAATAATTTTATCAATTTAATTTATAACTTTTGTTGAAAAAAAAAAAATTTTGTTTGAAAAATCGATAGAAATTTTTTGTTGCACTTTATTGACAAAAATGTTGGTAATTTTGTGTGTGTGTTTCACTAAATCTACTGCTGTATTTTTGTGGAAAAACGTCGAAAATATCTTAAACAAAGCATTAAAAATAAATACGTCCGATGTTAAAAATATAAATTTTTGTAATGCCGATATCGATATCCGATATCAATTTCAAACGATATGAAAAAAGTAATACGAATTCAATGTAAAATGATATAGTAACGTAATATTGAAAAAAAAATGTTAAATTGATATATTCCTCTACCGAATACGTCCGATGTTGCAAATATAAATTTTTATACCTCCACACTAGGCCCGTAGCCAGGATTTCAGTTCGGGGGGGGGCTGGAAAAATTTTTTTTAAAGCATATTTTTGATTCTAGTTTGACGCCAGCTATTATATTGATAACCTTTTGGAGGATCAATCGTAACATCCCAGTGAAATGAGATCATGGATAATGCAATCAGTCTGGTATTAAAATCATTGTCAATAAAATCGTGAGTTGGTGTTTTATTGTACGAAAATATGTACCATCGCAATACAACAGCACTTTCAAGACTGCAGTGGAGGAATCAACACGCAGAGAAAAAATATGGTTGGAGCATGATTGCAGCGGTCATATTTACTTGCTACAATAATACTAATTGGGCGCAGGCCTTGCTCTTCTGCGAACTATTCGATAGCTCTCGAAATCGTTTTCAAAAAAGATAAAAAACAGAAAATTCGTTTGAAATTAGTTATCTTTTCTTTATTTTTGTATATATTTTCCTCAGAAAATCTTACCGGCTTTTCTTGGCTGTGGCGGCTGCTGCTTCGTATAGTATTCGGACGAGAGATGTCGTAATATTTTTAAAAAGCCAAAAAGCCGTCGGCACAACCGAAATCGCCATACTAGAAACCATATTTCGCCACAGACAACAGCGACCCCTACATTTAACAAATTTATATAAGGTAGCGTTCATATTTACGCGGTTGGCGTGAACATTGCCGCCCGCCTTGCAGCATCACTGCAACTAAATCAAATAGTAAATTACAAAATTTCATATTTATAAAAAATGGAGGGCGTACATTTATAAAAATGGTGATCAGCGCAGTATAAATTCAATTTAATAAAAATACATACAAATTACATTTGGTAATTTCCTCTAAAAATTCCTCCACAAATTAGGGGTTGGACGAAAGTGACGTTGCTGGTCAAAGGCGCGCTGGGATTGTGTTGGCTCAAGCGTACGAGGCCCAAGTCCAACCGACTGATAGCTGACCAGCTCAAGCGTACGAGGCCCAAGTCCAGTCAGAGCACCGTCGTGCGCTTCTATGGATGGCTCAAGCGTACGAGGCCCAAGTCCATCCGTGCTGCAGCCTTGTGCTTCAGATGATGGCTCAAGTGAACTAGGCTCAAGTCCATCCCTCTTTTTACTATGCGGTTCACATGATGGCTCAGACGAACGAGGTCCAAGTCCACCATCCGCAGTATCGACGCTTCCGCCACTTTCGTAGAATTTTGGCGCGTTCGTAAAACAACGCGATCCGTATTCTTTTCGGATATCTAAAATCCGAATTCTATCGTCTCGGCCGGAATATTTTTTCATGTCTCTGCCTAGCCGCCACTCATTTGGAGATAGCCTTTCTTCACTCATTATCTCTAACTTCTCAAAATTTTTCTGTGTAGTTTTCCATTTTAAATATTTACGCCCATTCTCGTTTTTACGAGTGGTTTTGCTATAATTTTTCTTACTCTTATTTTTATTTGAAGTCCAAGAACTTTTCTTTGAAACTTCCTCAAGTTGTTCCAAATTTGACGACTGATCCTTCAGTGAAATTTGATTAAAGTATACCGAATATGTCGGTTTAATTGAAACCCCATTAGGGGGCAAAGGCCCAGTTAAGATCCACCCAAAAACAGTTTTCTGAGCAATGAGTGACCCTAGAATACCTCTTCGTATTCCATCTAAAATAATTCGTGGATATATGTCACCTCCAATGAGGACATCCACTTGTTCGCTTTTATGAAAATTAGGATCTGCCATTTGCAAATCAGGTAAATTCTGCACCAAGGTCCTATCGATAGAAACTGTGGGAATATTGCCGCTTAATTGAGGAAGAATGAGACCCTTCGTCTCTATTCTTACCCTGGGATCATTGCTGATCCTATTACAAAATTGCACATTTTTTGAATTTGTGCCGAAACCACATTATTTAGCCCTGCTACTTGGGCATTCACGCTTTGAGTGGGTATATTCAGCCGTTTCTGCAAACGCGCTAATATAAATGTGCCCTCTGACCCAGAGTCGATTAGCGCTCTGGCCGTATAAACGGAGCCTGAATGACATATGGTCAGTAAAGCTGTCCCTAACAGCACCCCTTTTGTACTCGTTGTGAAATGCGTCTGAACCCTATCGACATGACCTTGCGATGTGGAAGGTTCAGTGGATAAATCACTTGAAACCGGAAAATTGTTTTGATTTGCACCATCTGATGGTGCAGGAGAATTAGGCGGTGACCCAAGTCCTTCACGATGAAGTAGCGAGTTATGACGTATCTTGCAACTAAGGCACTTGTAATTGCTCGTACAATCTTTCACCTCATGAGAACTGGCCAAACAGTTTAAACACAGATGCAACCTCCTTACTGTTGACAACCTGTAACTAACGTTCATATCTAAAAATTGTGGACAATTCCACAGTGGGTGTTGTTGCGTATCACAAAGTTTACAATTCGCCTGGTAAACGTTTGCATTATGGGAATTTACTTTTCTATTCTGATTTTGGGAGTATTTATTTTGGTAGCCACCAGTTCTTTGGTTAAGCGTACCTCGAATATCTGAAACTGTTTCTAGAGTTTGAAATCTTTCAGTCAGAAAACTATCTAAATCAACCCATTTGGGGATTGCTGTCTTATTTTTAATTCCTTGCTCCCATAAGGAGAGCGTTGCTTCTGGTAAGCAAGTTAAACATAAATACACGAAAATTGCATCCCAATTTTCAACATTAATTTTATACAGTTCGAGAGCGGATATACAGCTATTTATATCCCGCTGTAATTTCTTTATAGCGGACCCCGACTCTGAAGTCACTGGCTGAAGGCCGAACAAAATCCTCAATTGACTATTCACTAGAATTTTTTTATTTTCATACCTATCTGATAGGTTATCCCACGCCTGCACAAATCCATCATTTGTGAGAGGGGACTTCTTGACTATATCTTTGGCTTCACCTCTAGTCTTCTGGTTAAGGTGAAAAAGTTTTTCGACTGAAGTTAGCCCGGAATTCTGAATATAAATGGCCGTGAACATGTCACGAAAAGTGGGCCATGAGATATAATCTCCATAAAAAATCTCAGTGTCACACGGAGGCAACCTCATGTTGCTAGTTGACGACCGATTTTCATTTGAACTTAGGAGCATAGTAGAACTGGGAGGGGGCGTTAAAAGATGAGCTGTCAGATTGTGAGCAAATTCACCCATCATGGCAGCACAGGCTACATAAGCCTGATAACAGTTTCGGTACCTATCTTTTACTATTCTTAAATCGCCAATAGACTCCGAATTGTCGGTTGAGGATGACCGCGAACACTTTTCATAAGCTGCCTTTACTTTCACCCATAAATCTTTAAATTCCTCACGTTGAACTTCCAACGAAAAAGTAGAATGGGCACTCTGACCAGTTGTATTGAATTCCGCTTCGAATTTCGAATTCAAGGATTTCGTCAGCCAGACGATGAAATTCCTTTAAAGCAGCCATTTTTCACAAAAATATCAAATTACAAAAATCCCACTAAAATTTCCAAAAACAAAAAAAATTTAAAAACTTCCCAATAATAAAATATTTGGAATCGCTTATTTTATTTAAATATTTCTCAAAAATATTTAAAAGGCGATACAAAAATTCAAACTTCTTGTTTTATATATTTTAACCCTTTTTCAGTGTCGGAAATACTGACGTAGGGCGCACTTCAAATACACTACAATGAAAGAATAGGCAAATGGAAAAACAACACAAAATGCACCAAATGCCAAGAGCCAAAAATAATTTATATATTCCAAATCGCTTATGTTAAATATTTCACGAAAATATTTAAAAAACGATATGGAAATATGTATTAATTGATTTTATTTAAATATTTTCCCTTTTAATCAGATCGAGTCAAAGAAATATTTCGAATTTCTTATTGACTGACTGTATGGCACACACAAAATTCGTTAGAATAAAGAATTTCTCTCACCGCGATAGTTGTTTGTTGTTGCACTCTAGTTCGTTTTTTTTCATAATTTCACTTTAGTTAACTCCACTGATTTTAATTTAAATTCTTTTACTTTACTTTACTTTACTTTATTTTATTAACTTTATTAAAATTAAATGCAAATTCGTTTGTCTGTCCGCTTTTAACAACCGAAAAATTAACTAAAGCAAACGAAAGAAAATAATGCAGCAAAAACCTGCAGTGGAGACTTTTTCTTGTGAGAGCGGGTGGGAGTATGTGTTTGTGTGTATGTGCTTTTGGTTATTTTTGCACAGTTCAATGTGTCGAATATTTTTCAAATGCAAGTTCTTAATTTCTCACTCCGAGTATGGAGTACCTTCGTTTGATTGGTATTATTCTCTTTTTAATTCTTCACTCAAAAATATA
Source organism: Heteromyza rotundicornis (assembly GCA_951394025.1). NCBI lineage: Eukaryota > Metazoa > Arthropoda > Insecta > Diptera > Heleomyzidae > Heteromyza > Heteromyza rotundicornis. The sequence continues at coordinate 41,983,391 of OX596011.1, forward strand.
CTTTGTTTGGAAATTATTTCAACTTTTATTAGAAAAGTTCTCGAAGTTCAAATTGGCGCCAATGTACGCTGCTTTGTAAAGAGTTGGCAGAATAAAAAAAGACAATTATCGTGTACAAATTATTTGAAGCTTTATTTTATAAATCACTTCACTCTCAAAATAAAATCACAAAATTGTTTTTGGAATAATGAAGAAAAACGAGAGTAAATGAGTGGCTTCGGCTGGCTATTGAGCGTATGGAAAAATTTACTTTATTTTAAATCACGGATAAATTTTTGGTATTTGTTTTTGTTAATATTTTAAAAATGCGCACATATGATCACCATTAATAAATGTAACGCACCTTTTTTAATTTTGAAGCAGCAGCTTAGATGATGATAGTGATTGATGTGGAGGGCTTTTCTTCTCAGTTTCAAATTTGTTTGTTGTGGAGGTCTTTTCGTCTCCTTTGGAATGGATTCGGGATTGAAGGACCAATAATTGGGCGCAGGCCTTGCTCTTCTACGAACTATTCGATAGCTCTCGAAATCGTTTTCAAAAAAGATAAAAAACAGAAAATTCGTTTGAAATTAGTTATCTTTTCCTTATTTTTGTATATATTTTCCTCAGAAAATCTTACCGGCTTTTCTTGGCTGTGGCGGCTGCTGCTTCGTATGGTATTCGGACGAGAGATGTCGTAATATTTTTAAAAAGCCAAAAAGCCGTCGGCAAAACCGAAACCGCCATACTAGAAAGCAGATTTCGCTACAGACAAAAGCCCCCTACATTTAACAAATTTATATAAGGTAGCGTTCATACGGTTGGCGCGGTTGGCGTGAACAAATACTATGATTATAAAGACCATAGTTGGTTGGGGTTATCATGTAAATTATATTTTAATGATTATAGAGACCATATTATAATTTCAGAGATCATATTATGATTAGATTCCAACCATGCCAAAAACATGCTATAGGCAATAATGTATATGATTGGATATTTAATATTAATAAGAGTATTCACGATCCGGAGTATTTTTGTAGATTTGTACTTTTCTGCAAAGATAAGCACCAAAATATACAAACCTACACAAGTACAAGACACCGGCTGTAGCCAACTAATTCGACTCGACCAAAACTGGAATAACATTGTATCAAATTGAGACAAAAGTCACTAGTGAAACTGTGGCGGCTATTGCGACTACGCTAGAATAGACCTCTTAATCTTACAAAAAATGTATATAAATGCTTAAATTCATTTCCAAAAATATTTCATGAAAAATTCATATACACATAAAAATTGCATATGATTAATATATGTAAGCATTTAGAACACAAGAAATGCAAGGCAGTAGTAGCTAAATGTGCTAACGCGCTTCGTCAGCAACCCAAGTATCCCAGGTTAAAATCTCGGCACGGCCAAATGTAAGTAAGTGAAGAAAAATTTATATGAACTATTATTTCTTAAATATAATATAACAATCAGCTAATATTACATTGAAATATTAATAATATAATTTAAAACAATTAAAAAGTAGATGTTGAAATTTAATTGAAAGTTGCCTAAAATTTTTTTAACATGATTGTAACCATCATGCTAATTTTTGTCTGCAATCATTACATGTTTATTTTCAATCATGTAAATGGTTAGCTGCAATCATGTAAATGTTTACTATGCAATCATGGCATGGTTGGTGCAATCATTTCGCCAATCATAATATGGTCCCCTTAAAATATGATCAGGTCAACCATGTTTTTTCTCTGCGTGAATGAATAAAAATAGACAAAAAATCGCACTTTCCTTCTATTTTTATAACCCTTATATTAACTTGCTTTGGCTTGACTATATATATATGACAATGCATTCTTTTAAATTTTATGGTCCATCAGAGGCGTAGGGGTCGTGGGGGGACTCAAACCCGTTTTTCTTAAACATGGCATAACTTCCGATTCCTTCGAGCTACAATGATGAAATTTGGTGGGTTTTTTAAATTTCGCAATGGACTTACGTTCGCATTTGGGAAAAAAAGGGAAAAAGGGGAACAAATTTAAAAAAAAAAGAGGAAAATAAAAAAGAGTAAAAAACAAGTTTTTTAAAATATAACCCTTTAACCGACTAAAAAACAGAAAATAAATTCCCTTTAAATTAATTTCCGCAATTTCGATTTAAAATTACGGGTTTTTTGGCCACTTCAAAATCTGACATCAGGAACAAACCAGCCAAAAACCACAAATATAATGAATTTTTAAGCGGTGTTGTCAAAGCCATGGACTTTTCTTGAAGAAAAACCAACAACGGAAGAGTAAGACTGAATCGTTTGTCACAAACAAGAAGGCTGACAAGAAAATTTGACCTTCCGAACATTGGTTCTGATAAAAAACTAGAGAGTGGACTATCTTCGGCTATACCGAAGTTGAAATACCCCCACACAGTAGGAAGAAGTACCTCGAACATATAAAAATGTGGTCTCAAGACCCTATTTTGAGCCAATTATAGGTGATTTTGGAGCCCGGACCATGTCCAAAATCCATTTCTAAAAATTTCCAATTAAATCCACAAAAAAAAAAATTGGTCTCAAGACCCCATTTAGACCCTTATATATGTGGCTTCGGAACCTCGGACCATGTCAAAAATACGTTTCTAAACATTTCCAATCGAATACAACAATAAAAAATTTTTACCTTTTTTTTCGGTGTATGGGAGCCACGCCCAGTTTTTGTCCTCGAACATATAAAAATGTAGTCTCAAGACCCTATTTTGAGCCAATTATAGGTGATTTTGGAGCCCGGACCATGTCCAAAATCCATTTCTAAAAATTTCCAATTAAATCCACAAAAAAAAAAAATTGGTCTCAAGACCCCATTTAGACCCTTATATATGTGGCTTCGGAACCTCGGACCATGTCAAAAATACGTTTCTAAACATTTCCAATCGAATACAACAATAAAAAATTTTTACCTTTTTTTTCGGTGTATGGGAGCCACGCCCAGTTTTTGTCCGATTTGGCTGATTCTCGAACTTGATCTCAGTATTCACGAGAAAAACATGTACCCAAAGTTTCAAGTCGATATCTCCAAAACTGCGACCGCTATCGTGCGGACGGACAGACGGACAGACGGACAGACGGACAGACAGACGGACATCGCTAAATCGACTCAGGAGGTGATACTGATCAAGAATATATATACTTTTCCATACCGGACACGCCTCCTTATGGGCGTTACAAACGTTGTGACAAAGTGAGTATACCCTGCCACAGTGAGTGTGGGGATATAAAAAGGATTATTAGATGCTTTTTGTGGGAATTTCAGTACGAATATACTGGCAACAATGCTTTAATGATAAAGTTTGAGTCCCATTACTTCCTGATAATCAGTAAAAAAATCGAAATCATTTCGGGGGGGCTTCAGCCCCTCAAGCCCCCCTGGCTACGTGCCTGCTCCACACACACTGTGGTAGGGTATATTAACTTTGACAGAACGTTTGCAACGCCCATAAAGAGGCGTTGCATGTTTTTCTCCCCCAAACTTTGATCAAGTTTGAGAATCAGCCCAATCAAACCAAAAATGGGCGGGGCTCCCATACAAAATGACAAAAAAAACGAAATTTTTTTATAGTTGTATTCGATTTGAAATATTTAGAAATGGATTTTTGACATAGTCCGAATGTTCAAAACCTCATATAAATAGGTCAAATGGGGTCTTGAGAGCAAAATATTGTTGGTGGATCCGATTCAACATTTTCAGAAGCGGATTTTGGACAAGGTCCGAGGTTCAAACACCACATATAAATGTGTCCAAATGGCGGCCTGAGACCAACATTTTTGATATTCGAGGCACTTCCAAATGGGTCATATTGTGTGGGGGTATTTCAGCTTCGGCATAGCAGAAGAAAGTTCACTCTCTAGTTTTCACACTATTTAGCTGAAATAAAAAATTTTATTCAATTTTGAAATTAATGTGTGAACGGAAATTGGACAGAAAATATAAATTTGATACTAAAAATTCTAAATCATCATTATTAATTACATTATGCGACAAAAAAATGTTTGAGTCGTATTTTTTTGCATATTCGGATTCTACTAGTCAAAATTAGTGATACACTAAAAGGAAAACTTCCGGATGATATTGTTGCTCAAATCATGCTGAGCAGTCTCCCAGATAAATATCGACCAATGGTGATGGCGCTCGCGAACAGTGGAAAAGTATTGACCACTGACTTGGTACGTAAAAACTTGCTTCAAGAGGTTAGGCACGGAATGAGTGGTGCGATGGCGTTGGTGTCAAAGAAACACAAGAATAATTGGACGTCAAAAACAAATAAAATATTACAAATTATTTGCTTTGAATGCAATGAGAAGGGGCATTATGCTAATAAATGTCGATCGAAAAGAAATTAAGCAACGAACAATTTGTTGTTGATGTCGACGTCACTTATTGCAAAAAGAGAAGCAATGGACGAATGGTTTATCGACTCCGGAGCGTCAGCTCACATGACAATGAATTCGAGTAATTTGTGCGAATTAAGAGAACCAAAATCAAAAGAGATTATTGTCGGCGATAGTGGGCGTCACGCAGTAGAATGTCCACGTGATGTACGAATGGCGATCGTGGGGAAACCGAACGATAAGGAGGTTATCGCGCTGTTTTTATCTAAACTTTATTTAAAACTCTAAAATCAAAAATCCCCACGCGATAATTAAAATCCTTAATTGCCCGGTAGCTCAATCGCGACGCGTGGGATTGGAGCCGACCCTCGCGGTTTTGTAACCCCGGCCGAACGAAACACACGAATACGCGAAATCCCCATAACTAAACTTTTCAAAACCTACTCTGAAATATACACGTATATGGAAACCGCAAATAACCGAACGCAAAATAGAAACGAAAACTCACTGACACACAAAACGGAAATCTGTCAGACGAGAGTATTTTAGAAAAAAAATACTAATGACAAAAATTACAACTTACTATTGCATTGCCTTCAACGGAAGCCGAATTTATGTCCATGATAGCGGCGATTCAAGAAGCGATCTGGCTAAAGCGCTTTGAAAGCGAAATATTTTTGGATGCATCGAAGTCAATTCAACTCTACTGTGACAACATAGGAGCAATTCAATTGGCTATGGATAGCAATTATTAAGTGCGAACAAAACATATTGATGTCAAGAATTATTTCATACGTGAGAAACTTGCTGATCAAATTAGATTATCGAAACACAAATGATATCATGACTAAGCCAGTAAATTGTGCTAAATTATCTCAGTTCATTACACAATATGGTCTGAATTAAAACAAAACAAAAAACTAATGTGTAATTGAACTTGGATTTCCATATGAATTACATTTTTGTCCAATATTTTCGCAAATCGAACTTATCTAATCGAACTGAAGTATTTATATATTTATCGCGCTATTTTGAACTAAAACTTTATTTAAAACTCTATAATCGAAAATCCCCACGCGATAATTAAATTCCCTATTTGCCTGAATAGCACAGTCGCGAAGCGTGGGATTTAAGACGACCCTCGCGGTATGGTATCCCCGTAAGAACGAACAACACGAACCCGCGAAAACCTGATAACTAAACTTTTAAAACCCTACACCGACACTGCCGCAATATATGTATATATATATATAAGTATATATATATATATATATATATAAAAGAAACGGAAATTTTTTTCGACACAAAGAAAATAATACCGAACACAAACACTTTTCAAAATTGACACAAAACGACCCAATACCCAAATATCAAAAATTATATTTGTTTAAACGCAATTGATTTGCGGGACCAGACCAACCTGTCTGAAATCCCTCTCACGATTCTTGCAGAATCTATTCACCAGCTGGACTTCGATAAAATTCGATGTCCAGCAACAACTTGGCTCTGATGCGGGACAACACAAACAAAAAAAAGGAATAAGGAAGAGGGGGGGAAAACGGCCAAACAAATTCCAAGCAAACTACTTGGACGGAAACACTTCACCAAAACAAATCACGACCGAACACAACCTGTACAACTCTATTCAATTCCTCAAATTCAAAACACTAAATGGCCGACTACCACAAATAAAATAAAGCAAAATAAACACTAGCTGGCAAAACTAAACCAGCGCGCAAAAATACTCCCTTTGGAACACTTGTCCTCCAGCCACAGTCCGACGATGGCAACAGCTCCACTTCACCACTCACAAAAATACAATTTAAAAAAAGGAAGGAAAATTATCCAAATTTTGGAAACAAATAATTTAAGATTCAATTAAATTAAAAAAAAAAATCTAAAACTTTAACACTCTCCTTCTTCCCTGCTCAAAAAGAACTAAAAGAATTAGAATATATGAGCGCCTATGACGCTCACTTTCCATTTATCTTCCCACATACATAGAGTGCGGCTTACGCAGAAACCAGTGTCCGCAGTCGGGGCTTTACCCATACCTATATGCGAAAAATCTCTTCAGATTTTTCTAGGTGTGTTTGGCAAATTTACATATACCCCCCTGCACCCACCAAAATGAAATATACATTTTGGCGGCACTCATGTACGTATAGGCGAAAGCATAAATGTTCTCAAATTCCCCTCCCTCAAACAGGTTCAAAGAGTACAAAAGCTTTAGTCCAGGCTTTGACATTTTACTATTGTAATGGCGAGGCTGGCAATACCTTCATCGGATCGCCGCCGCTCACTGAGCTAACTTAACGAAAGCAAAAGCGAAAGCAAGAGAACTTTGACAGCTCAAACAAAATATTCAGTTTTCTTCTTCCGCGCGCCGGTCGCATTTCACCCGCGAGTGGCGAATTTGTTTTGCTTTCAATTTAAGCAAAACAAATAATAAATAAAAACTAGAGAGTGGACTATCTTCGGCTATACCGAAGTTGAAATACCCCCACACAGTAGAAAGAAGTACCTCGAACATAAAAAAATGTGGTCTCAGGACCCTATTTTGAGCCAATTATAGGTGGTTTTGGAGCCCAAACCATGTCCAAAATCCATTTCTAAAAATTTCCAATTAAATCCAAAAAAAAAAAAAAAAATTGGTCTCAAGACCCCATTTAGACCCTTATATATGTGGCTTCGGAACCTCGGACCATGTCCAAAATCCATTTCTAAAAATTTCCAATTAAATCCACCAAAAAAAAAAAATTGGTCTCAAGACCCCATTTAGACCTTATATATGTGGCTTCGGAACCTCGGACCATGTCAAAAATACGTTTCTAAACATTTCCAATCGAATACAACAATAAAAAAGACTTGAAAAATTTTTACCTTTTTTTTCGGTGTATGGGAGCCACGCCCAGTTTTTGTCCGATTTGGCTGATTCTCGAACTTGATCTCAGAATTCACGAGAAAAACATGTAAAAAAAGTTTCAAGTCGATATCTTCAAAACTGCGACCGCTATCGTGCGGACGGACAGACGGACAGACGGACAGACGGACGGACAGACAGACGGACATCGCTAAATCGACTCAGGAGGTGATACTGATCAAGAATATATATACTTTTCCATACCGGACACGCCTCCTTATGGGCGTTACAAACGTTGTGACAAAGTTAGTATACCCTGCCACAGTGAGTGTGGGGGTATAATTAGTAACAATTAATAAAATTGTTCAGTGCGTTCAGTGCGGTCAGTGCGTGTGTGATTTCCTCCGATCTTGTTTGCCCGTCGCCCCGAACAAAAGGGAAACAAAAAAAACATAACAAAACAAACAATACAACAAAACAACAACAACGGTAGCGCATATTTATACCGCGACAACCCCACCTCCACCTCCGCGAAAGTTGCTTGGTCTCCTGAGACCAGCCAACTTTCGAATCTAACCGGAGAAAATCACCCTGAGTCAATGTGCGGCCTAAGGTCCTGCACATGCCATGTCCCCTTTTCTCGTCCGTCTTTGTCTTCCAAAACATATGTCCATGGAGACACCCTCTTTTTAACCCTAAACGGTCCAACAAATTTCGGAGCTAACTTCGCTGCAAAATAGTTTGCAGCATCGGACAAAACAAAATTACGTCTCCATACTAACTCGTGCGGTAAATACTGTACATCTCTACGTCTGAGATTGTAAGTCTTTGCTGTCTTGGCACTTGCCATTTCTAACTTCTTCCGTATGTCTTCCCTCAAGTCTGCCATTAACTTTGCCCGGTCCTCACTACTACTGTCCGGTTGGTCTGAGTCTCCCACTCGTCTATAATCTCTATCACCCCTGACCGCCATATTTCGGCCAAAATTCACGAAGTATGGAGACGCTCCCAAAATGATAGTGTGCAGTGTACCGCATCTGCACACCATACGACGCGCATAAACTCTACAGCTCCTTGCTGCGAAACTGTGGCCCATTGTCGCATACAATGGACCTCGGAACTCCAAAGAGCAGGAAGACATTATCTTCCAACTCATTGCAAACACTCTTTGCCGTTGCATTTCGCAACGGAAACAACAATGGGAATTTGGTGAAGTAGTCAACCACCGTTAAAATATAACAAAATTTTCGGCCAATAATATTTCTCAATTACCCTTGCGTATGTTTTCCTAACGCCCAAGTGCCCCGATAATGGATTATCGTGACACTCGAATAAAATACTGCGCCTATCACTCTTGCCCACAACTCTCTTCCACTCGTACCCAGCACTAAACAAACTATTTGTCCCCCATTTTCAATTCTCCAAGCTGGGTAATCGAGTGGTTTATCCTCCACTTTCCTAACCATGGAATCCACCCATGGATCTCTAACACGACCATCTACCTCCCCTACGACTGGGACACCTCTAGAAAGCATGTCGGGCACAACATGATCTTTCCCCTTACGATGTATGATTTCATAATCGTATTGCTGGAGCTTTAAAGCCCACCTAGCCAACCTACCGCAAGGATCTTTCAAATTGTTGAGCCATACCAACGAATAATGGTCTGTCACCACTGTGAACCTAACCCCTTCGATGTATGGCCTCAACTTCTCAACTGCCCACAAAACAGCCAAACACTCCTTCTCGGTAGTGGAATAATTCCTCTCGCACCTACTCAACGACCTGCTCAAATATGAAATGACCTTCTCCCCTTCATCAAACTGCTGTGTCAAAACGGCACCTATTCCAAAATCGGAAGCATCAGTCTGAACTACGAAGGGTCGTTCGAAATCAGGACAGCTCAGGACCGGCGCCGTCACTAGGCGCTCCTTGGCCTTCAAAAAGCTGTCCTCACACTCCGGCGACCATCTAAACCTGTTCTTCTTCTTTAGAAGATCAGTTAGAGGTTTAACCAAATCTGCGAAATTCGAAACAAACCTACGATACCAACAAATGGTGCCAACAAACGACCTGACTTCCCTTACGTTTTTGGGCGCTGGAATTTTCAGCATTGCCTCAACTTTCTCGGGGGCAACGTGCAAGCCCTGTCGATCAACAACATAACCTAAGTACCGTAGCAAAGAAAGACAAAAATTACATTTTTCTCTATTTAATCTAAGCCCTGCCGAACAAATCCTCCTCAGGACCTCCTTTAGAACCTCAACATGCTTATCAAATGTATTTGTAACAATAATAATATCGTCCAAATACACGAAAACATGGGGTTCCAAGTCAGCCCCAAGGACCTCATCTATAAATCTCTGCCAAGTTGCAGGCGCATTGTGCAGGCCATAAGGCATGCGCTTGAACTGGTAGAGCCCCCTACCCGGAACTGTAAATGCCGAGCAGGCCCTAGACTCCTTCTCTACTGGGATCTGCCAATACGCGGATTTTATATCCAAACTAGAGAGATATTTGGCGTCCTTTAGCTTATCTAAAGTAGCCGAAATATAAGGGAGGGGGTAACTATCTCGATCCGTATTTTTATTCAGTGTCCTATAGTCGACACAAAACCTATAACTCCCATCCTTTTTCCTAATCATCACAACCGGTGATGCCCAAGGGCTGTGAGAAATCTCAATCACACCCTTTTCTAACATATCCTCTATTTCCTCATCTATGCGCCTCTGAATAGCGGGCGATACCGGATAGTATCGCTGCTTGACTGGTTCCACATTTGGCTTTGTACGAATCCGATGTTCGACCAAATGTGTACAACCAAGTCCCTCAGGCATAGACCTAAACACATCTGCAACAAACTCCTCAAGAACCGATTTTTCCCTAGTTGCCAACGAAGACCTATCAACTATCGCCGCTACTGACGAGACCTCGACTTGGTCGGAAAACCTCCACTGATTCTTGGCCAAATCTGGCACTACACCGGCCTTAGACCAAAAGTCTACTCCAAGAATCAATGATTGGGGTAAATCCGGTATTACGAGGCATTCAACGAGGACCGACTTGCCCTCTACCGCGAAAGGGACCGAAACTACCCCCTAACCGGAACTTCTTCACCATCAGCAAGCGCAACCTTGCTGACCGCAGACGCCAATAAACTTATTCCCCAGGACTTTAATGTGTCCCAGCCAGGCCTACCAAGAATCGTCCTGGTGGCCCCCGAATCTAAAAGCCCTAACATACGCACTCCAAAAATTTTAACACCTAAATATGGCCTATTATCCAAATCTTTTCCCGACAAAGTGAAACTCAAATATACTCCGGACGGACGCCTCTGAGGCCTATCACTATTTTCCCTAGCCAGCTGGTTTC